>JAKJXP020000036.1:163209-426532 GCA_022225965.2 Diatrype stigma | reverse complement strand
ACATACATACATACATACATACATACATACATACATACATACATACATACATACATACATACATACATACATACATACATACATACATACATACATACATACATACATACATACATATGTACACACCTACGTAGGCAGGTAATCGGTAGGTATGTACAGCGCAGCCTACCTAACGAAGTTCACTGAACTGTACATGAATTGTACCTGTATTCGTCCACTGACATACAGCGGTGGTACTGACATACAGGTACGGCCATACAGGTATGTCATCATGCGTACCTCAGCCTTTTGGCCAGTGGCCCGCTTGGGTTCCCACGTTTATTCGGTTCCCCGGTTAAGTCCTTCGGCCGACAACCCGGCCTAGGCGTAGCAGACTGACAGGAACCGGGACGTTACAATAGCAGCAGATTAGCGACCTGTGGTGGGGCGGCTGAAATGATACGAAAACGAGCAAAATCTTGAACCCCTTCATATGTCGCGTCGCCCCCGGCCGTCTGCAGCAGTTGGAGAGCACGTTTTCTACCTCTCTCCATAACTTGACCCGGCAGCTCTGTGAGACTTGTTGGAGAGGCTCTTTGAAAGCAAGACTAAAGTCTCACCTGCTATCAAGAACCCCCTTTCCGTCGACTCTTTCTTTCATTATTCATTATTCTTTATAATATCTTTTTCATCCTCCTGCCCTGCTGTTACAGAATATCACCTAATTCAGATACACCTTTTCATTGTCCGGATCCGACCTTAAACAGCATAGACGATAGATCGAATAGATAGAAGAATCAGAACAGGGCCGTGTTAGCACCGAGTGCTGTGTCGCCAATTGACATGTCGTTCCTGGGCGGTCTCACCCCGGCCGGGAACTTTGACCGGACTATGCAACAGCAAGGCGCGCCGCAGGATGGAACCCCACGGGGCTCCCCTATGTACGGCGGTGATTTGGGTGAAGAGACCGACGTCACACGAACCCGCTCCACATCCATCACACAAACCGCCGAGAAGGAGGGAAACCCCGAATCCAGCAACGACACGCAGGACGACGAGGCGTCCGAGGTGGAGCGACGCAATTCCATCGTGCACAGCTTAGCTCGCCGCTATACGACGCAATCCCAGGCGAACGGAGGTGCAAGCCCCTTTTCGGACCTCACCGAGGACTCGCCCCTGAACCCCAGCTCACCACATTTCAACCCTCGCGCGTGGGCGAAGGCTTTCGTCAACGTCAGCTCTGCCACGGAGCACGGGTTCCGGAGCGCCGGAGTTGCGTTCCAGAACTTGAATGTCCACGGATTCGGTGCTGCCACGGACTACCAGAAGAGCGTCGGCAACATCCTGCTAGAGGGGGCTAACCTAGTGCGCAAGCTCACGGGGCAGAGCAAGACGAAGATCGACATCCTGCGCGACTTCGATGGCCTGGTCCGCAAAGGCGAGATGTTGGTGGTGCTCGGTCCTCCGGGATCTGGGTGCTCGACATTCCTCAAGACCATGGCTGGTGAAACCTCGGGCATCTATGTCGATGAGAAGAGCCACTTCAACTACCAAGGTGAGACAAGCAACCCAGAAGCTCGTGTGACCAAGTTGCTGCGCTGCATCCAATAACCAGCTGTCATGGTTATGGGAGTGCGGACTTCAAAAGACTAACAGGGTGCCACAGGTCTCTCGGCCAAGGAACTACACACCCACCACCGTGGAGAGGCCATCTACACTGCCGAGGTAGACGTGCACTTTCCCATGCTGACGGTCGGCGACACGCTTGCCTTCGCAGCGCAGGCTCGCGCCCCCCGGCATCTTCCCTCCGGGGTCGATCGGATGACCTACGCGAACCATCTCCGAGACGTCACCATGGCCATGTTCGGCATCTCCCATACGGTCAACACGCGGGTCGGCAACGAGTACATCCGCGGCGTGTCGGGAGGCGAGCGCAAGCGCGTGACGATTTCCGAGGCGGCCCTCAGCTTCGCCCCGCTGCAGTGCTGGGACAACAGCACGAGAGGGCTGGACAGCGCCAACGCCGTGGAGTTCTGCAAGACGCTGCGGACCCAGACGGAGCTCTACGGGACCACCGCGCTCGTCTCCATCTACCAGGCGCCCCAGTCTGCCTACGAGCTGTTCGACAAGGCCACCGTCCTCTACGAGGGGCGGCAGATCTTCTTCGGCCGCGCCGACCAGGCGAGGCAGTACTTCATCAACCTCGGCTTCGAGTGCCCGGCCCGCCAGACCGCGCCCGACTTCCTGACCTCCATGACCAGCCCGATCGAGCGCGTCGTGCGCCCCGGGTGGGAGGGCAAGGTCCCGCGCACGCCCGACGACTTCGCCCGCGCCTGGAAGAACTCGGCCGAGTACAAGGCCCTGCAGGCGGAGATCGAGGCCTACAAGCTGGAGCACCCGATCGACGGCCCCGACGCCCAGGCCTTCCGCGACTCGAGGCGGGCGCAGCAGGCCAAGGCCCAGCGGCCCAACTCCCCCTACCTCCTGTCCTACATGCAGCAGATCCGGCTCTGCCTCTGGAGAGCGTGGCAGCGGCTCACCGGAGACCCCAGTCTCACCATCGGTCAGCTGGTCGGCAATTTCATCATGTCCCTCATCGTGGGAAGCGTGTTCTACAACCTCGGCGATACGACGGCCAGCTTCTTCCAGCGGGGTTCGCTCCTGTTCTTTGCCTGCTTGATGAACGCCTTCTCTAGTGCTTTGGAAGTGAGTTCTTGAAGTCCCTTGGCTTTTATTTTTATTTTTTATTTCTATGGTCGCAGGAGTTCGTTGCATGCTGACTTTGAATATTGTAGATTCTCTCACTCTGGGCTCAACGGCCGATCGTCGAAAAACACAGCCGATATGCTCTGTATCACCCCTCGGCCGAAGCCATAGCGTCTATGCTCTGCGACATGCCGTACAAGGTCATGAACACGATAATATTCAACCTGACCTTGTATTTCATAACAAACCTACGTCGCGAACCGGGCGCGTTCTTCTTCTACCTTCTCCTCTCGTTCTTCACTGTCCTGACTATGAGCGCGATTTTCCGCACCATCGGAGCGGCTTCGCGCACCCTGTCTCAGTCCATGGTTCCGACAGCGCTCTTGATCTTGGCTCTGGTCATCTTTACCGGCTTCGTCATCCCCATCGGCTACATGCTCGATTGGTGCCGCTGGATCAACTACATCGACCCGCTAGCTTACGCATTCGAGTCCTTCATGGTTAACGAGTTTTCCGGCCGCGAATTCCCTTGCGTCGCTTTCGTCCCCCCCTTTGATAGTGTTAGCCTTGACTACAAAGTGTGTTCTACTGTCGGCAGTGTCCCCGGCCAACCCTTCGTGTCGGGCGACGCCTATATCGGTAGTCAATTCACCTACTTGGCGGCTCACAAGTGGCGGAACTTCGGCATCCTGATCGCCTTCCTCATCTTCTTCACGGGTACGTATATCACCGCTTCGGAGTTCGTGTCCGAGAAGAAGTCCAAGGGCGAGGTCCTGGTATTCCGACGCGGCCACAAGCCCGCCCAGATCAAGGAGCGGAAGCACGAGAGCGACCCGGAAGAGGGCATTCGAGTTGGACCTTCGGTGACGAACGCGAGCCGCCCGAGCCGTGCCAACGGAGAGAAGAGCGATGGGTTCATTGAAGCCTCGAACAGCGTCTTCCACTGGAACAATGTGTGCTACGACGTCAAGATCAAGAAGGAGAATCGACGCATTCTTGACAACGTCGATGGTTGGGTCAAACCGGGCACGTTGACAGCACTGATGGGCGTGTCCGGAGCCGGAAAGACTACCTTGCTGGATGCCTTGGCTGACCGTATAACAACGGGTGTCATAAGCGGAGAAATGCTGGTAGACGGTAAGCTCCGCGATACGTCTTTCCAGAGGAAGACCGGCTATGTCCAGCAACAGGATCTTCACTTGTCCACCAGCACCGTCCGCGAAGCCCTCGAGTTCTCTGCCCTCCTCCGCCAACCTGCCGATGTACCGAAAGAAGAGAAGCTAGCCTACGTTGAGGAAGTCATCAAGCTACTGGACATGCAGGAGTACGCCGGCGCCGTAGTCGGCGTCCTCGGCGAAGGTCTCAACGTGGAACAGCGGAAGCGCTTGACGATTGGTGTCGAGCTCGCTGCCAAGCCGCCTTTGCTACTCTTCGTCGATGAACCCACATCCGGCCTCGATTCTCAGACGTCTTGGGCGATCATGGATCTGCTCGAGAAGCTAACCAAGAACGGACAAGCCATCCTCTGCACCATCCACCAGCCCTCTGCCATGTTGTTCCAGCGATTCGACCGCCTGCTTTTCCTTGCCAAGGGCGGAAGAACCGTCTACTTCGGCGACATCGGCGAGAACTCCAAGACCATGACCAGATATTTCGAGCGCAACGGAGCTCCCGCATGTCCCGAGGATGCCAACCCTGCCGAATGGATGCTGAAGGCGATCGGCGCCGCACCTGGAACCGAAACCGACATCAACTGGTTCGACACTTGGCGCCACAGCGAGGAGTATGCTTCTGTGCAGGCCGAGCTACAGCGCTTGAAGGACGAGTCTCCCGAGCTGCCGCCCCCGACGCACGACGACCAGCAATACCGAGAACACGCCGCCAGCTTCTGGACGCAGCTTTGGCTGGTCACGCACCGCGTGCATCAGCAGTACTGGCGCACGCCGTCGTACATCTACTCGAAGGCGGCGCTCTGCATCGTCATCTCGCTCTTCATCGGCCTGGTGTTCCTCGACGCGCCCAACTCGCAGCAGGGCCTGCAGAACCAGATGTTCGCCATCTTCAACATCCTGACGGTGTTCGGGCAGCTGTGCCAGCAGACTATGCCGTACTTCGTAATCCAGCGGTCGCTGTACGAGGTGCGCGAGCGGCCCTCCAAGGTGTACGGCTGGAAGGTGTTCATGCTGGCGCAGGCGCTCGTCGAGCTGCCCTGGAACTCGCTTATGGCCGTGCTGATGTTCGTGTGCTGGTACTACCCCGTGGGCCTGCAGCACAACGCCGAGGCGGCGGGCCAGACGGCCGAGCGCGGCGCCCTCGTCTTCCTGCTCCTGTTCGCCTTCATGTGGTTCACGGCCACCTTCACGCACATGGTTATCGCGGCCTTCGAGACGGCCGAGGCCGGCGGCAACATCGCCAACATCCTCTTCATGATGTGCCTCATCTTCTGCGGTGTCCTCGCCAACCCCGACACTATGCCCCGCTTTTGGATCTTCATGTACCGCGTCAGCCCTTTTAGTTACCTTGTCTCCGCCCTGCTCTCGGCTGCCGTCGCCAACACCAACATCGTGTGCGCCACCAACGAGTTCCTGCACTTCAACCCCACCCCCAACATGACCTGCATCGAGTACGTGGGCGACTACCTCGCTCTCGCCAACATGGACGGCTACCTGGAATACGGCACCGAGAACTATACCGAGAACTGCAGCCTGTGTCCTATAGGTTCGACGAATGCGTTCTTGGCCTCCGCTAAGTCTTATTATTGTAAGCTTCCCCCCCACTTTCAAGATCACTCCTACAAGTGTTCAGTTGACTAACCTTGTATTCTTTTCCTTCAGCGGACCGATGGCGCAACTTTGGCATCTTCTGGGTCTTCATCGTCTTCAACATCTTCGGCGCCCTGTTCTTCTACTGGCTCACGCGGGTCCCCAAGGGCAAGAAGGAGGCCAAGGAGGACAAGAAGACCCAGTAAGAGGCCACGACCACCGTGGCATAGATGGGCCACCCAGTGTCGTCAGGACTGGCTCCGCCGACTGTACGGAGATCTTGCATCTCCGGGTTTGGTGTATGTTGCCAGCATACCTTGGTCTGACCCTCCCTCGGGAGCGTATCCTACACACACCCCCTGCGCATACTTGTTTTTTTCTCCTCTTGTATATAGTAATCGTTTTAATCCGTCCATGGTGGAGTATTGATACGGTATCATATAAAGGTTTTTTGTTTGCATATAAATTCCAAGCGCTACTATATGTGGGCTATGTCATGTAACTAGAGAGTAAGACAGCACTGCAGGTATTCTGGTATATGGCTACTTATTAGATTAGGGAGGGCTATTCTACAGACCTAGAAGGTACAGGGTAAAGTAGATAGCTCGAAATAATAGAAAGAAACCCAAGCTGAGATCAGCTTCGGTACAACGTAAATCGGATAGTGCTGTGTTACGTGAATAGCTGTATGCACTCGAAGGCCTAACGCCAACATGTTTCAAGATGGTGACCTACCTGTCAACGTATATGCAACTTCATAACTAGGCCAATAATGTAAGATGGCATGTATTACAAAAGGTAACAGATTGCTGGTAGCGAGATAAGGAACCTGATTACCATGGGATATACTTTCACCAAATTGTGTATTATCTACCTCAACCGTACCCAGCTGTGTATGAATTACCAGCCATCTGTTGACCCCTGAACGTAGGAGCTCAGGAGACGTCTTTGCCTCTTCTCGCTCCTGCATGCCAGAATATCTCACTACATAGACGTGACACTTTAGTCACATACTTGCAATGGCCAAGACCCGAGAGTTGACGCATATTTGAATAAATAGGTTGGTTGGAAATGGGCTGGCAATACGGAACTTAGCAACAGCCGCGCACCAACCGCATATTAGACATCCATTGTATGGCGAGTTGGATTCTCCCAGTTGCTGAACACCATCCATCCTATTGGTGGGTTTGCTATCAGCTCAAAACATCTCTTCCCAGCTCATCTGCAAGTTGGTTGGGGGGTGGTGGCAGGTCTACTACTGCATGCATCGCCTCTTTTCTGTCTGCATCTGCTGCATCTGTTGCAGTTGCTTTGTATGTTTCGTTAGATCCTAAAATAGATGTATGTATCTGGAGTGAGACATTTCTGCCCCAGCTGAGCACTGTTGGTTGCTGTGGCGTTCGACTCCGCAGGTTCAGGATAGAAAGCTACCTCACAAACCTACCTGAGCATCCGAAATAGTCAAAGTTCTAAGGCTACAGCGAACTGTGATCACGTATCCGTAGCCGTAGCCGTTGGTAGGCCATTGCACGAACTCCCCAGGCCAGAGTTCGTCAAAACGAAGGTTGGTTGAGAGAAAACCAGGGGGATATTCCAGGTCCTGGGGTTTAGCTGGAAAGTCGTCTTGCCATTAAATATATAATCTTCATTGTAAAACCTTCATCGCCGGACCTAGCGAATGTCCGGCCCCAAATGGTGATATTTGGTCGCGAAACTTGGTATCCGAAAAACTCCGTAGCTCCCGCCTGTAGTATGTTCCTCAATGCAGATGTGAAAAAAAACCCCCCCCAAAAATCGAACAAAGAAGTGAAGTCGACAGCACAGATCACATTTCCTGAAAATCTCTTTTGTTTTTGCTCGAGGAAAAGCCGGTCGTTCCCCATTTGCCCCCTATTGCTCGTATCGTCTCATTAATCTCACCTCACAGCTGCACGCGCGAGGTAGTCAACTCTCTATCGTACGTGTCTTGGACGGCGATGCGGATGTTGATAACCTTGGCCTCGACGAACTGGAAGAGCTGGAAGATGGCCACGAACACCCCAGAAAGGCTATATATCACAGCAGGACTTCGTCAGCACCACATCACATACATACTACCCCCTGGGTTCCTGCCGAACACACATATACACACACAACCCAAGAAGAGAAGGAGAAAGAACCCAAAACCCAACGCAACGTAGAACGGGAAAAAACTTACACAACAAAGACGATCATAACGGTGGTGCGCGGCCGCAGGCCAACGTATCGGCTGCCCCACCACTTCTCCATGGACTGGGTGGAGTGGAGCAGGAGGCTGAGGACGGAGAGGGCGAGGACGAGGTCGAAGAGGGAGACGCACATGCGCTTGGTGCGGCGGCGGGCCTCGGCGTCGTCCTCGTCGGGCCCCCCGAACGACAGGACGCCGCGGCCGCCGACGGTGACGGTGACGGGCGGCAGGCCGCACGTGCGGCGCGGCGAGGGGAAGTAGGCGTAGCCGAGCGTGGCGCCGAGCGCCGCCACGGCGTTCCACACGAACGTCGCCCAGCACAGGTTGAACAGCAGCTTGTGCTCCGGCGGCCACCACGCCGCGTCCGCCTTGGTGTGGATCCGCACCAGCGCCGCCCCGGCCACGCCCGCCGCCAGCAGCCGCAGCACCGCGATCAGCGGCACGTTGAGCGTCCGCCCGCCGCCGTCGCTGCTGGCGCGCCGCTTGTCGCACTGGCTGCATATGCTGCTGACGCTGTGTGGTGACGGCGGCGATGGCGGTTGCTGCTGCTGCTGCTGCTGTAGCAGTTGTTGCTCTGCCGACAGCTTCTCGAAGACGGTCGACGACGACGAGCTCTCGGAGGAGATGCGGTCGTTGGGGCTGCGGCTTCGCGCGCTCATGCTGCTGCTGCTAGCCATATCTGATTCCCTCTTTCGTTCTTCCGTCCGTTCGCTCGTTCGTTCGTTCGTTCGCTCAATCGAAAATCGCGTGCTCGCTCGTTTCGAAACCGCTCGTTTGCGGGACGGGTTTCTAGTTCCGTTTCGTTTGGTGATGTACGCGGGTGAAGTGAGACAGATTGGGCGCGCGCGCGATTAACGTTGAGACAGGCCTCTTTTCTTTTTGTATCTTCTTCCTGCCTCGGATTCCAATGGTCTCGTCCTGGCTCGGAGTCGTCGGATAGTGACTAGTAGATAGTATAGGAGACCTACTTAGTTAATCTTAAGTGAACTAACTATCCCGTTGACTCGCCACTTCGTAGTTGAGTTGGCCTAGCACAGTAGTGGTTCATTGGTGCCTCGGGGTTGTTCAATGTTTTTCTATCCTTTTTTTCGCTCGCTGCCCTCGGTTGAGGTGATTGATTGAAACTCCACCGCAAATGGCGATAACGCGAAAGATAATCCAGCTCTAACGGTAGGGGGCAACCGGCTTAAATTAGGAGCTACGCTGGCAGGTCCCAATTTCCCGGGGGGAGGGAGGGGGGCAAACATGTGGTGCATGTCCTGGTCGCAGCGACCGCCGACAGGACTGTAAGCTTATGCACCTACCTCCGGGCTGCTCTGGTTAGTAGTAACTATTGTACAATACACCGTACATACCTACATACATGTAGCACGAGCAGCACGAGAATCGGTGTAACCAGGCTGCCAGGTAGTCTGTAGCATTCATCCTACCTACTGTACATACATAACCACATGTCGGTAAGCTTCCAGACAACCCAGACATCCAGACATCCTACCACACCTCGAGGATGCATACTGGTAACGGCCAAGCAGGAGATGACGTTAGAGGTCGATCTTCCAGTCTCCCACTCTTCCCCTCGTGGGTTTTAGGCTGATACACACGTCTGACACGTTTGTTTTGAGATTCTTTTCCTCTCTTTTCTCTTCTTCAGCGCTGCTTCTGGCGACGCTATCAGCTGGACTCACTTTAGTCTACGGGCTTGCGGACTTGCTGACTTGCTACTTGCAGACTTCGGTTGTCAACAATGTCAAGCATGAACCAAAAGGGCAATCCGTTAACTTAACTAACTAACGCACGCATGCATGTATATGTAGGGAGATATGTACGAAATGCGGGTTATCGAGGCCAAACCATGTATATAGCCGCTGTCTTCACAAGCAACCAGTGCATCACGAACCCCTTTAGGACAGGCGAGTTTCTATCAGTCGTACTGAGTAGCACAGGGACGGGGAAGGTCTGGTTCATATAACATACTCATCTACGTTGCACCTAGACATGTATGTAGAGTAGGTATGTAGGCATACGGCATAGTACATATGTGTGATCGCATTCGTGGATGGGTGATGTCGAGTCGTAAGATATCCTCGATCATCATGAAGGATTCGACGATTACGATCTCCTCCCCTGTGTTACCTCTTACCATTAGCAGTTATACATAAGTGTCCTTCGGAGCACTAACTTCGTGTAGACACCATGCGCGTCGATGCATAGCAGATGACTGTTGCTGACAGGCCCGCAACCGCAGCAGCAGCCGAACGTTGCAGCAGCGGGTAACACGATGACGACATATGTCCCCTAACGTTATACCGATGAGCCTACATGGCGGGGAAGCCTCAGCAAACAGATTGATTACGCTGTGCCGATCGCCGCTTTTCAAGGGCCCCCGTACGTGGCGTGCTTTCTCGGCGTTTATCCTTTGACGTAACTCGAAGAGAAATAACTGTATAACTACGAAGTCAGGTCATTACAGCCATTGCCCCAAAAAAGCCCGTGATGAAATCCCTCCGGGCCGAGCTCTCGGCTGGCTCTCTCAATCAGAATCTGTTGATTATACTAAACTTCGGGGGGGGGGGGGGGGGTTGTCCCCCCGCCCCCTTGTCGGGCATGGAGGCGAGCAACAGCCCCCGAGAATGATTAATTGCAGTATCTCCTTATATATACCCTCTCGAGCACCTTACGACTTGCCTATATAAACCATCTTATCCACTAGCCGGTAGCCGACCAGCGGGTAGCCGACCAGCGCGGCCTCCGCGAATCGGCCCAGCCCCGGCGGGAAGTCCACTTTTTTATTCGAGGTGCCGAGAACCAGGATACTCAGGTGCCTCTGCCGCGCCGCCTTCGGTACAATGACATTGCCTTACTTCCCGTGGATAACCCGGGCTAACATCCCGATGGGTTGGCGGGGTGTATATGTGAACCTTCTCGCTGCGGTGTTGTTGGGCTGGCCGTCTTTATGCAGTCATATGACGCATGTCCCGGATCGCACTGTAACGGCCTGCATAAGTGCAGGCACCTCAACTTTGGGGATGTTTGTTTCTTTTTCACCTTCTCGTCCCCCTTCCCATCACCATTCTCGGCCCCACTCGCTTCCGTTTCCCAGTACTCGGGTGGACGCAGGTACGGCGGCTATGGCGGCCATAGCGCATCGTAGACCGCACCGTCTTCTGGCTCGACCTACTCTATCGGTGTGCTGCTTTGAGCTTGGTCCATTTGGGTACTGTCCGTGTGCCGAAGTAGCAAGCGGTATTTACGAGCCCCTGCAGCAAGCACGACAGGGCACGACCGCCATCACTGCTCTCGGGGCGGGAGCAGGACGCATGCGGCGGCTACATCTCCCCGGGGTTCCCTCGTGGTAGCCCTGCGGTTGAACTTCGATATATGTCCACAACAGAAAAGCGACGACGCCTCTCATACCGCTCGCTACGGTGTGAGAGGGCCGAGAGGGCCATAGATATCTCCAATACCCACCCACACCCCCTAATCCGTCAAGTGATAGTGTGGTATTGTAACATCTTCATATTCTTCAGACCCCCCTAGTCATATTTTGCCGCGAACAGGGTAAAATGACATAATTCGGAGGAACTGCCTTGAGTCTCGTGACAAGCTCTTGTCAAACTAGGCTTCACTCAGTTGACCTGATTCTGAACTATCAGATGAAACAGACTTATCTGGCAGTTTCTCCCGTCTCTTCCTTATACCTACATCGAGCTCTAGTACGTCCAGTTCCAAGCCGACCATCTCCTCACCCCTGTCCCGGCGCTCGAGAAACCTAGTGGGGTTTGCAATACCACGCCGTGTCACTTCATCCAGCACCTCTGCAAAATCCCCATTCCACGCTTGTGTGTAGGCAAGCCAGGGGTCGTGCAGCTTGGAGAAGCGCGTCTGCCGCAGGAAGACAATGGCAATGCCAAAGACCAGAAGTAGATGGGTCACCGCCATACAGCAGACAGCAACGAACCCGCCACACCGGACAGGCACCAGCACCGTCATCCACGAGTTGTACGTTCCGCTATCGAAGTAATCGAAAAACTGCAGCGTGTCATAGTAGTAGGATTGGTAGACGAGAGTCCAGAACGCCTGCAAGGCTTTGGCAGGTCCGCTATTTTTGAGGCTCTGTTGGATGAGGGCCGTATGGACTGGATGTAGATAAGCTAGACCATCGACAGAGTCGATGCTGCATTGAAAGCATAATCGGTATGTTGTGCCCTTGTCCTTGTAAACCTGGCCCAATGGGTTACCACTCAAAGGTCTGGTCACGAGACCTGGCTGAGTATGACGCCTCGACCAGATTGACCACTCAAGTTCAAACACACCCCTATCTGCTAACGACAAAGGTGTATTGCTAGTGACTCCAAGCCATTGTAGGAGGCCAGTTGTGTCAGGTGTTCGTGTATCATTATCTGTGGCTAGGCCTTTCTCAGACAAGGGTGAAACGGACGAGATGTTGACTTTTTGGTATTGAGGTTCGAGGACTGCGGAGCAAAGGCTGATGTCGAATTCGATGTCACTATCAAAAAGATTTGTGACCGTCTTATCATAACTTATGGTTGTCCACACATCTCTTTTGTCGATGGCTACCGGGACACTATTTATTGTCTGCCACCATTGCGTCATGTTACCCCAATATTGTCTTTCTTGTATGAAAGCAAAAGCTCGGACGCCACCAAGAGAACACATGTGGATAGGGTATTCTTTGCAACCATTTTCGTCATGCACACTCAGCGCACAGGGGGAGATGGTACATGTAAAATTTCCGTCAATCTCCAACGAGGGGGTATATGGGTTGTAATAGTTGTAATATGGGCGGCTGTATTGGTTCGCGCTTCCATTTGCGGAAAACCTTTGATCGAAGAAATCACCGGCATCGAACCCGTTCTCAGTTAGCTGTTGTTTGAAGGAAGCTACATCGAAAATGATGTTCATAAGGAATGAATGCGGATCAGGAACGGGGCTAATCGTAACGTTCTGTATTGGTGGCCTAACGCACAATGTAGTCGTGTTGACCAGAGTCGCGTAACCACTGAAGTCCCGAAGAGACATCAGAGCTGCCTGAGACGTAAATGGCAAGAAGGCTCGAAGAGAAATCCCGGTATAATCAATGGCTTCGTAACTTCGCGAGACGCTAGACGTCAACTCTGCGAACGGCGGGTATGCGCGCGGAGGAGATCCAGCGTAGTTCACATCGTTGTCCGTCCGCCCACGCTGGTCTACGAAATTGCTGGTGTAGCCAAGTGAGATAGGTGTCGTTGTAGGGGCACTAGGGACGTTTCCGTCACCCAAATCCAGAAGTAGAAGCGTAGACGTGAACTGGAGCCCGATTGATGCTGCCATCAGAAGTAGCAAGGGAATTAGCAACCAGGTAGGCCGCTGATACCTCGGACCTATCATCCTCTTCAGGAATAAGAGAAGAAGATCGTAAGAAGCCGCCGTGTCACTCCTTTGGATCATGAGGATCGGAACGTCCTTCGTTCTCGCAAGGGATTTTTCAAGTGTAAGCGACGCTATCATAGACACCCCTAGAGCTGTTTGCCCTATGACCCCTGCCCTTAGGATAAGAGAAGTTATCGTGACGATTCTGGGTAGTTTATTGCCAAGCAACCAGGTTTGAAGTACGATGTTTTTCGGCTCCGTGGACATCACCCAAAAACTTGAGAGAAAGCTTAGTGAGGATATAACCAGCGGCACTGGAATGCATAGAGAGAGCATTCCCTTCAATCCAAACTTATCGCAACTAGTCAGTCGAGAAGCGGCCTGGCGACTAGGTTGATCACCCTCGTCTCTGGTTTCATCGTCCAGCTTGTCGGCAATATCGCGTTCTAGTCGCCTGGTAGAACGATATACCCGAACTGCGAATCCAATGAGAATGAGAAGAACTGTCACCGAAACGGTTGTTATCGCGATCCATGCCCCCCATGGGAGCCCCTGATTGCTGTTTTCCATCGCAGGGGACTTCCTAGATGCACCCAATCGTAGCCGTATTGCCTTCTCTATTATTGTAAAAGGTATATCAGTTCTCCAGGAAGATTGAAAGCCTTTACCGCCTTATGCACAGGATGATAAATGGCCCTGATGAAATGTTCGATTAGTAGGGTGTGCTGGGCTACACGTAGCTGTATAGCTACAGGCTTCCTACAAAGGTTCTAAACAACGAGGATTCATTTTTTTGAGATTGGGTGCTTAGCACCGTCGCCTCATTTTGTATGCAGTAAGAGATGGTATAGCCTGCTCTATATTTGGAGTCTCCTCAGATGAGACATGTAGGCTTCTTTACACAGCTTGGCTTGGCATGGAATATCCAGCAGCTGTTCCCGAGACCGGAATACAACAACAGATATATTTATCTGATAATATTTGCGGGAGCTTGCACAAGCTAAGGCAGTAAGAAACTCAGAATGGAACCAATGGTCTTGATCTTTGTGGGCCCGGTAAGCTCGAAGCCGCATTATTGGCAAGAAAAACGCAGGTGCATGCATCGAGCATGGAATAGATCAACATCAGCATGCAGTGGTCGACTTATAGCCCAGTATATTACGATGCACTATAACTTGAGAGTCATGATTGCGCACCGCGTAACAAGTCACTTGTGATTGGCCCGGTAACAGCGATAGATTAATGGACGACTGCTACTTATCAAGCTTACATCGCTTGCATGTTTCATTGTATCTCACAAGTGGAACACAAATTGAGTCTGCAGTAAGACGTAGCCTGATTGGGTGAGAGTAATGATCTATGGGGATATGGGTTAAGGGGTTGATGAAGCCTTGAGCGGGTCAACTACACACAGATGGTATGTCTCATATTAAAGACAACGCACACTCCCCACGATTATGATTCGGTACTGTATCAAGCAAGCATGAATATGAACATACACATCCAACGACACAGCTGTCGCATATTGTATACGTGTTGTTTGTTGCTCGATGCACCTTTTTCTTCCATATTCTCTGGTACAACCGCCACCCTCGTTTGCAAGGAGAACAAAGATGTGGATGGAATAAGGACGAAAAGGAAGAAAATATAATAATCAATGTATAGTGTAACTTTAGGACATTCATACATATATCAAAGAAACGAAAAGCTTCATCCCAGGTAGACGTCATAGCTGTACATCAGTCGTAAATGGATATCGGTGTTCGACATTATGCGAGGTTGACTAGGACTACATATAGATTCAAACAACTATTATTTTTAATCGAAACCTTTGAACACCGCTTGCCAATAATACAATAGAAGTAAGCACTGGAAAGAAAAACCAAAGCACTGTTAGATTGATTGCTTCTCACCGCCATTGAGCGCCGTGGTTCGCTCTTGAACCAGCTTGTTATCCCTCGGGTGTGCCTGAGTCCTCAGTGGGCAAATCGGAAGTCTAATCTCTTGTTTCCCTCGTCTTTGGTCGTTGCAATGTAATCAGTCTTCTCTTCCGGGCTCATGGCATCCCAGACGCGTTCTCGAGTCTTGTTCTTATAGATATAGAAGCATTTAATCATCACGGAGAGTACGAAGTTCCAGGCCACGAGGCCGAGAAGCACTTTGTTGCCCCTTCTGTAATATGGCTTATCATCTGCACGATAGATCTATCACACGGAGTTAGGCTATGTATTAAGCAGGATAGCTCATGACCATGGTTGGGCACTTACGTTGGATGATATGATAGAGCTGGCTTGGCATATCATGTTGTACACCGCACTGCCAACAGTCCTTGTTCTCACAGAACCAGCATTTCGCGACATGAGAGCCACTAGAGACCATAAAGTGTTAGAGAACAGCCAATGCTATATGTGGGATAGGAGAAGAGCAGAGTAATCCAAAGCAACGTACCCATAACAGAATGAATATAGGGATACCCTATCATCAGGATAGTCACCGCATACCAGCTCCATGAACTGGCAGTAGACGGGAGCAGCTCTAGGGCTAGGAGCAATGGCAGACACCAGAGACAGTAGAACCAAACAGCGGCCATCCGATTATTGAGCTTCTCCGACCACCAAGACATAACGATAAGCTGGATCAGGAAGAGCACGTATCCAGGGATGGTTAACAGATTCGTCTGGAACGTATCAAACTTGAGGTTTTTGAGAGTGAGGGTAAGATATGCCGTGATAGGCGTGGCGGGAATCAGCATCGTAAAGCTGATGGCGTACATCGGCCACAGATCGTAGTCCATAAGAGCAGAGCATAGTAGCTTGAGTGTCAACCCCTGACGGTTGTGCATTCCTCCCTGTATACAATTTTGTAAGCAAGTTGTTTCCACCCCTTTTCCAACATGATCTGAACGATGATTGTGGTGCGTTTACTTACCTTTGCCGGATCGTCCCGGAGAACTCGGTTAACCATAACGACTTCCTCCCGTTCCGAGAACCAGCCATCCTTCCCCCGAAACGAGCCAGCTGTTTGCGTAGGGCTCGCTGGGAGATAGAACCAGGACAGGATGCCGATGAGACACGTTATGGCTCCCTCGACGGCGAAAAGCCACCTCCAGCCTTCCCAGCCTCCGATCGAACGCATGTGCAGGATTCCAAAAGCGAGGAAGGCGGCAATGATGAATGTTCCGTTGGAGGCGCAGTAGAAAAAGCCCATACGCATAGGCAGCTCCTTATTCGTATAGAAGTACGATAAATAGAGAATGGCATCAGGGATGAAGCCCCCTTCGATGAGTCCTGTCAAATTGTATATGCATTAGCTCGTAGTCTTGATGCCGGGTCGTCCCTCTAGTAAATGTTATTACCAAGGGGAATTCGAAAGGTGCTGCGAAGTCTTACCTAGCAGTGCGCGTGTTGCGTAAAAGCTCGACTGGCCCACGATCAGACATTGGCAAATCGCGACCACGCTCCAGAGGACCATCTGGATTGGAATCCACACATCGGGACCCAATTTCTTCGAGATCATCTGCGACGGCACTTCGGCACAGAGAAAGCAGAGGTAGAATATCGTCATGCCGTAGTTGTATTGGTCCGTTGACAAGCCCAGGTCGGTCAGCATGTTGTCGCTTATTGCTTGCGTGATGTTGCCGCGATCGAGCTGAAGAGCGAAGAACATGAGACAGACCCAAGAGCAGATCCGATAGTCGAGCTATGAAACCGTGTCAGCAACGCCGACAGTGAAGCTCAGATCACTCAACACTCGAGCGAGAGAAGAGAGGCGTACCTTTCTCACGAGCTTCTTCTCCTCGGCTTCCGTCCACTCGGCGCTGGGGTCATATCGATGTATGCCTTCGTATTCCGGGATGGGCTCGTACAGATCGGCCGAAGCACCGAGAGCGAACGCATCGCCGGTCCCTCGGAGTCTGTCCCCTACCCCTACGGGAACGGCCTCTGTTTCGGGCTCTGGAATGGCGACCTTACGCTCGGCCGAATAATCGGTACTCGATTTGCCGGACGACATTTTGGTAAATACGACGAGTCGAGGAAGTATGTTGTCGAGTCACCACTGCTGCTCGCCTGTCTGATATCCATTGAGCTGCTTCCAAGGGGGGCACACCTTGCTTATATCCCCCCCTCGTGTTCCATACTTCTGCGCTTAGCGCGAGATGGTGTGATAGAGGAGATTTCAGGATATTCTATAACTACGAGAGCGACCCGGAAGACATTTTTGGATCACCGACTGACCGAGGGCCCGGTCCATCATCATAGTAGTATATGCTCCGTTCGAGCGAAACAGATACGCAAGCATCGAGGCCATAACAGTCTAGCGGCAGCGGTGCAGTGCCGGCGCTATTATGAAAAAGCGCCGGAACATCGCGGGTCGTTGACTGTGTTTAGATCACGCATGTTGCAGTTGATTCGCAGTTGCAGGCAAGGGTTATGGGTTGGTGATGTGCTAGACACCTGCTTTGCGGATCACGCCATTGGCGCGGGTTTTGCACAATGCCTCCAGACCCATACTAACGACACCCGCTCAAAGGCCTTTCCGCCACGCAAGTTTCGTGTTGAATTAATGATTTCACTGAAATGATCTCCGGTATGCTCTTATCTCCCCCTTTCGAGGATGAGCAGCAATTCAGCCTTGTAGATGACCCGGGTCCCTGGCTACGGAATATGACAAGACCTGATAAGTGTAAGACGTTATTTCAGCTCAAATCACGCATTAGAAGTATGTGAGGTTATGTAGGACCTGGTTACGTCAACAATAGAGCCGAAATATCTTGAGTCCTTCCCAATAAGCAGTTGAACACCAAGCTTGTGTTCTATTGTATCGCAGAAATCCATCTGGCCTTGATGCAAGCGCTTTGGCAGGTGGGCAAACTGTACTTCATGAGCATTCGAAATCTGTATATGATTAGACGTCACAAGAGGATGGCTGTATCTTGGATGGCCTGTGAAATCCAATGGGCAATTTACATCACTACTATGGTCTAGCTTTGATCAGACATGAACTTCAGATCGGGGGCGGGGGCAGCTGATTGTTAGATATTAGTAGTTTCAATGTATGTTAATACGTTTCTAGACATTCTATAACAATGAGAGGCCTAGTCTGTCTCCTTCGTAGGGTATAATGTTGATCAGCCAATGGGGGGATAGTACTTACTAAGAAAAGGGGTCGTGGGTAGAAACTTGGGAGACCCTTAAAAGCATATAGAGAGATATACATCTATCAAAACAATGCATGTATTGGGGATACCCTACTCAGGCTGTCAGACAATCAGGACATTCAGAACCCCACCAAGGCTTGTATACGGTCGGCCACAGTAATCACTGTTTCAGAACACATTTTGACCCTATAGGTTCACCCCTCCGCGGCTTTAGCCAAATATTATGCATTTAACCGTGCCGCTAGGCATTTATCCATAACGCTAGCTACTTGGCACTTATTAAACCGTAAATATAACGTTAATGCAGCTGCTTATATAATTAAGGGTACGTTTAACTGTATGTATATTTTTCCAAATAGCGTCTAAAAGGTACGGTAAATACTTTGGCTAAATATATTAACGGCACAGTACATGATTTCACTACCTAACGCTATTGCTCCAACGCTCTATTGCTCCAGCGCTCCAGCGCTCCAGCGCTATAACCGCTATAGCGCTGCAACTGCTACAGCACTACAACTGCTACAGCGCTGCAACTGCTACAGCGCTACAACTGCTACAGCGCTACAATTGCGCTGCAATTCCTATAGCGCTACAATTGCGCTTTATAGCGCTGCAATTACGCTTTATAACGCTGCAATTGCGTTGCTATAGCTGTTAATATAGCGGCTTTGAAAAAATTAATTACGTAAGCAATGCAATTAAGCTAAATAATTATATGCAAACAAGTGGTATTATTAAAAAAGCTTAGTGCATATAATGCAATTAACAGGCTAGATTTGCTTCCGGCCGCTGGGGTATGCCTATTAAAAAAACAGGACGAAATGTGTTCTGAAACAGTCAACACTGTGGCTACCCATACTTGTACGATAGGCTGTGTATTGTACATACAGCAGCATACTTTGCAATGGGCGCCCAAAGTACTTCGTACACATTAGTAGGGTAGTTCAGAGTTTTCGTTAGCATCATAAACTCCATACCCAGTCCAGTCTGCACTACGCAAGTCGCATTGCAGCTGTAAGTCCCGAGATCATTAATGCTTGGTATCGGCATCTTCAGAATACACACATAATACCCAGGCAATTCATATCTGTGTTGTTCCTGTCTCCCGAGTTCCGGGTTCCGACCGCACCCGCTATGGAAGAAGATCGGGCACAGTCCGATTTGGGCATTGCGGCAGATATAGAAGAAGAAGCGCAGTCGCAACCATCTGTGCAGAAGCAGCCCAAGAAGAGGTTCATTGGCAGAAGAGCGGCTGCAAACGCAGCGAGGGGCAATGACGCAAATAGCCTGCCACCGGGAGATAGCGGGGCAGTGCAGGGTAGGTGACGAGCAGGGTCCTGGAAAGCGCGCACGCACGCTGACGATAGCCAGTATCGCAACCAAGGAGGGCGCCCAGGCTGTTGAACCAGGTGCCGGCAGAGATCTTGAACGATCCTGCGATCAACGATGCCATAGGGCTGCTGCCGGCCAACTACTCCTTCGAGATCCACAAGACCATCCATCGGATCCGGTCGTCGGGGGCGAAGAAGGTGGCCTTGCAGATGCCCGAGGGCCTGCTGCTCTTCGCGACGACCATCTCCGACATCCTGACGCAGTTCTGCGCCGGCGTCGAGACCCTCATTATGGGGGACGTCACGTACGGGGCCTGCTGCATCGACGACTACACGGCGCGGGCGCTGGGGTGCGACCTGCTGGTGCACTACGCGCACAGCTGCCTCATCCCCGTCGACGTGACCAAGATCAAGGTGCTGTACGTCTTCGTCGACATCAGTATCGACACGTCGCACCTGCTCGCGACCCTGGAGCGCAACTTCGCCCCGCCCAAGACCCTCGCCATCGTCGGCACCATCCAGTTCAACGCCACCATCCACGGCGTCCGGGCCGCCCTGGAAGCCGCGGGATTCGGCGTGCTGATCCCGCAGATCGCCCCGCTCTCCAAGGGCGAGATCCTCGGCTGCACCTCGCCCCGCCTGCCGGAGAGCGCCGCGGGGGGCGCGCCGAAGGTCGACCTCATCCTGTACCTGGGCGACGGCCGCTTCCACCTCGAGAGCATCATGATCCACAACCCGGCCATCCCGGCCTACCGGTACGACCCGTACTCGCGGAAGCTGACGCGCGAGACGTACGGGCACGAGGAGATGCAGGGCCTGCGCCGGGAGGCGATCCGGACGGCCAAGGGGGCGCGCAAGTGGGGGCTCATCCTGGGCTCGCTCGGCCGCCAGGGCAACCCCCACACGATGGCGCTGATCGAGGGCAAGCTGCGGCAGCTGGGCGTCCCCTGGGTCAACCTCCTGCTGAGCGAGATCTTCCCCGGGAAGCTCGCCATGATGGGCGACGTCGAGTGCTGGGTCCAGGTCGCCTGCCCCCGGCTGAGCATCGACTGGGGCTATGCTTTCCCCCGGCCCCTGCTGACCCCCTACGAGGCGCTGGTCGCGCTCGGGGAGCGGCAGGATTGGAAGGAGAGCGGCGTGTATCCGATGGACTATTACGCGAAAGAGGGCTTGGGTAGGGTCAAAGATATTCAAGTTAGAAATTGACAACTTCTCTGCTCGTTCCCACTCGACCGTCCTAACCTCAGGACACCGTCCAAACCCGTCTATTGAAAGACCTGGCGGTCTCGGATCTTACTAACACGAAATGTGATATAGATGTTCATCTATAACGCTTGAGCTGATCGAATAGAGAATGGACACACAACAGAAAGTAATAGTTGTCTGACTAGATACGAACTTTTTGAGCAGGAATCAGAGGAGCTTTTTATATAGAAGGGAATTTTAGATGGAAATCTAATTGTTCCGATGAAGCTAACCCTAACCCTTAACTCCGAATGGTACCTCTGACCTGCAACTGTCGAACAGCAAAAGACTGGTACAAATGTCTAATCTATTTAACAGCAACATAATTGATCATACCCGAGTTGCAATTCATCACTACTGCAAGAGGAATGCTTAGAAAGAAAGAAATTGAGGGTTAGGCAGCATCGACCAATGGTGTGTTCATTAGATGAAAGAGAAAGACTTTCAGGGGTTTCTTTGTCTATTATTTACATCCTCTTCATTGTGCACTTGGCTTTGTGATTCTGTTTTATCCATTACTGATTCAGGATGCTGAAACCTTTTGAGTTTATGAGTTTCCCCATATATGCGCACTGTAGAGGGATCAAGAGAAGCTGGATTATACTTAGCATTTGGGACTACCCATCGTAGAAGTTGTTTTTCTTCAGCCGACACGACAAGATCTGAGGGCTAGGGGATTATATATTACCCTAGAGCCCACAGTCTAAAGACAAGTCAATACGCGCAGCTACCCTCAGTGGACATGAACAGAGAAACTCGAGAGACATTGGTGCTACAGGGCTTCAATCAAGCTTTGACAGTAAGTCTTTGGGCTGGAATCTTCCGCTTCACCCCCCATCCTCCCTCCCCCGACTAAAAGTTACTGGCTGATAACACTTTTGCAAAGGGGTTGGGAATATTGCTTGGGACTGGTCAGATCTCCAGTGCCACACACACCGAGATCTTAAGCCTTCTACAAGCTGACCTGAGAAAACCCGTGGCTGAAGATACCCAAGCGGAGGCTGAAACTGGGCACGACGTTCTTGAGCCTCCATCAAGTGAAGACGTCATGATTTCAACTGAAATGAACGACCTGAGAAATGAATTAGCGTGAGCGGCATTGCCTGACCAAGTCAAAGCAATTGGGTTACTGAAGCTCTTAATAGAAATTTCAGCTTAGCAGACAGAAAACCGCCTGGATCCACAAGGTCTCCTTCACTCCCCGTGTCCCCGAAATCAGGCACCGGCCCATCGTGGAACCCTACTCTCCTCGAACAAATAAGCAGTCAAACGACGATTATATGCCCCTGGTGGTCTACACCTGGTTATAACTGCCGCGAGTATGAAAAGGGGGTGTGCCCCTGGGCTCATGATGATGCACCTAATGGACTGAAGGATCCCCTCATTTGCTCCTTTTGGGCTGATGACAATAGCTGCACGGTATGTATGGACAATGTATCTCTATCCAGACTGGTCTATATTGACATTCACGTATCAAGAAAACACCAGAAGAATGCAAATTTGCACACTATCCGGCATCACACCGACAAGTTGCTCCTCTGCCGGGTAAGAAACACAAGAAGATTAAAAGATTCGTACGGGAGTCGTGTTAGTGGGGATGACGGTGTTCATGGGGATAATTATACGTTTCGTCAAGCTCCCCACGGCCGACGGACGGGAACCTAACCAAGATATAATCCTTCTACCTCTAGATAAGAAGATGATAATAACCTATTTGCGTTCTGTCTGACCTAACCTTTTTGAGTCGTCTTGGTCATGTGATCTACGCAGACGAAGCCATGCTCGGGTTACGTTCCGGCATCGTGTAGGTATAGAGTCGTATCTGGATTCATTCCGAAGCCGGATACCACAGCCCCGGGTCTGAATCGGACGACACTTATGCCGATCCTTCCGAATCGGACCCGAAAACTCCGAAACACGACAACGTCTTTATGACATACAGACACCCGGATCTCATATGCTCTTAGAAACCACTATAACTATGTCTTCTACTATACATGATTGTCATCAGGATGCGTCTAAGTATCTGTAGACTAGTGTCATGATAGCAAAGTCATATCTTACGTATAGGAGTGCTTAGTAGTTACTGCGTTAGTATCGGAGACAAGCATGTAATATCGACACGCTGGCTATTCCAAGCCAGTCTGCTTAACTTTCAAGGTATTTCTGGCCGCTAATCACCAGTTTCCGTGATCGTGTCCTTCGGCTAATATCAACCTATGCTGACACGATGTTGTATGCATGGCGACGACTGCCCAATTGTATGGTTAACGTTGCATCCCTATAGTTAGACCTATTAATCAAGACCCTGCTTCTCTATTCATACTCTGGCCCGTAATCATCTTAGCTTATTGTATCATATTTATCACATTACCATGCGTTTCGTCCTTACAAGGATTGAACTTCTCAGAGGCGGAGGTTTCCATCAACATGTCGCCCGACAGTCGGCAATACATTGCGATGGTCCAGGGTATTATATAAGCTCATATCATAGGCAGCTGAGCGGTGATGCTAGTCTAGCCAGCTGGGCAATTAACTAACCCCTCGGTTCCGGAAATCCTTAGGGACATGGTCTCTTGGTAGGTAAGTAGTCTAGAAAGTTGCGCTATAGTTGTGACTGCTAGAACCGTCCTAGTCATCTGATCCTTCCCCCCTCTATCAAACAGGGCTGACCGGGGTCTGTACCCCACAGACAACATATCGACATTGGGTTTGGAGGTTCAATACCCATTCACATATGTGTCGACTTACCGGGGTCAGAGATAAAGTTAATGTTGTTGAGCATCCGAATGTAACGCTACACTCCCAATTGGAACGTTCCTTAGCTATAGGTGGCACGTAGCCATGGGAGCCATAGAACTCATAGTCTGCTTGCTACATTGTGAAGCTCTCCGCCAAGATAACTGCTATCTTTAAGAGGAACATAGTTGTGCTAGAAGTCAAACCATCAGTCTAAATTTAGACGGTAGCCAGATTCATCACCAATCGCGATGAGTTGTTGTTATTCAATAGTACTCCTGATAGCTCATTCTTCCCTCAAATTAGCGAAGCTTCCCTCGTCCCTCGTCGCCCGCTAAATTTGTTTAATGGATACGGTGAAAATCACTTACGTGATTTATATATAGGCTACGTACGGAAGCAGGAAATAGGGGCAGGCAGGTATAGGCAGCGCTGTCGAATAGGTATAGGGGTACGTACGGAAGCAGGTATGGGCAACGTCGAATAACTATAAGACGATTAGCAAGCAGCTGTTAAGCAGATATAAGGGCAGGCAGGTATAGGGGCAGGCAGGTATAGGGGCAAGCAGGTATAGGGGCACGTACGGAAGCAAGTATGGGCAGCGCCGTCGAATAGGTATAAGGAAAAGAAGGAGGGGAGGGGGGGAGGGGGGTAAAGAAGAAAAGAAGAAAAGAAGTAGGAAAAGCGTGACGCGTAAGAAAAAGAAAGAAAAACAACTGCAGCACTGGCCAGCTTTATGTATACGTCGCAACCAAATAGTAGCGCCAGATTGCAACCATTCAAAAGCATTAATTCTGAACGGTTTGAGATGCTGCAAAATAGATGCATGGGTTAATCTGTACGTTAATTTGTATAGGATGTAAGATATTAACGATTTCTTGTCATCGTAACGGTTTTATTCGAATGAGAAGCTGTTGGAAATGTATAAATGGCTACTCCCGACCCACCTTTTGATGATTCTAATCAATGTGATTTTTTGCCAGATTTAGCGCGTTGCTAGCGTCGATTTTGAGCCCGTATTGTTGATTTCAATAAGCTTACTTTATTTTTTTTGTTCTTTTAGAACACTACTAGTAGTATTCTACAGAACAAAAAAAATAAAGCTTCGCTTTACTAAGTTGTATAGCACGCATCGTTTATCCCTGAGTGATCCAGTACCTAACAACACCGGAGTGGTTTGCTTAATCAGCCGCACCCCAGGAAAATCCGGACGAGCCAACGCGGAGACTTTACTAACATGGAGAAACCCCATAACGTGAACCCTGGAAGCAGCCAAGAGACGGGAACGTCCGAAGTGCTAAGACAATAGTACGATTCACTGATAACATATAGCAAGGTTTCCACAACGCTTATCCAAACTTACCATCCCTGTTTCCACTTTGCGTCCCCAGGGTTCTTAAGCTGCGCCGTACTCGTCAATGTCAGCCGCTAAGGAGTCCCCAGTATCCACTGATAACTTAAGCCCTTATGATATTAGTCTGTCCGCTCGCTTTCTTGTTCCTGATAACCATCTGGAACGAAGGGCTGCCCTGTTTGAAGATAGTCCCTGAAGTCGACACAGTAAGCTGATGCATGTACAGGATATCCTCGCAAGGTAAACACTTCTAGGCGAGATGGTGTAAGCCCGTACAGATAGCACAAACCCTGTCTGGTGTAATGGTAACAAAGACGTCTATCAGGGTAAAGGCGCAAGGGGGAGGAATGTCATATACTGCTATAAAACCCTGGTCAGGGGATGCTATACAAGCCACTTTGTCCTAGAACATCTTGTGTTAATTCGTTGTCAATATACACATTTCCAGTTGCAAACCATGGCACCAGATATTGATCGAGTTGGAGGCGTCGTCTTCGCCGACCCGGTTTATCCTATCGATGAGCGCAAGAATGTTGTCAAGCGGGCGCTGAACCAAAAGATCCTCGTCCCGGATATTCTGTCTCTTATGCCCGCATGGCCGTAGGTTCACAATTTGCGAACATCAGTTCATGTTTCAAACACTCGCTCATTATGACACAGGAGCAATGTCCAGCAGGATGTTGAGGAGATCAACGAGGAGATAGACGAATGGCTCAAGACGTAAGCTTCACCACGAGGGTCTTGAGAACAGGCCATCCAAAACTAACCTAGCATAGGGTCGATATAGATGAAGCGAAAAAAGCAAAACACCGAGCCCGGGGAAACTACACCTTGCTAACGGCTGTGTATTATCCCGGATGTAAGAAAGACAAGATGCTGGCATTGTCACAATTCCTTTACTGGGTAGGTTTTTGGACAACCGATATGACGGAACAGAACTAACTCCTATGAATAGATCTTCTTTTACGATGATGGTATGCCCTTGTAGAAAATGGGATACCTCCCGATCTTGCTAACCCTCGCTCAGAAATCGACAATGGGGGTGACCTTACGGATGATAAGGAAGGTGCTCTTCGGGTGTGCATGCAGACAAAGCAATGTGTGGATAATTGTTTGGGTCCAAATCCAAACTACACTGCCCCACCCGGATCGCCAGGAGTCGTTGTGCTCTTTTATCCGATCCTGAGAGATCTCCGGGCGGGCATGGGACCCATCAGTACCGAGCGCTTCCGTCGAGAGCTTCATGACTACCTCGACGGAGTTATCAACCAGCAAGATGTGAGGCTTGAAGATGGCCTACCGAATCCCTGGGCTCACTTCAAGATGCGCAGCGACGACGTTGGCGTCATCCCTAGCATCACCCAGAACGAGTATGCCATGGAGTTCGAGCTGCCCGAATGGGTCCGTAGGCACGAGGCCATGGAGGAAATCGTGCTGGAGTGCACCAAACTCACCATATTGCTGAACGAGATCCTCTCGCTACAAAAGGAATTTGTAAGTCTCAGCCACCCAGATCCGCACAATCATCCTCAATCTGCCCGCCCGCAGCGAAGCGAAGGCGTGCTAACGTGTCTTGGCTCCTGGAAAGCGCGTCAACCAACTTGAGAACCTCGTTCTCTTGTTCATGAACCACTATAGCATCTCCGTCCACAGTGCCATTGACAAGGTCCTCGACCTGATCCGAGAGCGTTATGCCGTCTGCGTGGCAGCCGAGGCCAGGCTCCCTTGGTCTGATCACGATGAGAAGTTCAATGCGGACTTGCGTGAATACGTGGCAGGTTGCCAGAGGCTGGCGACTGGGACGGCATATTGGAGCTACCATTGCGAGAGATATTTCAAGCTTTCTCAGCTAAATGAGAAGCAGGAGGTGTTGTTGGACCTTTCCTATCAATGATGCTATCCACGCATTTTAGCATGAACGTTATGACCATGGCCAATCAGCATAGACGAGATGAATACTACACACACATGTCCATTATGAATATTACCCTCCCGCCATTCAAAACAATACGGGTTAGACTTTAACATTATACAGAAGTTCATTTACCAAGTATAACATACTTCACTAAAAGCGCAAGCTAAGAAGCTCAGTAGGTTGGTCCTTACCCCACCCCCCTTTTCCAACCGATCACGCGGCAAGACACCCCTATCCTTTTCTCTGGAGCCCCAATGTGCTCCAGGGTTTGTATGTCACGACATCGACAGCCTTCATTGATAAAAGCACAAAATAGTCCAGTGACCACATATCTGAGCATTGGATAATTTTAGTCTCATAGTCGCCTGCAAAGGGGTTTTTGCCGTCATCTTACGTAGAGGAAGCCGTGTCCAACTCGATAATCAGAGATACAAAACTTGTCAATCGTACGAACTGTCAATTATTGCACACATTAACTACTATGGGGTTGCATTTGGGTGCGGTTTTGTCGCTTCATCTGTCGCTTTGGTAAGAGCACATCACTTGATGGCGGGTATGGATCGTCATCTGCGTAGAGTCAGGACTTAAAGGGACTCAACTTGAACGGGTAGTTGGACTTAACGCTATTACCTATTGATGAAAGTACTCGGATGTTAAAAGATAAAGTCCTATTATCCGAGCCTCACCACTTGCGTAACGTATATACAGTTACACAAAATCGCTAAAGCGACGCCACTAGATATTACCCACAGGCTACACAACATGCTCAGTGCAGTCGCACCTAGATCCGAGGTCATCACACAGGGATTAAAAGTTGATGAGATCACAGTCTATTTCTTTCGCCCGTAAACATGGGGCGAAGGACATACAGAGTGAAAAAGATAATCATCCCATCTCCACCCTTCACCCCTATTATTAGCTCGAGAGTCCAAGCTGTGGTGTTATCAAAAGCATTCCCAAGAATCAGAAACGCAGCACCTTCTACATACATACATGCATCCATCACAAGGAGGATGAAAATAAGGAATTGAAATACAGGACATGGTATCATCTAAGAAAGAAAAAAAGCACCCCAACGTAACAGACCCAAACGCCATGCCATACCCGTGTCTCTGCGCGAGAACCCTGTTCTAATATACGCTCCGAGCATCGTCGTGCCGGAGCCAGGTCCCAGTCCCTATTCCTCGACATAGTTAAAAATCATCATCAACATCGTGGCCTATCATCAACCAACAAACACCGACACTTAATCGTAGCAACACCATGATCATCCACAACCCACGAACACACTCTTCTCCAACTTTTCTCCGGTCCAGTCCCCAGACGACACGGCAGTGATGCTGTGCCCGCGTGCAAGAGGGCGCGCGACGGCATCCCATGCAGAACTGGACGCAGCCGACCTCTTATGTGCGTAGGGGCCGACGCAAGGTGGGCTGCGTTAGGGCCTAGGGACCGGAAGCTACCCGAGTGGGAAGGCAAGGCGACCCCAAAAAAATCTAACCCGTGCCCTTTTGATCCTTTATTTTTTTATTTGTTTATTTTTTCGATTTTCTGTCCATTCTTTTCGTCTTTGCATCTTGTTTTCTTTTCCTTTTCCTGTTTACTTTTTCGATTCTTGTCTTTTGAATATGTTTTCTGCAATCCAATGGTGCGACGTGCGAGCGAACATGGGAAAAGACTCGAGAGAAAGAACAATGAAATCTGAAAGGTGATAGGTATGCCACCAAAAGCGAGAGCCGGTGTGACCGATCGGGCTCGGTCGCGCAAGCCATGTGATATATGACAAAAGCGGGGCCCTGGTCGGCAGCAAGAAAGATGATATACGGCATCCTGCCTGGCAGATGCCGGTAGACAGAGCGACTCCTTCTATTGCCAATGCGTGAGCGGCAAGAGGCCGGCTTGGCACCCTCAAGGCGGAGGAGCCGGCCGTCGATAGATGCGAGATGAAAGCAGGTATGAAAAGAAAAGTTGCGGCGCGTCGTCAAAGATACTGTTGCGTAGAACGCCGAGCCCACGCCATGGGTCTAGAACAATGGCCTTGTTGTCTAGGCATGCCAGTGGGGGGCGGGGGAAGAAGCAACCCTGGTACCCGGGTCCCAAGTAACACAGGATCATTCAACGTTGTCATCCGCGGGTATGTGCATTCAGTGCGACGTGGGATAACCCATCAACTCCCTCGACCGTGACTCCCAAGACGGGGAGTCGAGTGATAGTCCTCCCGATGATGGTATGATATGGTAAGGTAGGTAGGTAGGTCGATAGGTAGCTTCATTTCATTACCGTCTGCCACGTGGCTCGGCCGGCAGTGGGTAGGGGTGGTAGTCTCCGTCTGGAAACTCGCTCGACGTGTGATAGATCACAGGGTTTACCGGCTGGGACGTTCGAGGCACGGACGACGAATATGACGAGTGTCTATGGGACTCCGAGCCTGCCATCTTGTAGTTCCTGGGTGGCGCCTCTTCGATGTAAACGTCCCGCTTGGTGCTGGGTGCTCTGCTGTGGGTTCGGGTTGATCGGTGTGATGAGGACTTGGGAATGGTTTCGTCCTTCGGGGCGATCCGTGCCTTCATGCGGTCCTTCTGTCGCTTGTCGATGGATTCATGCTTGCTCTTGGTGCGGATAGGGAGGGCAGTGGACATCATTGGGCTGTTGTTCATGGAATCGGTGTATTGCTCACTCAGAGCAGTGTACTGGTCTAGCAGCACATCATAGTTTGTCTGAAGAACTTTGTGCTTCTCCTTGAGGTCGCTGAGCTCTTGTTCCAGCTGTTCGTTGTGGCCACATTCAGCCTTCCAGCGAGCTTCGCTCTCACGGTAGTTAGTGTGCGATTTTTTCAACTCGTGGTCTATATCCTGGCACTTGTTCTTGTAGTATTCGGCATTCTTCGTGGCTCGTTCCAGTGCCTCTTGAAGATCGCCGACACTCTGGCGCTGATCATAGTTATGGGCTGTGAACATCCGATCAGGCCTGCTTCCTAAGCTCGCATACTCGCTAGACGAAGAACCGATTCCAGAATCGCGAACTGAGTCGCGGCTTCGATGAGATCGGGTTCCCGAAGGGGGAAAGCTGACTCGCTTACTGGACATCACGCAAGTGTGTGCCTTCTGGCAATAGTAGGCCGTATATAGGACGGAGCGATCAGGCTCGTGGCTGTTGGGTAGGCAACCGTGGTATAGAGCGTTATGAAGCCAAGCGAAGCCCAGAATGAGGCGTAGGAACGTGGAAAAAGGAGGGTGTGATGGGTTGGTGATGGGCAAAGGCGGCTGCGACTATAGGCAGGCAGGCAGGCAGACAGGAATAAGAGTCACCGACTAGGTAAGTCTTATAAGTTGATGGTATATAAGGTATGAGAAACCGTTATGAGCAGTGTATAATTGTTTTGTTTCGTTTCGAAGGTTGCAGAATGTCTTTGAAGGAGAAACCTCAGGAAGGGCAGAGAAGGCAACGTATTTATGAGGCCAATTGGAAAGGGGAGGGAGGGAGGCATTGCTGCCTTCAGCATCAAGAGCCAGACACATGCAAGGAACTATCGAACTTGAACTGCCTACCTAGTTATCGCTAACGGCATCTCAAAGGTTCGGTACTTGTGACGTTGCGGATGTCATTGTATAATGTAGATCGGCTGCCTGAGTCCTGCTTGTACATAAGTGGTCACTTTAGGCAGCGCCCCCCCTTCAGCCATAGGAACCCTTGCCAGTTCATGAGCCTCAAGAGGTTCTAGGTTTCCAGGGTCCAGCTCATCAGAAACATGGACAATACAAAGATTCAAGGGTACATTCCATATCTCTTGGTATGTCTTGGTATTTCCTGGGTGTCCGAACACTAGTTCTTTACCCAGTTGTCTGCGTCTGCATGTCTGCATGTGTGCATGACTGCTAGTCCGCACCATACCCCGGCACGCCTTGTCGAAAGCGCAGCGACCAACATACATGATAGCGCGAGGCGGTGCAATCGCGCCAGTGAAGGATGCGAGGGGAAACCCGCGCGAGTACTGCCGCAGCAGCACGGCAGTGGCAGCGCAGCGCAGCAAATGAGGGAATGCGTCCTCCGAGAAGTCCAGTCCCGCGCTCCCTCCACGCCAAAGGCTCACCGAAACGCTCTAGCAGAATCCGTCGCCTAGGTTGCCTCACGAGATTTGGCCCCCAAACTGGCCCGCCAGGGTCGCGGCGCATGTTCGCGGTGCGCGCAGGCGAAGGAAGTGGGATGGAGAGCGGGCGACATGAGAGAATGGGAGGAGTGGTTGACTGGCTGGTTGACTGCTGGTTGATTGATTGATTGATGGCGCCAGTGTGGAGCAACAACAGCCAGCGCGACCTCTCAAATGCGACGGGAACGCTGAAGTTCTACATTTGCGCATCGGCGACGGGGAACCGATTCGTCGCATTGGCGTGCAGATGCCTAGATGCTCGCCTGCGGCCTAGCAAAAGATCGTAGTTTCCCCGCATAGGATCCAATTGAAGCAGGTCGTCCAGTCATCTTCAACTGGATTGTCAATATTTTTCCATTGCCATTTCTATTGTCATTACTCCTGGCGTACTGGCACATGGATTGTTCGAGCCAAGTACGTACATCATACCTACCAGCCTACATACCCTCGTGTGTACCTACATGATGAAAGCACAAGTACCGATCCGATTGGAAGCTTAGTATGACTCACCGGAGCCGGCGTCAAGTGATCGTAGCTAGACTAGAGGAGGAGTTCATGCGCTGCATGCAAGATCGCAAATGTCAAAGTAGCGATTTGCGATGTGCGATGTGCGATTTGCGATTTCGCTTTTGTGGATTTCTGCCTCTGCGTCCCTTGCCTTTACGAAATCGACTCCACACCCTGAAGAACGAAGAAAGAGCGCCGTATGACCGATGGCGCCGGCAAAGCAGTCATTGCCATTTGTCTCGTAGAACACATAAAACACAATACGCATTCTGTGCCCCCTACCGGCATCAGGCTGAAATGGAAATCGGAAATATTACCCATTTCACCTGGGACTGCTCTGACGAGGGGCAGCGGGGGGAACAGCCACGGTCAAGCGATTATGTGTCTACCTTGGGCACCTTGGGGTTGCATCGCAGCGACAACGAGGTGATCATACCACACCTATGTACCAACCAACGGAGAAAGACCAGTCTCAGGAGAGGAAATACGTGAAGAGTTAAGAAAGTACGAAGGTGCATCTGCAATCATTGCTGGCAGCCCGGGTGGGATGAAGCCTGGGTGGGATGAAGTGGAAAAACTACTTACAGCACGGCACTAATTAGCTGCATGCTACATACAATACTTCCCTACTTCCTTCCCCTGCGTGCTGCTGCGTTTGCGTTTGCCTACAGGTACCTACAACCTTGGAACCTACATGCCCACATACCTAGGTACAATGTACTCTTACCAGCTTGGTCCTAGTAGGTATTTGCACACATTGGTCTGATTGGTATGACAGCAGCAGCACCGAGTGAGAAGATGGTCAAGGTAGTCCCTGCGGCAGGCCGATGACTCCAGTACCGGGATCTCCACCTGCTAATGTACGTCCCGTCTGATAAATAGCTTGCAGCATACAGTAGGTACTAGGCCTAGGACTAACCGGTTTCCATAGGGCCAGACTATCCCCTCCTCGAATGCCTGCCTAATGTAGGACTTCAGCCCATTCAAGCTCCAGTGTTGAGCGTTGACAAGTTCCCGCTCGATTGTATCGTGCGTGTACCTGCCTACCCAAGTGCCCATACCAATTCTGATCACCACCGTCAGTTTTAGTTCCATAGGTCGCACAGCTTAAGATGGGCACCTAGGCAGGTAGGTAGTTTGGAGGTTGCTCAAAAGAATGACAAACGACATACATATAGGTAGACCTACAGAAACGAAGGCGGAGCAAGTCCGGAAATAAAACATCATGTATATAATGTAGGCAATAATAGACTGAGTGCTCTGCTCTTGTACGATGCAATTCGGACACCTTCAATCAGAGTGATAGGGGGTGACAGGGTGATAGGCAGATAGGGTAGGGTAGCCGGCACAGCCCCTTGACCAATATGTGGCTGGCATTCCATTCCTCAGCAACCCCCGGTGCCCACATCGGTAAAATGCGGTTGCTCATTACCTTGATGTCATAAGCATCCAAATTGCCACTCTCGAATGGTGCTCTGGACGTCTGCATTGAACTTTTGATGCGGTTGCTTCTAATAAGAGTAGGTGACTTTAGTAATAAGTGATGTCGATGCGCTGTCCAGGCAGATGCTAGGCATGGAGGTAAGTAAGGAGGCCTGGTTTTACCGGGATTAGGTAGCAGCCAGCAGTAATCGGAGTCATGCTATCATTTCTTTGGTGGTGGGATGTCCGGTTAATTCTTGTCGCAACCTTCGTCATTGCCATACAATGACACGGCCCCTCTAGTTGTATAGATCAACGGATACTTCGAGCTAGACCATAGATCCTTCCCCGGATTTTCACTCACCCTCAAAACATCCATCCACGGACACCGCCGCTTGTCTTCAGCGTCGCATATGCGACGCGGGCAGACAGGCCATATATGCACGTCACACCCGAACTGCTCTTCCCCAGCAGCTCAGCTGCAACCATGTTTGGTGCGCAGCCCACCAGCCTCAGCCTACTTAGTTAATAATCAGTTAGTTAGTAGCCTGGCAAAGAATGAGATCAGGTCCATGATCGACAAATACTACCACCCGGCCACCACCACCTGCTGCGCCCGCGCTGCTTGTACCATTCACCGCTCCTGGAAAGGTGCGTCCGTTTTCCGAGTGGTGGTCGCATTGAAGGAGATATTGGTGTACAGAAATGTGGCTTGCTTGGGGGCTGGAAGAAAAAAAATGTCAAAGCAGGCACCTCCTATCTTTGAAGCCTGTCTGACTACATATGTGGCTGCAAGGCAGACTTGCGATATTTCCTCCGATCTGTCATCCGGACTCGTCCAAGCTCAGCCTGAAATCCATCATCAGGTCATTTGGCCGGAATTCTCACTGCCGTGGACTTGAGTAAGTCAATGTAGGTATGCCGGCGCCCGCGTAAGCGATTATGTATCGTAGGTACAGAGTAATGCGACAGGAGTCGCCCGACCCCAACCCCAACAACGCTACAAGTTATTAGACCGACATCGCAGATTTTATTTCCGCGTTTACCTACTTGCATTGCGATTTATATCTACATACTCGACTGGAAGGAGATCCCTGGTCGAGGTCTGCATTCAGCCGCAGGCACAACTCAGCGTACTTAAGTACTTAGGTAGCAAAGGTGTAACTAATAGGTAGATGCTTTGGTGAAGAAAACAGTTGATAGTTATTATCAGTCTAGGGCCTGACTGGGAGGGCGGAGGGCCAATCCAAGTGTAACCCACCTTCCATATCCGGAAACTGCTTGGTGAACAGAAAATGTGATTGGACCCGGAGATGGGGGTGGGTTTCATCCGAGGGCGGCCCCCCTTGATCATGTGTGCGGGAAGGTATCACAAGGTTCGGTGTCTGTCTACTGTCTGTAAAATGATCAGAACGCCGTTTTCACATGACTGGCTACCAGTCCGCTTTTCTCGCGATATGGCGGACGCACTCGACTCTAGATCATAATAGGGCTTCTCACGAGAGCTCCGCTTCCCTCCAATAATGCAATCTTGGATTATCTAACTACTTCGTACTGGGTATCACCATCTCCTATGCGGGGGACCAACCCATCGGGAAAACGCCAAGGACCAAAATGCAAGCCATCATCCATCGTCCATCGTCCATCGTAACACACCATACATGATAAATAGAGAGTTAAAACAAAGGAGAAAAGAAGTCTTCGTAATCGAGTTGGATACATAAAAACAGCCCAAAGACCTGTAGTGAAATGTTAGTTTCCGCGCCTGCACCAAAAGGTTATTAGAGGGCAAAGTATAGCCTAGAACTTACACAAATTCAGGTATAGTGCCCACAAACCCAAAGATCGTAAAACTCATCATGGAAACCCAGTAGCGAAAACGTATCTCATCAACGATAGTTGCAGTACAAAGTAGCAAGCACCTTATGTCTGGACAACCCTGAAGGAGCCGCTACGAGGCACATGTCCCTCGAGGTGTCGGATCTTGGCCCGGTACTGGTCGATGAGCGCACTCTTCTTGTCGAGGTCCTTCAGCACCCTGTCGTAGCCGGTCTCGAACCTCTTCGCCATGTCCAGCGTGTCCGCCGCCCTCTGCTTCCAGTGCGCCACCTCCGAGGTCAGGGCCGCGACCTTGTCGGCGAGGTTGTCGTAGCGCGTCAGCTCCCGGATCCGCGCGGCCAGGGACGCGTTCTCCTTCTCGAGCTCGTAGATGGTGAGGTCCTTCTTCTCCAGCTCCCCCTTCATGGCCGCCACGCGGCGGCGGAACTTCTCGACGGTGGCGCTGTCGCCGGCGCCGGCGCCCCCGTCATGCGAGAGGGAGTACCGTAGCTGCTCAAGGTCGTCGGAGAGCTGCTGGTTGAGCACGTGCGAGCGGTGTATCTCGTCCTTGGCACCCTGGAGGTCGCTCTTCAGGGTCTGGTTCTCGCGCGCCGTGTTCTCGCAGCGGGTGTAGATCTTGCGGTTCTCCCGCAGGACGGCGTCCCACTCGTCGTACGTCACCCCGGCGCAGTTGTCCGGGCATCCGCGCAGGAGGTTGCGGTGGTGGTGATGGCGGTGGTGGCGCTCATGGTGGTCGCGGTGGCCGTAGGAGAAGGACTTCGAGCGGACGAACTCGTACTTCTTAGAAGGTCCCGTCGACCGCGAGAAGTAGTAGGTGGGCATATCTAGCCAGGGTTCCACGTGTCTGTATGCCAGGATGTCTTTTCTTTGCGCGTTGGTCAAAGCCAACTGCCTGTTTGTTTATTTGATACGGGTACGAACGTAGGACGAGATTACTCCTGATCTCCAATAGATAAATAGCAGTGATTAACTATCGTTGTTATCGATGCTGATATCAAGGAAGCGTCAAAGGTTCCTGCGTCTGTGGATTTGGAGTGCAGGAGCTAGTGAGTGTGGGAAACGAATCGGAAAAGCGAGCCAGACCTGGACAGCGCGACTACGATGCAGGGAAGCTTAGTTATAAGCAGGTACATGGTCGGCGTCACCTGTGATAGGCCTCACTTGTAGGTGTGCATGGGGAGATCCATCAAGGGGGCACGCGGCTCATAGTCTATCGTGTGGACGTCGCCGGTTGACTGACTAGATGGCCCGAAAGGTAATGTGAAGGCTTGCTCTGTGGCTGGGCAATAAGCAAACCTTCAGAAGAGGCGACCTAGGCACCCATATTGTCTAGAGGGTGCCGTTTTGTTCCACCGCTGATACGCATCAGAGCCCTGCTGGGGGGTTTAGCTACAGAGTATGTGAGGCCTGGTTATGTGATATGACTACGCATCTGGGCATGATATCATTCGGACCCGAGCACGAGGGCGCCGCAGTCGGGCTCAAGTCGACAACGGTGTCTCACCACCCCAGGTCATTGGGCACGTGGCGGGGCTTGTTGTTAACTTATTAACAAGCGACCTCAGCGCGCCTCCGTTGAGATGAGTTTGTGTAAAAAGTCGAGCTTGAAGTTAATTTCTTCAAGTGTAACGAAAGGTGCAGAGCATGCAGTGGAAGTGGATGCCCCATGCAGTACCTACATTCACTTGCATGAGAAGGAGCCGCAAGTCGGGGGATGGGGGATTGGAGATGTGGTTGAAGCAAGGGACATTCCACGTCCACCAACCGAAGTACGGGGAGAGCGAATGGATGCGACCCACTGTATGCAGGTCATAAGAAGCTTGTTGTGTTCGGTGCAATCCATGGATGCATCTAAACGGAGGTCTCATGCAACTACCTGACGACCATATGCAAGCACTTGCGCAGTCGGCCTAGTCTACTTCGTGGACCCGCAGAACCCACGTTACCCGATTGCTACAACAATCGCTTTTGTCTCATAACTACCTCCAACCAGCATCTCCGAACAGAAAGTAGTATCAATATTTACATAGCTGGTACATCCAATGGCGTGGTACTCGACGAATACCACCGGTCCTAATACCACCTGCACCTACTGGGGCTGTCCAGACCTAGCCTCAAAACCCTCAAGGCTGAAATCCTTCGCGTTCTATGATCTATCTTTAGCCCCCAACACCCCCTTGAAGATCCGCTCATGTGAGGGGTTCCTTCTTCAGCTCGTCATGGGTCTTATGTCAGTTACTGCCTTCATAAGAGGCCTCTTCACGCCCCCCTCAGGACATCCCCCATTTCCATCTAGGTTTGCGGTTCTCACTCTAGAGTCTAGACTCTGGACTACCCCGGCCTCAACGATCGCCTCATGCGGCTGAAGCCTGACAGAAACGAAGTGGAAGCTAACAGTGTATCGTTAGGCAGGTAATTAGTTGCCTAGCTTATACGCACATTGCAGCGCTTCTTTTAGTTGCGTGGGGCTTGCCACGAGCGTCTTACTACTTGCCTAGGACTCAGCCAACGCCCTGTTGTCCCGGTGTTGTCCGTCGTGATATCATGGGAGGCATCCCGGCCGAATGCTCGTCCAAATCCAACTTATTCAAGTGTCCAAAGAATCAGCCTAGTCTAACTGATATGCATAATTAACCCGATATATCATGGCGTATTCGAACGCTAACCTCCCTCACACCCTGTGCGGATCTGCTGGCTGTAATTCTGCCTCTTTCAGCACATTCACTACTAGTTTACACTCACGGCAAGACGTCATAGATGGCTTTTCCTAGGTAATGCGAAGTGGTCGTGCGTTGCCTCAAAGTACTTGTTGTCAAATTCAGGTTACGTATTTTGTGTATAGCTGGAACACACTGTCCTTAGGCTTACATTCGTACAAGCCACCCGCCCATTGTTACACTGTCTATCCGCTTCGCGTGCTAGCTTACATATCCGATCCTGTACTCCCCCCTTGTTCCAGCCCTTTAATGTATATCTATATGACTTGAATCTGTCACCGCGGCGAGTCCTGCTGTGACAACAGCGCCTTCTCCGAGCTCACGGAGCCTATGGTGCTAGTAGTAGAGGCATCCGAGGCCCCAGACAGTGTCCGCCGGGGGGGCATAATGGCCGCTGCCGCCCCCCGACCTCGGGATGATGGAGTCGCCCGCGGCGACGACTTCTTCGACCGGACACTGAGCTTATCGGAGACATGCGATAGCCAACTCCACCTGCGCCGCGACGATGACGCTACGGCCTCGCGACACTCGAGCTCCGCTGGGTTGTCCCGTGTGCCGACGGCGGACCGCGCGCCCAGCTCGGGGATCGGGCCGTCGGTGCCGAGCTCCGCCCGCGTCCTCCACAGCTGGAAGGCTGGCGGCCATGCCGGCGAGCTGCCCTCGAGCTCGGCTGCGTCCTGCCATCTTTCGCCGCCTCGTTGGCCCCGCACGCTGTCGCCTGGGGAAGAGTCCCATCCTTGTCCCTGGCTGGCTGCTTTGCTGCGATGACGCCGGAGCAGCACGTAGGCGACAGCCACCAATCCTACCCCGACGAATAGGCTCGATAGAAAGACGGTGGCTAGGGCGATCGGGTTGCCCATGACCTTACCGCCAGCGTTGTTCATCTGTGAGCTTGGGGGCGTTGGCATGCCTACAGGGCTACCTTCTGTTGTTGTTGGTGTCGTCGTCACCCCAGATGATATTTCCGAGATACCCGCTGTTACAGTAGAAACCGATATTAAGCCCCCAGACAAGAATAGTGTAGTCACGACCGTGGAAAACCTAGTAGGGGGCTCTGTCTGTTCCGTCGGCTCCGTCGGTTCTGTGGTGTCTGTTGCCTCCGTTATTCCGGGACTAGCAGGAACCTCTGGCGTGGCATTGTTAAGTGTAGTAGGCGTCCTATCGGTCGAAACTTGTGTCGTCGTTGCCTGTATGGTAGTCTCGCCACCACCTAGTACTAACCCGGGGGTTAACGGGTGCGTCTCGAGAGCTTCCAAGTCCTCTTCCTTCCACCGTATCTGTACCGCCGGACCGACTGTGCAGTCAACACTCTTGCCAGTGGTTTGCCCCGTGACTGTATATCCCCAAACGCCGCCGCGGAAGTCCGATGTATCTGTCGTGCAAGTATAGCCACTGAACAGCACTTAGTATAAGCCCCGTCTTGACGTATAATCTAGGTAGAAGAAAGTGCGCATGGCATCGACTGGACTATATCCGCCAGGTTTACTTACCTGGGAACACAGTAGAACGCCGTCTCCCCAAAAGCAATAGGAGGAAATTTTTCTTCCGCAATTCTCGTGTCCTGAACTTCGCAGTCGGTACCTACTTCGAAGCCGCTCGGACATATCGCCGGCGAGTAGTATTGAAAGCCTTTGTCAGCGATGTTCTCCGGCCATTCCGGGGGGTCGCACGATGCTGGCCCTTGCGTGGGAAACGGAGGGAACTGCGAGGGGATCTTCGACGTCGATATGAGCCATGAGGTTTGGCAGGGGGGAGTAAAGATAGTCGTGAGCGCCGCGAGCGGCGGTGTCGAGCCCATCTCCGATACAACAACGGCCTTCTCTGACTGACTACCCTCTACTCGAACGACGTATCCAACCGATAGTCACTGGTAGATGAATAATGAAGCCGTAATTATGTTTCTCCCTTCTTTTTTCTACATCGTCTGGCGAAGCTATCACAACACAACTGCATCCAGGCAGCCCGGTTGGAGGCTCTGGGAATGGGACACAACCTCCAGGGCATGCGCACATTCTGGGAGGTGGAATGCGAAATCTACCATGGTAGTCCCTGGGCCAGGTCTTATTGGGAGGGGGTGATGCCCATGGCCTTGCTACCGCAACCCAATTCAATCCAACCCCGCCATTCGAGGTCATACTAGCCCAGCGTTTCGGCTGGGTATGTCACGTTGCGAAGAAGCACCCCCGGCGAAGATCAAACGCAGACAGTCCGGCACGACGGAAGATAGTCGTGAGCGGCTATTATATGTAATGTGACGCTATTATACCTCATCCAATTGGGAATGCCTTACCTTGAGCCTTCAATTGGACACCCACAGTAACATCGATCCAGAGGCACCATTCAGAGCTGCGAAAGAAGGACTATGCGACAGCATTGGCTGTTTTGAGAATAAATGAAATAGGTAGTCAGACGTTGTGATTGTAGCTAACTCTGCCCTCACTGGAATCGCATCGTCTCTTCAATGACGTTAGGTAGGGCTGTAAGGCAGGCAAGCTTCTAGGTACTTCTTGTAAAGAAGCCTTGAAGGGACATATGTTTTTCAGCCCGCGGGCCGCGGTGATCAAACCACATAGCTTCTACAGGATATTCCAAAGTAAAGAAGCGATTACCGAGAGAAAAACAAGAAGATACGCTGGTAGCCGCCGGGACGTCAAAACGTGAGAAGAAGCTCTGTGACGGCCTGCCGAGTTGGTCGGCCCCGTCATTTGACACAAGCTGTGCCCCCCAGGGTCCACCGCAGGGGGGGGGGGGGGGGGGGGGGGGAGATAGCAAGCGCCAGGGGTGTGAGAGCTGAGCTGCGGATGTGCACAGCGAGCTCCGGGCTAGCCTTATAATGTTACCAACATACAAATCATTCTAGAATTTTGACTGGCCGGCTCACGAAATAAGGGAGTTTGCTAAAGCTGAGACAAATCTTAGAACGGGCCGTAGACCGAAACTGCATAATCTGAAGTTCTTACCTACCTCGCGACGACATGACGCGACAGGGAAACCGGCCGGCGCAAAAGAAGCCAAACCTACTTATCTATTTATTTAGTTCGATGCCGCTCAACCTGGATGAATATGACCTAGTAGGAGTGAGAGTGTCTTGTTTGAGTGTTTGATAACTCTGCAACCGACCTCCATATGCGCTTACTATGTCTTCCAGATTCAAGTCTCCACTCGTTTTATAAGAAGGTGGCGAGGGCTTGGCAGTCAATCAAAGTTGTACCGTAAGGTCCCTCATAACTGAGCGTAACGAGGAAGAAAGCGATGTACGTGTGCCTCAATGAACTTCGCAGGTTGGGTAAGAAGTGAGAACATGGAGATGTAGGCAGTTAGGCTGCCTAACTTTCGAAAGTATCTCAACCAAAACCCGCGGATGCTATATCGCCGAAGCACCAAATTCACATGAAGAGGCGCTAGGGGGTCGCTGCTAGCAATTGCCACCTGATTGGGCGGGTAATCTCTTGCATTTGAGCATAGCCATCTTGTGGCCATATGATTTAATATACATGTTGTCGTCCTGCTTAACTAAATGACTATCGTGGCTTCGTCTCTTCATCGAACCCATCGCATAAGCTCATCAAACTCTTCGGCGCTTGGCCACGTTTGTTGAACTCCGGGTTTGCATTCCCTCGTGTAGATAGCGTGCTCATTCAATGTAGCTGGCCGTGATTCCTCATTCCCTTCTCTTATGTTCAATTTCTTTACTCATTACTTTTCTTGTCCTATACTTCAAAATATTGGCCCAGCCAGGCGGATGGAGACCGTCTTGTGCTGCGTGTAGTTGGCGAGCGCCTCTTCACCGAGCTCGCGGCCGATGCCACTCTCCTTGTAGCCACCGAATGGAAGCTGGTGTGAAAGCATGTTGTAACCTGCAAGAGTGTAATGAATCAGCATGTGCTCTGAGCCCTGTGATGAAGGATGAAATGCGTGACTTACAGTTGACCCAGACAGTACCCGCCTTGAGGGTATTGCTGACCCGGATGGCGGTGTTGAGGTCGTTGGTGTGGACGGCGGAGGCGAGGCCGTAGGTGCTGTCGTTGGCGAGTTCGAGGACCTCCTCCTCAGTCTTGAACTTGGCGATGGCGCAGACGGGGCCGAAGATCTCCTCGCGCATGATCTTCATGTCGGGGGTGACGCCGCTGAAGATGGTGGGCTGGATGAAGTAGCCCTTGTCGCCGTGGCGAGCGCCGCCGACCTCGAGCGTCGCGCCGTCCTTCTTGCCCTCGTCGATGTAGGCCATGATCCGGTCGTACTGAAGCTGGCTGACCTGCGGGCCTTGGAAGGTCTTGGGATCGAACGGATCGCCGACGGCGTTGGCCGCCGCGCGCTTCTTAAATGCCTCCAGGAACTTATCGTAGATCCCCTCCTGCACGTAGATGCGCGAGCCGGCGCAGCAGCACTGGCCGTGGTTGTAGTAGATGCCGAAGTTGACCCAGGAGATAGTCTGCTCGATGTCGGCATCGTTGAAGACGATGTTGGGCGACTTTCCGCCAAGCTCTAGGGTCACCTTCTTTAGGTTGGAGGAGGCAGCGGACTTCATGATCTGGCGACCGACGAGGGTAGAACCGGTAAAAGCAATCTTGTCGATGTCCATGTGCGACGCCATCGCAGCACCGGCAGTCCTGCCGAAGCCGGAGATGATGTTGAGGACACCGGGAGGGAAGCCAGCTTCCTTGACCAATTTGGCAAATACGAGCGCTGACAGGGGCGTCTGCTCGGCCGTCTTTAGGACAATCGTGTTGCCCGTAGCAAGTGCGGGCGAGATCTTCCACGCCAGCATCAAAAGCGGGAAGTTCCACGGGATAATCTGGCCACAGACACCAATCTATAATACCATCGCATTAGCCCACGGCACTATAGGAAAATCATTCTCCACTTCTTATGACGTACCGGCTCATATCTCGTGTAGTTGAAATGGTCGGGGTTGGTATCAATGGTGCTACCCGTCACCTTGTCGGCCCATCCACCGTAGTATCGGATGCAGTTGGCGACGGAGGTAACGTCTCCCTTCGCCATGGTAATAGATTTTCCGTTGTCGAGGGACTCGACGGCAGTTAACAGGTCTAAGTTCTTCTCGACAAGGTCTGCGAGCCGAGTCAGATGGACACCCCGCTGCTGCGGCGTAACGGTTCTCCATGGGCCATGGAAGGCTTTCCGGGCTGCTGATACCGCAAGGTCGATATCCTTCTCCGTGGCCTCGTGGACAGAGCAGATCACCTCTTCGGTGGTGGGGTTGATAACCTCAAAGGTCTTCTTGTCGACACCTTCAACGAATTCATTGTTAATGAACCTGCAAAAGGGGATTGTTAGCGACTGATGATATATCAATTGACTTTTGCAATCCCGGCTCTTCCGGAACCTAGGCTCGCACTGCAAGCTTCAATAATTCATCCACACTTACAGGCCGGTAGGCTGTTCGTAGGTGCCCGTGAGCGGCGTCTTCAGCTGAACTGAAAGAGGCATGTTTGAAATATGATAATGTACTGGCGGGGATCAAATGAGTCTGGGCGCAAACAGCTCTTGGTATCTGGCGGAGGAGTAGTTAAGGGTAGTCTTGAGAGATGGGAGTTTGATGAAGGGACGGTTTCATAGCGTGATGAGAACCTGAATGTAAGAAGGGCATCGGGACATCTTTATGACGGAGAGCTCAGAGGTGTAAGCGGGGTAAATGACGAAGGTGGGTGGATTACACCACGGAGGAAATCTCGGGGTCAAGATGGGGTAGTCGGAGTGGATCAGCTCTATACCAAATTGGTTGCTGTGGGCTGCAGTAGCGTAACCCCGGAAGGTAGGTTGACAAGGTTCCAAGGTTGAATTGTTCTCGATCATACATACTCCGTCACATCATTGACCTATCACAGGAATCCCTTTCCCCAGAGCCGAAGAGGATACCCCAGCCCGCGTTTTTATATGCGTACGTCGATGGTATAACGGAGGCTACCGTCAACCAATAACCGCATTGTGTATAACCGTAGTGCTTCCGTATGTCCTACAACAGGTGACATTGGTATACGATACCAGGCGACTGTGGGTTTACCTATCGGCGCTAGAGCTGCCTTGTCTCAGGACTATATGTCCATCTGCCCGGGATCAACATTGGTCAGCACCTTGGCGTGAATACCCAGCCGCCTTATCTGCGCTATAAAGTCTTCGATGAGTAACGGGATCTACTAATAACAGACCATCTTAAGCATGTAGCAAGAACCCCTATGAACCCTTTTCTGACACTAAAGCGCCAATGCTACCTAAAGCACCAATATATATGTGTTATGCGCCTGGTGCGGTGTCCCCAATCCCAATAGAAAATATATAGAAAATATATAGATAGAAAATACGATATACCTACAGACAAGACACCTGCAGGTGCTCGCTTGCCTGCCCGCCACCTGCTATACTAGCCTTCACGCCACCACCAGCACTGCCATTGGCTGCGTGGTTGCTCGACGATAGTTGCCACTAGCGCGCCCTACTCCGTATCCTCTCCGTGTCCTGTCCCCAATGGTTTGTTAGTGCCAGATTTAGCTTTGGCTAACCCCGCAGAAAGCTGCAGGTTGCTCGGGTCCCTTTCGCCTGATGTTGCTGGGTGGCACGACCATGTGGTTTTCATATATTCCGTTCGTCCTATTGCTCGGCTCAGACGTTTTTAATATCGTCCGGTTGACCGAGAACATCGATGGCCATGCAGCCGTGTATATAGTAAGCAGTGTTTCTATTCTTGGCATAGAGCGAACTCAGCATGGCAACCGAGCAACGTATGAAATATGCATGTGTATAGCTATCTAAATGGGACTTGAACTGTGCTAAGTGGGTTGCCATTTTGTCTACGTTCAACGTCAGCTTGACCAGCCACTGATAGCCAAAGTCGATAGTTACCTAACTACGGGCATACTTCGTAGTGATAGTTCAACTGAGCCAGAGATTCTGCCAACGAGCTATTTTTTGGGGAATGTAATGATTATTACGTAGTAGTGTACCAGTAATAACTGTCTAGGTCCATATGTGGTATATATTGAGTAGGTAGGTAGGTAAGTAAGTACTACGTAGGTAGGCAGTCGTGGTGTACGTCGTTTGAAGCGTGCCTAACGTACAACGCGTTCCAACTATAAGCTCCGCCATACCCCCGAAGTCAGTGCCGACCCCACAATTTGTACGGGCAGAGGACCCCCGGTCCCCACGCCCCCGCCAGATGCCTTGATATTGTGTGGCGTATAGGGTTCAGTCGTAAGACCGCGTGGTAGGTGGATTCATTGAATATGTACGAAAGCGGTGAATTACTAATATGTTCATCTTCGCTATAGCTCTGATGTGCTGTTGCATTCTTTGTATTCAACATCGAACCGCCAGGAGGTCATCTCGGGTTAATTGAGAACGAGCGCCTAACGCCGATGGTTGCTTATAACACTGCCCGTGGCTCCTTGCATTCGCCTTTGGCGAAGTCGTGAAGAGACTCTTGTGAGCTCCCGTCTTATACAACTGAACCTGCATGAAAGCCCACCCAAGCAGCTAAGGTTGCTAGGGTCAATAGGAAGAGGAGTTGCATGAGTCGTGCTGCATCCAACTAGTCGCCTTGGACGAAGTAATCACCCCTAAAATAGCATCCTTTTGGCCCATGCGGTTGTACGGACGTCAGTGAAGAAAGAACACGATACCTGTGAGGTATACCCGAGGTCTTCTGCAACGAGGCGTACTAAGCAGATGTCGGTGTAGGTACCGTAACCACACAGCTGAGCAATCATAGTGATAGGTACCTATATATTCTGTGTAGTATACCATAAGTAGCCAGCCATGCCACATTCCAAAAAGATGTCTAGATAGGCAGTGCTAGTAAAGCATCTCGGCTGCTCCCGATGGGAAAGGACGGGAGTGTGAGGCTTCAGTGTTTCTTTATGCAGACTGCAATTTCTGCATAAGTTGTAAGGTTGTATTTGCAGGATTTGGTAGTTATGCATCTCCTCCAAGCGTGCAGGTGCACAATATCTTATCAGCTTATCTTTCGTTATCAGATACCAGCATGCGCTACTTCGTAACTAGCGTATCGATTAAGCAATCATTCTGTCAACCTTCTACTGGCACCGACTTATCAACTTATCGACAGTGTCGTTTGAATTCCTGCAGCTTTTTCTACCTACGAAGTGCCAGTGATGGAATCGGCATAGCTGCTTTATCTGGGCAATGCTCCTGTTTTATACATGATTCTCTCCAATGATGTATTGTTGAGCCCCGAAGAGGATGATATTGTATGCAATAGCATATTTACATAATGAGCAATTTGAATTTTGCCATGCCTTTTACGTTTTGACGGCCCCTTCTTGTGGTTCTGTGTATCACTGCGATAAGATAACTTGGGGCAGGAAATAAGGGCATCCTTATCGGCCATACTCTTCTAAAATTTCCTTCGACGTCAATGCCCGCGACGAGAAACGACGACAACGACGGTGGCGACGTGAACAGACGCTCCGTCTAATCGCACCGATGCGATCTGGATAATCGATTTGAGCTCCGTAAAGTAATGGCAGATGTGGCCGACGCTATTGCCGCGGCGGCGGCGCAAGCAGTGTTGTCATCGGCTGCTGCCGCAACCGCCGGTAGCACCCCCAGTATGTTATGCTCTCGTTTCATACACTCGCCGTCTTCCATCAAAGCCTGTGTTGATTGTAGATGAGTAGGTCCGCGTATCAAATATGAATCCCTGGCGGACGATGCCATGATGATAGACTCTGAACCATCCCACGAGCCACTCCAACCATCCTTGAAACGATCCCGATCCCACTCCGCGTATAGAGAGAACAGCAGAGACGAGAGCCATCGAGACGAGAAGCGATTGAAGGCAGAACCCACGGAAGACAATGAGGTCGTCGACATAGCAAGCCTTGTTCAGCAGGCAGAGGCATCGGTTATGCAGGAGCTTATGTCGGAACCGGAAGACCATGATATCTCCCAGGATATCTTCAACGCGATAAACGGCCACGACCAGGACCACGATCACGGTCACGATCACGATTACGATTACGGCCATGATCACGGCCACGATCACGGCCACAATCACGATTACGATCACGACCCCAGATCAAACCATGATGACGTGTCGCAGGATATTCTGAATGCCATTCATCGAGCCCAGGTCAAGCCAGACCGCGATGACGACATATCACGGGACATTCTCGATGCAATAAATGAAGCCCAGGGGGAAAGCTCACATACACAATCCGATCCAGCCACGGACGAGAAACCCATTCCAGATACGATATGGAGCAACCCAATCCACTACACACGGCGGAAACATATTATACCAGCTCTCGGTAGCCTTGTAAGTGCAGCTCATCAGTTGTGACCTATGACCTTATTCCTGGAGACTAAGACGCCTGTTAGGCTGTTGATGTCCTAATAGCCTGGTCCGAGCAATCCTTAGAGGATACGATGGCTATATTAGGCGTTGAAAGCGACCCTGACTCCGAAGTCGCGAAAGAGTACGCGGTCCTTAGGTCTACCTTCGACGCCCAACGACGTTTGCTTTCCGAAGATGGTCCACTTCTAGATGCAAAGAAGTTCCACCTCGCAAAACCAGGCAGGGGGGTCATCAGAATCATCAACCTTGCCACCTTGTGCGCAAGTGTGTTCAGTACCAACGAGATTGGCTGGGAGGAACTCAATGAGCAATTTCTGAGGGTTTTCGGCGCTGAGGATGAATCGCTACCACAAGATGCAGCGGAGCTATTCCTGAGTCTGAAGACACAGATATATCTAGCGACTCTGGAGAGTGAGCAACTGAAGTCCAAAGACCAGGTGCTAGATGGTCTGTTTACCGCTGGCCTCCGAGAACGGTTGCAAGCGCACCATCCCGACACTCCATTAAGTGAGACGGAGACTCAGTTCATTGCAAGCGCTGCAGCTCGAAAGGCCATGTTACTAAACGAGTCAACAGACCCTGTTAACATCCGTAAGTGGTCATTCTCGGCCACGGCTTTTTGTTCATTGCTAACTTTCTCCAGAGACCCTGAGCAGGCAATTCAGCTACGAGGCTTTTCTCGATAGCCTCAATACTTATGTGAATGACAATATAGAAACTTTCAAGGAGCTGGGTACAGCACCCATCGAGATTGAGATGCCCCCTGATGACAACGAACCAAACGGAACCAATAATCATGCACTAGATGGGCTTTTTGACCTGGACGCTGTCATTGCCGAAGCGTCGAGGGCTGCCCAGAGTATAATAGAACCGGCTGGCGACAATGCATCTAACAACTATGACGACCTCTCGGCGTTCCTCGCTGAAAATATTTCCAAAGCCGCTGAACAAGCTAAGGAAACATCATGTGGGATAGAGTTGCCGTCGGCTATCGCTTCTGCTGCCGAGAGTGCATCTAGAGCGACAATGCTGGCCCTCCAGAGTATTCAGCAAAATAAATATCACCCGACGGCCCCACCACAATCTGCAGGTGAGACGCTAGAACGCCCCCTGAGACGAACACATGCACTGACAGTATCTAGGTCAAACCAACACCACATCTTCGCATTCAAATTATAACTCTCCGCATGCACAACCACAAGCACGATATTACCAATATCATCAGCAGTCAGGGACGAATGCACATCATGCTTACCAAGCATCACCTGATGCACTACCACCTAACCAGAGCGACACAACGCCTGCGCTATACGAGAAGGCACGACAAGCTGCTGCTGCGCGGTCCTCAACCCATGCGCGCAGAGAAGGCACTCATTCCACGAGGCGACCATGGAGCCCCGAAGAGGAAAAAGCCCTCATGATGGGTCTCGATATGGTCAAGGGTCCTCACTGGTCCCAGATCTTGGGCTTGTTCGGTCCTAATGGGTCAATGAGCAACATCCTCGCAGATCGCACACAAGTTCAACTGAAAGACAAGGCTAGAAATCTAAAGCTATTCTTCCTCAAGACAAATTCGGAAATGCCTTATTACCTTCATTGCGTTACAGGGGAGCTTAAGACGCGCGCTCCTACGCAAGCGGCACGGAAGGAAGCAGAAGAGAAGGCCAAGTCAGAAGAGCAACAAGCACACATGAACGGTGTGATGACTTTGGCAAATGGACTTCAAAATCACCCACCGAAGCCTGCAACCTCAGCGGCTACGAGTCGTCCTGGGACACCTGGACAACCTCTATCACATCCAGCCTCACAGCCAGGGACACCAAAACTCTCTCAATTGTCCACACCAAAGCCTCTACAAGGACCGACGCCAGCACCACGTCCAGCTATTCCTGCGCCACAGCCAGTGTACCTTCCGCTCCCGCCAAAGCCGCACCCATCACCACAACAAGCACAACAGTCTCAACAGCATCAACAGCAACAGCAACAGCAACAACAACGGCCTCTCCAGAATCCGCACTCCCAGTTGCAACTATTACAGCAGAGCCAACAGCGGATACACCACCACCAAACTGATATAAAGCCTTTACCAGCGGCACAATCCCAGCTACAACCCCGGTCTTCGGAGCAGCACACGCAAGTTCAGACGCAGGATAGCCAGATATCACCACAATCACAACAGGCCCAACGGCAATCTGCACCTCAGCCTCCAACGCAGCCACTACCACAGACGCAAGCACAACAGCCACTGCAATCACAGAATGCTGGAACGGCGCCTGCAGCGGAAGATAATTCCATAGAGTCAGCTATAGAGCAAGCGGTGGGTGCCAGCCTAATGCAAGAAAGCGGGCTAAGTCGAGAAGAAGATGCATTGTTTGACCTGAAAGCTGCCATAGAAAGGGAGACGGCCAACGCACTTTATTCGAATGGGACAACAAGCTGATTCGGATCAAAGACCAAACTTATAACCATGTGGAAGGACCAGTGTAGCGTCATGGGGTGGCAAGCGACAGCGGATCATGACAAGTAGCTCACCTCAAAGTCGCTATGTGTTATTATTATAATATTGTTTTTTTCACGTTTGATACCCAAAGAACACGATATGAAGAGAGCGGCTTGGTTATATGGAAGCGCTAGTGGCCCGTTTCTTCCGATAGGGCTGCAGTAGATACAGCAAACAAGACTTGATGACCTGTCGTACACCATTGATTCCATACTCCTGGGTTATGCATGCTGATCCAAAAGCCCAACCGGGCCAATCGTAATACGAAACCTCGCTAGTTCGCCTTGTGCGATCTCATCTTCAAATAGGCTCAGTCCCCGGCCGCTTTAGGGGATGACATGCAGATATGTATGTACCCACCCCTGAGATCATCGCAGAAGCAGCCAAAATCTTATAAGAGGCTGAGCCCTGTTTCCAAAGTGATTCACATTCGACACTTCCAGGCGATAGGCCCTAAGGTCTGTTGTCCAAGGCTCTACTATCTCCGTATTCAGTAGATATTCTTAGCCGAATAGTGCATGGAAACATTTGCGGCACCCCCAGACATACATACATTGGAAACTGAAGCTATTTTCAACATAAACATATGTACACTTAACCGAAGCGACAATTCGCCTTAGTCTTCGAATCACGTCCCAGTAAATGCCTATCGTACGAATAATTGGGACAGAGTCAATGACTCAACGTGTAAAATTCTAGGCAAATTGTTATTTCATATTCGGGTCGTGGTTTAGTTCGGGATAGCCACGATATACTTCTGAGAATTCTCCGTATAACCGTAGACAATAGCCCCCATTGTTCTATGTCGCCCACATACTTTTGTATTTGTGAACTTGGCTCACCTCCCTATACTACACAATTTCAATCCGGAAATCGTAGCACCCAGAGCTGCACCGAATGTTTGACGGGAACAGGCTGTTCGTGTCCCATGCCTCACGGAACTTCCAGAAACCTACGTCATGTTTGGCACTCTCTAGCCACCGTGTAAAATACAACAATCTTGTGTTTAGGCGCCATAGCTAGCCGCAGCCTTTTCACCTAGACCCAGGGAAATATTTCCTTCGTTTCTCGACAAGACTGAGACTCTGGCTAATACCATTGTGGTTCCATATATTCCACCATTCTATACAGAGAGAAACACTAGGTTGTCTTTAACCCGCCTCCCCCGATATTGAGTTAACTCTTATATGAATACCAGCGATGTCCTTGGCCAGATGTCTATTCGGCCCTCCCCAGCAGTGGGCAAGGTGCAAGCATAAAGGCTGCCAGCACAGACCGTGGCGGAAGCCGCGATACTTAGCTGGCAAGGACTCGCATTACTGCCGACTGCACACCTGTACCTACAAGTCCAAGGATGAGGTCCGATGCACAGGTTATGCGGATCGTGGCAAAAAGTATTGCAATGAGCGTGAGTCGGAAGTGGATAGCACTTATGAGCCAGCACCCCCCCCTTTCTATGTTCAAGAAAAGCATCGACCTGCTAGTTGCTTCTGGCCGGTCGACTGACCACCTACTGACAAATATTCAGATGCGATCTGTGCTCTCGCCAGCTGCAACCAGCACAAAGATGACCCGGAAATGACATATTGTCGCGAATACCGTAAGTCACACATAGGGGCTTTCACCCCCTTGTAAATTCCAACCTACCAAGATCCACCTACGAGTAACTCACCAATCCACCCCCTTTCCCCCCTTCCCCTCCTCTCCATCATATAGACACATGCACGACCCCGAACTGCAGGAACCTGCGGTGCTTCTTCCCACCGACCAACTCGTACGGGCCGTACTGCGACGAGCACGGCTGCCAGGCCGGCGGCTGCCGCGAGGCCAAGGCGAAGCACAGCGACGGGTGCGAGGCCCACACGTGCCACGCGCCCGGGTGCGTGATCCCCGTCAAGGGGTACTTTGGCGGCGGCGACGGCGGCGGCGACCCCAGGAGCCACCCGGACAACTTCTGCGACGGCCACCGCCGCTGCCAGACGCCCGGCTGCGCCGACCGCGTGCACGACGACCCCGTCAACCGCGCCCGCACCCGCTGTTTCCGCCACTACTGCGCCAGCGGCGCCGCCTGCTGCCCCGCCGAGCGCGTCGCCTCCGCCCCCGCCGACCCCGACAACCCGTTCGCCTTCCTCCCCGCGGGCGCGAGCGTCGTCTGCGCGGCGCACAAGTGCCGGCTGCCGGGCTGTCCGAACAAGAAGAACCATCTGGAGAGCGGTTACGTCAGTGGTGGTGGTGGGAATGTTGGCGGTGCAGGCGGTGCCAGCTTCGTCATCGGCAGCGCCTACTGCAAAGACCACGAGTGCGAGACTGTGGGCTGCGACGCCAGACGCCACGGCGCGCGCAGGTTCTGCGCCGAGCACATGTGCCGCGCGAACCTGCTGGGCGTGGATGCTGTCGCGGGCACCCAGGCAGCTCAGGGGCTGGCGGCGGCGGCGGCGTTGGTCGCTTGCGACGGCCAGGCCGACCCAGATAGGGGGTACCACTGCCCCGTGCACATACCGTGCGCGGAACCCGGATGTCGTAGGTTCCGCGGTACCGTGAACGGTGTTCCGCTGGACAAATGCGAGGAACGTAAGTCAAAAGAATTCACAACGCTGCAAGATACCCCCAAATGAACTCCTTACCCATCCCCCTTTTTTCTCTCTCCTTCCAAGGCGAGCCCCCACTCATGCCGGCACACATTTGCTTGAACTAGCCGGCTGGCTACTACTTATACATGACGGACTGGCACCCGGGAATCTATTGATCTAACGACGAAACCGTAGACTCCAAACCGCGCTGCCTCGAGAAAGGCTGCGCCAACCCGGCGCTGGACGACCGGTCCGACGCCTGCCGCGAGCACGCGTGCGGGGCGTACGGGTGCCGGCTCGCCAAGCGCGCGCCGGCCGACTACTGCGCGCTGCACAAGTGCGGCGAGCCGGGGTGCGCGAACCCGCGCGACGACGGGGGTGGCGGCCTGCTACTCGACCCGTCCTCGTTCCCGGCGGCGGCGGCAGCGGCGCCGCTCCTTTTCGGCCTCCTTGCCAAGCAGGACAAGGAAGGCGCCTCCGCTGCCGCTCGCGCGCTCGCCAATGCGGTGGCTGCGACGAGTGTTACGGCGATGGCGTCGTCGCCCCTGTGCACGCGCCATAGGTGCCGCGCCCGCGGGTGCGTGTACAGGGCGGCCGATGGCGAGGCGGCGCTCTACTGCCACCGGCACGAGTGCCAGGAGGAGGGGTGTCGGGGCGAGGTCGTGAGGGATGGTGGGAGGTTCTGCGGGGAGCATGATGAGGAGGCTTATTATGGCGCCGGTGGTTGGGGCGGAGGGCGTAGGGGTTCTTGGGGTAGCGGGGGTGGTGGTGGCGGTGGTGGTAGTGGTGGTGGACGCGGGATATATAGTGGGAGATGGCCTGCTGCTCGGAAAGTGGTGCGGTGGTGATGCGGTGTGAGATATGTACCTAGCTATTATATAAGGGGTAAGTTAGAAGGGGGGCTGCGATGGGTGGGTGGCCATGAATTGCCCGAATAACTACCAGGTAATACGATGCACCAATCTGCTGTGAAGCAACTTTTGGTAGAACAAGATTGCCAGGTTTCGACATGTCTGTCCGGTCTTATAAGCGTATTATTCGTGCATGCATGGTGATTCTGTTACAAGGTCAATGGTGCATAATTCTGAACGGAAATCATCTCGCATTATTAATTATGGCTTAAGAATTAGATACTGTTTGTCTGTACGAGCTTTCCCGTGACACGGCATTACCCCTATATGGCTTCACCCAAGCACAGCTGCATGTCGATACCCCCAAGACGTGATAGAAGTAAGCTATTTGAGCCTAACATTCTCGCGTTGGGTGATTTGTTCTTAGTAAGTGTTGTTAGCCTTGACTATCAGCTGCTTCTCCTTCTTCAAACCCGCAGCGACGTCGACGGGGATCTTGAGAATGTTTGAGACGATGTCGGATGGCGTCAGGGCCAGCCACTGAGTCAGTGAGATATCCTGGACGCGGTCGCTCTTGTAAATCTCAATCCAGACGAGGTCCTCGTCCTTGGAGACGTTCTCAATGTAGTGACCTAATTACGTCGTTAGAGCCATATTCACCTTAGTCTCTCGGAGCTTGCCTTCTGCCAGGCTTGCCGCTTGCAAGAGGGTTGGCCTGTACTTACCGCTGTTATCCGGGAATACAGCCGTGTCCCCTGCTCGGAAGTCAAAAGTTCGTGCTAGTGAGTTCCCGATAAAGGCCGTCGCACGCCCCTGTCCTTGGTGGAAGTAGAGCCACTCCTCGGCCTGTAGAAGTACTCTAGTTAGCTAAGCGTGTCACACGTATCATCTCCAAGGGATAGATCCAACTTACGTTGGGATGCCAATGCAGCTCTCTCAGCGCACCTGGCTCGAGAGTGACGACTGTCGCCGCAATGGTTTTCGAGATTGGGAAGGTGGTGGTGTCGATGATTCTAAGGGTACCGCCCCCACCCGGGACTTTCTCGAGAGGATGGTCCTTAGCAAAGTAGGCGTACGAAGCATTCCCCGTCAGTGGGCCACTGTAAGATACACAGTTAATAATTGTTTGTTTGTGGTTGTGTTATTGAATTTACGGGGTTGTCTCGAGGAACTGGAACAAAAAGCAGGAATTACTTACCTGCCACCCTCGACGGTCTTGGTACTGACGGTCCCGTTCGAGATGTAAGGATTTGGAGCTGGCACGTTATCGAACGTCTCTTCAGGTAAACCAAAGTTCTTTGCTAGGATCGACTTTGGAGTATGCGCAATCCAATCGTCGATGTTGAATGTTGTGCTGCGTTGCAGTTGTTAGTTAAAAACGTACATACGTTGAGATACTCCGAATGATATAATTCATTACATACCCGGAAGCCTCAAAGTTACCATCATCAAATACTAGGAGGTATTCGTTCTCATCATCCAGACCTTGTATGGTGTGGGCTTCTCCCTGTTTTCATTCCGACTGGGTCAACTATGCTCACTGGAGAGTGAAAGTAAACAAGCAAGGCAATATTGTATCGTACCTTGGGGAAGTACCAAATATCACCAGCCTCAAGGATGGAGGTTTCATATTGGCCAGTTTCAGTGACAGCCGATATCAACACTCGACCAGCATAGAGATATCCCCATTCAGCCTGTAGTACCACGAGAATCAGTATAATGGTTTCCAGTATATACGGAGACCTTTTTGAAAAACTTACCACGCGATGCCAGTGAAGCTCACGGATGGAGCCTTTGGTCAAGTGCTGCTGAGCTCCGGCAATGTCGTGACTGGATGGCAAATCGGTGATAAGTTGTTCACGAACCCAACCGCCATTCAGGAGTCTAGTCTTGGAATCCGAGAAACTCCATTTGAGGTTCTGTACATTGCCATTGTCTGTACTCTGCTGGCCGAGACCATCTGGGTTCTGGAGATCAACCTCCTTATTGGTGCCACCTATTGGGTCGTAGCATATCAGTATTTGGCCAGTATAAACACCAACGCGAGCACAATAGAATTTGATACTTCCATACCTAATAAGGGGGCTCCTTTGCCTTTGCCGTCGATAGGCTGGCCCTGGCTGAACCCCGGATCGCGCTTCACTGATGCCCCAGAGACGCCTCCGGCAGCGAGGAGAAGGGATGCGACTTGAGTGAATCTCATATTGGCAGCTCTGGGATGTCACTTAAACACAAGACAAGGACGAATGCACAGATTGACTCAAGGCTTGAGAAGTGAGGAAGTTGGAATTTTCAGAGCTTATATACATTTGATCTACATCATCTGCAGCATTGCCTTGCTCGGCATGCAACACAGAATTTTGGCTATCCTCTTCCGTAGCAAAGCTTCATCAGGAACATGACGCAACCCGTGTTATTCCAAATGTTAATAACGCCATCTCAGGGATCCTCGTCGCGTGTTGTCGAGTGTATAGGACCAGCATCGCGGGGTCTCATTTCTTTATTGCGGGGGCGCCCTATAAGAGCCGCTTGCAAAAAGACGACATTCGCTGTTAAAATAGTGTCATGTCTTGGCATTTGTCGAAAACGGAAAACGTCTGTACGCCGTTGCAACGATCTATCCCGCCTTTCACGATCACATCATCGACTACAGCCTCCGCGCCATACTATGATGTTAGCCAGGAACGGGTTCATTTCCACCAGACATAGCGGCCCGAAAACTCATTACCCTCATCCACCTATACCGATCTGCGTATACTATATGGTTCGCGTCATGCATATGTTGCATACGCTAATACGCCTTCCCCCCTAATGCAGAATATTCGATTGCGCAATCCATCTAGCTTCGGTAGTGGCACATCTATACTACTAGCATCAGGGACTCATAATTTCCGCATGTGAACCCAACCCAGTCGAGTTCGAATCGAGCTTTGAGTCGTCTCTATAAGGGAATGCAGTTAGTTCATGCACGGCCTCACCTACTGAAAACTAATGCACTGTTAGCAATAGAATGTCTCGAAAGCGATGGGGTGATCCTTCGCTCACGATAGAAGGGATCGCTGGTTTTGGTTGATAGACGGTATGACCTTCATATATTCGATGAGTAGGTATATCACTTCTAGTCTATTGGTATATACAAGAACTATCTATTCAAGTATACATGGTTTACACCAGCATTCAACACAATAAGGGGACGGTATAAAACTTACCATTGTCAAGCTGATCTGCGTCTGTGTAACATGTGTCTGAATATCAGCTATAGCTTACTCTGATTCGGCATTTGGGAGGGCACCCCTGTCTTGCTCAGGGCCCATTGATGATCATCACCGGAGTGCAAGGCTGACCCAACGGAGTGGTACAGAAGCTAGCAGGAGGTCCATAGTAAAGCTTATGATAAGTTCACGTGGTTACTGTCCATCTTGAACATCATGACATCAACCAGCAGGCCCAGCCAGTCCAACTACCATCGTACGTGTAACCAATCCGAGGAACCCATGACTTGTACGATCTGCCGGTAGTCATAAAAAAAGTGAACTATCGAATATAACGTGATTTAGCCTCAGATGAGGATGTCAAAATTTTAATCTAGATGCAGCTGAAGATGTCGATCATACCCCTGACTGGATTGCCGTCACGCTCCAACATATAGCGCATTACTCCTAAAAGATACTCTAGCCAAGATCTAGGTCTGATATCGTGATAGTTCAGGGGTTTGGATCCCGAGCTGGCGGTAGAAATGCTCCACGAGAGGCGACTTTGATATGCCGTCTTCTGCTAGTTGGAACACGAAAACACCAAAGGGGGCCGAATCGTAAGCTAGTAATACTGTTTTTCAACATCAAATTCACCATCAAACTACTGAATCACGTTATACAGTAATACAATGACAGAATCGACGTGGAATTTGGATCAGCCATCGCTTCACGAAGCGTGCAGAATGTAGCTGATCAAAAGTTGAAAGTTGGCGGTAAACTGGATGTGGACGTGATCTCGATCGTGTGGGATATAGGAAATATGAAGGCAATGATTGAGGTCAAGTATAGAAGGGTCGGTGTATATATAGAGCGTGATATCGTGCTCAATCTTGCTCAATTCCTCTCGAACCAGCACCAAGCAAACACTGAAGGGTTAACCACTCCTTGCATCTTCGGCCTGTAGATCTGATTATCTTTGTCATTTTCAGCAGAACCTTGCACTCCTTACTTGCTCATAATGCCTTCATTTTCCAGCAAGCTGCTTGCTGCGGCTCTAGGAGCCCAATCTATGCTTGTGATGGGCGCCAGCGTTCCTACCAAAGTTGGCGATGCTCGTCGAGATCTTTCGTTGCCCCCTTTAATCCCCTCTATTCCAGGTGTCACTGATCCCCTCACGAGCAACGCACCTCCACTCCCTGTTCTGCAAGTTCCCACTCCGCCTTTGGACAGCCCCCCTTTTACTCCTAGCAACATCAAGCCCAAGAAGATCGGCTACTTCTGGACTGGGTCGGGAGACAAGTGGCACAAAGATTTCTTAGCTACCTATAGTCTGGATGATGTAAGTCTATGTCCATGAACTCTAGCCCTGGATTGTATAACTAAACAGTGAACACAGGATACTTTCGGAACCCTGCTTTGGATCACTGATGTCCCAACAAGCGGCAATGATCCTCACCACTTGGGGCCCTCATTGGACGGGAAGACCCTTATCGGTGGCGGTTTGCTGTCTCTGCTGAAGACGCAAGATACGGCCTATTACTTTGACACCACGAACCCGTATCGACCGACATTCAAGAAGAGCAACCGTGCACTCTTGTCGTCCATCACCGATGAAATCCGTGCCAAGCCTGATGGGTAAGTAGACCCTTCCCGCCTTGCATAGAATGTGCAAGTCACTGACTCACACTTCTTGATAGTGGATTCTTCATCACTTACATGGGATCTGCTGTTGGAACATCTCCGGGTCGCCTCGTTGAGACTGACGCAGACTTCAACATCATTCACGAGTGGCCCAAAGATGTTGAGGGCACGCTGAACATCCTTGGCGAGCAGTTCTCGCCGCACGGCCTGGCTGTTGACTTTGAGAAGAACGTAATCCTGACTTCGGACTTCGTCGTACCTCTCAGCATTCTCAAGCCCAGCACGGGTATCCAACGGGCGGACACCCTACGCCTGTGGGACCTGCCCTCTCGGAAGATCCTCAGCACTCTTACCATCCCTGATGTAAGTTGAAATTGTTGACTATGAAAACACTGTCACTGACGCTAAACTCCAATAAACAGGGCCAAGGCATCCAGGACGTCAAATTCATTCCCGGAAACCCCGAGGGAGCTGCGCTTGCAACCGCTGTGCACCTTGGACAAGTCTGGATTGTCTATCCCCACCGGAAGGACAGCAAGGGAAACCAGGGCGTCGTTGAATTATTGTTCGACTTGGGCGAGAAGGCTCGCGACACCATCGCTATTTAGTAAGACCAATCCACTGAAACGCCCGCACTCTCTTCCACCCTTCTCATGAAGAGCTGCCCTTGAAAGCTGCACGTCTGAACTCCACTAACCACCCTGTCACCTTAGCTCCGACATCTCCCAGGACGGCAAGTATGCATACTTCACCCTGACAACGGCCAACCACGTTGCGGCGCTCGACATCTCCGACTTGTCCAACGTGAAGCGGCTGGACGACCCGGATGAGGACCAGCCGACGATCGGGCCCCACTACGTCAAGATTACACCGGATCAGAAGCATCTGGTAGTCACCGACTACTTCGTGCAGACGGGCGAGATCGGCATCGTCAACACGCCGGCCGACTTCAAGGCGCTCTACATCGACATCCTGGACGACGGCAGCCTGAGCTTCAACCGCACCATCGACTTCAGCCGCGAGTTCGAGAACCGCGGCGGTGCAAAGCCCCACTCGTCCGTCGTCTTTGATCTCACGGACCCGGAGAACCCAAAGTACTACTAAGTGCTATAGGGTTACTCGGTAGTCGGGGTGTCGGCATTATGGAGGCCATCGTGTCGGAGTAGGAGAGTCTGTACAGTGGTGCGAGATTCTCGGGAACGTTGGGAAGTGTATCACGATTAATGTAGATGTCAGGCAGGACGGTTTGCCTTTACCATTAACTTTTCAACCTTAGTAACACATTAATGATAATATACATCTTATGTCAAAAAGTCATCCAGTGACAACCTTGCCTTTCCCATGGTCTGTACCAGTGCACTTACTTGCGGACGTAAATCTTCCCCCAGAATTGGGAAGATCGTCGAAGCCAGTACGTTCTTCATCAGCACTCTCCTGGATGCTAAATACTAGGGCAGAAGCTGTTTCCTCATTTGTAGTAAGATCATATGCTTTGTACCTACTTATAACGGGCGGCCTAACCTCCCTAGAATGGGACTGGCCTAGACTAAGACAAACGTCTCGAGCCGCACGCCCCTCGCACTCAGCGCCTCCGGCTCGAGCCTTGGGTCATAATTGACTGTCTCGCCTGTTGTCGTATTCCAAAAAAAAGCGCAATCGAGAGGGTCGTCACACTCGAGCTCGCGCTCCTCTCCGAGCTTCTCCCACTCCGCCGGCAGGGGCCCCAGCCTTGGATCCTCGGCGGTCTGCTCGCCCGTGTCCGGATTGAAGAACCGGAAGTTGCACCGGCTGGCACGCCCCATCGTCCCGACCACTCTCCAGGGCTCCGGCAAGGGGCCGAGGAATCGGATGCAGTCGTTGGCCCCGTGCACGAAGCATTGGCCTTTCACGCGGTAGGCGGTGCCGTCGGGTGTCGGGTGCAGAACCAAGGGGTTGGAGCACCCGAGGAATACAGCTATCACGTCGCCTGGGTGTGCTTGTCGTTAGCTCCCAGCTTCTCGTGCAAATAATCACATGTCGACAAACTGCATGTACACAGTAGACCTACCTATCTCAGTATCTTCTGGGACAAGCCCGATATACCCCTCGTGCGTCTGGACGAGTATCCTGTTCTCGCAGTGCTGCAGCGCTCGATCCAACGTAATCTGCATGGGAGGCACCGTGTAGGCATCCGAATCAGGGGTTCCTCCCGCCAGATCGACCACCGAGCTGCCGTCGAACAGCGTGTTGGGCCCGTCCTGCCGTACCCAGTCGGCGAAGTGACCGTGCCCGAAGCGCGGAAAGCGCTCCTCCAACTCGCCGACTTTCAATACTGTAGCGTACGCGTGCAGCAGCGGCTCACCCGTCGGCCCGTAGGTCCCCGTCTCCAGGTTGCTGGGCTGCCACCGCCGAATGACTCGGTACGCGAGCCTGCTGCGCAGGTACTTCGGCATGGGACGCGTGACGCGACTCACGACGCCGCAGCGCGCCCCGAGGACTTGGAGTACGTTTGGCGCATTGGCATCGTATGTGAATTGCGCGCGTGAGGCGCCCGCTGCGAATTGTAGCTGCGGGTAGTTGTCCCAGGGGGCCACGGATGACCAATCCGGCACCCATGATGGCATGTCTAGGATGGAACGGCCGTCTAGGAAGCAGTGAAAGAACAGCTCAAATTGCTGGACGAGTCGCGCGTGCGCCAGGAAGACCGCCTTGTATGTATGCTTGGCCGTGGTACTATCTCCGTACTCCGGTGTGATGATACTCGTCAGGCGTCTAGAAGTGAGACCGCGCAGGGCGTATATCTTACCCCGGGGATCTTTGCACTGGCATTCGGTGAAAGTTAGCAGACGGTTAAACGTAGAGCCGGCTATCGTTTCAAATAACGTGTACGCAAGCAATACCCGCTCACGGAGCTCCGGGTTGTGCCCTAGTTCTTTCTTCGATAGACACACTATGGCACGCTTGAACAAATAGGACGATACTACACGCGTGCCGCACTGGAACACGGCTCCGGGCCGCGAGCCCGCGAGCTGGATCTCCTGAACGATCCACAGGCGCTCGAACCACGGACGTCGGAGTAGCGCGAGGATCGCATCCCACGTCTTCTGGTCGTATGGTAGCTCGACCGCCGGGTCGTACCATTCGGGGTGCTTGGTCCCCAGGCGCTGGAATATCCTCCAGCAGTCTTGTTCGACCTCTACTTGAGCCCCGAGATAGTCAAGTGTTGCCAAGGCGAGCTCGCTTGTCTTACTCGCCGGGCCCAGCCATACCACAACTCGGTACGCTAACCGGTATATCTCGTCGCTGCACCTGGTGTGATTCCTCCTCTTCATCCCCCTGGTTGATGCAGATCGCGTCGATCCAAAGCGTGCGCGCCTTCGAGGGATCGCGGAGGTGGCGGAGCGCAGTCATCAGGTTTTCGGTCACGGCTAGCTTCGTCGGGGTCTTCTTCTCTGTGTTCTCCTCATCGCCCATGGCGGGATCGACAAATATGAAATGCGGTGCGTTGTCTGAGCCCCATACATAGGAGAGCGCCTCGTACTGCGGTTCAAACCCGTCCGTGGCCGACGGCTGCTGCTCATACCGGGAGGGGTCTATCTCGGGAAGAGGATGCCTCCATTGGCCTATATCGGTCTTCTGATCTATGAAGAGATGCCTGCCTTCGAGAGTTCGTGTCACAATCCACGATGGCGGCAAGGTTTTCCTAAGTTGTGCCAGGTCCATTTCCGGGGGAGCCTGATGTGAAGGTTCGATCAGTACAGCCTGATATATCCGGACTCTGACATCATCCTCGACTTGACCCGGAAGCAACTCAATGAGCCGAATATCTATTTCCGAAGCTTATAACTTCGTGTATTGGTATTTTCTTAGCAATAAGAACGTTGAGTTGCTATGCATGACAACTGACGGCGTTTTAGATGAGTCACGGCCGCAGGCGAGGCGCCGGCGTCGCGCCGCACCGGGTCTGTGGTGTTTCTGTCTGGCCATAAGACTGCCTATCACACTCGCAGTACCAGGTAAGATGGTCAAGGAAACAGTAAGTCAAATATGGTGACTGCATAAGGACGGCCCTAGAATTATTTTGAATCAACCTTTTGTCGCGATGAAATGGTGTGTTTTGGAGCTGTTCTGAAGCGGGTATAGTGCTGACAGGGCAGGGGGCCCCCTGAGGGCCCCAGCGACTATAAGGGGACAGCTGCCCCCCAATAGCCCAGTTCAACATGGGCTAGGGGTTGCTAGCTACCTCCCTGGTGATAACAATGCGATGATGGGATCTAAGGTCGATGGTACTGATATAGCTACATGCTAGGAACAAAGTGGAAATTGAAGATGGACTACAATGCGTAACCTCTGAAGAGAAAAGTCCAGAAGGCGTTGATGGCCCCTCGATGTATGGTGAATGAGAAAGGGGTTTTGAGATATTCTCCATTCATGGGATACCGAAAGCTATATACAAAACATATCTCTTCTGCTCTTCTCTTTCTTTCTCTTCTTTAGAATCCGCATCGTGCATGCATACATGCTTAGCGCCCTCCCTTTCTTTTCCAACACACGCCACTAATAGCAAAACAGTGGCAACACGAGCTTGCATATTTATATGTATAGCTTAATGATGATGATGATGATGGTAATGATGACAATTCCTATGCGCCTTTATTATCCCTTTCCGTTTCCCTATCCCCTCTATTATCGTTCCTGCTACCCGCCGGCGGCATGGGGCTGGCGGCCCGCGACGGCGCCCTCGACGGCGTCCGCGTGGGCATGGGCATGTAGAAGTCGAAGCGCTCCGGGAAGAGGATCTGGTTGGCCAGCTTCAGGACCTCGACCTCGGCGTGCGTCTTGGGCGTCAGTGCCCCGTCGCTGCTCGACGACGTCTCGTCGTCGGCTCTACCACTACTGTTATTGTTGCTGTTGTTATCCTTCGATAACGATGATGATGATGATGATGACGAGGACCCCCCGCCGGACGTGTTGTGATTGTTGTTGTTGTTGCTGCTACTGCTGCTCCTCTGCTGCTGCTGGTGGTAATCGGCAAAGGCCTTGCCCAGGTTCCACGGCGCGAGCCCCATGGCCTGCAGGCCCTCGTCGCCGCCGACCTCCTTGATGGCCTTCTCGTCGAGGCGGCCGGTGTGCGGCGCCTCGCTGCCGAGCCCTGTGCCCGTCGAGTCGAAGTCCGGCCCCGGATGGCCTCGGAGGAAGGCTTTCCGCTGCCGCGCCAGGTACAGCGCGTTCTGCTGCGTGAGCGGGGCGGCCGGGGCGTACACCAGCATCGAGGTCGAGGTGGTGCTGGAAGCCGGCGGCTCGGTCCCGCCGGTCCCCGTAGACGACGGCGCGGATGCGGACGCGGACGCGGTAGTGACCGCCGGCTTGGTGCTGGTGCTGTAGTTCGTGTTGGAGAACTGGTAGGCGATGTCCGGGTGCCACAGGACGTACGAGCCCTCGGGCAGGGTCGGGGGCGCGACGAGGCTCCGCTTGAGCTCGAGGTGCGGGTGGAAGGACGACGTGACGCGCTGCGCGTGCCCGGCCACGGCGCCGTGTATGATCGTCGTCTGCTCCTTGTCGATCTGCCAGTTGGAGGGGTCGAGGTAGGCGGCCCACCGCTCCGAGCTGTCGCCTTCGTCGGGCGCCTTCTCCTTGGGCGAGAAGAACGGCCGCAGCAGGAAGTAGACCGTCGATAGCTTCGGCGACGGGAGAATCTTGATCATCCCGGGCTCGATCTCCGTCAGCGCGATGATGCCCTGGAACAGGCGGAGCATGCTGCACGCCCCCTGGCCGTTGTACAGGTCGGGCGTGGCGTTGACCCGGCCCGAGGCATCCCACTCGTCGTACGATTCCCAGTCGCCTTCGAAGATGGAATTGTACAGACCGGCGCGACCGTACCCATCCTGCTCCCAGCGTTCCAAGCTGCCGTTATCGACCTGCGCGATCTGCGCCGAGGAAGTCGCGGCGGCTGCTGCGATCAAGCTGTCCTGGGGCGACGCCGCGACCAGACTCCCATTCACCGTGATGTTTCCATCAGTGGCGGACTCTATCCGGATCCGGTCGGCGTACGTTATCGGGTAGCGCACGGCCACGAACTCGTCCTTGGTGTCCCACAGCGTCATGGCGAAACGCTGGGCGCGGAGGACGTGGGGGTGGGCGCGGGACCGCACCTGGGCCGGCGTCCAGAAGAAGTCGAAGCAGGTGGGATCCTGCGCCGGCGGGGGCTTCAGCTCGAGCTCGTTCTTCGTGTCGAGGTACCTCTTGGTCTCCTCGACCCACGAGCGCGCGGCGGCGGGCGGGACGACCCCGTGGATCACCCCGATGCCGTGGCGCTTCAGCTTCGCGCTGAAGGGCTGCACCTTGCTCGCATCCTCGATCTCGGTGAAGTCGATCGACGGGATCAGCTCGGTGCCGCGCTTTTCGATCTCGACGATCTCGTCCCGGAGCGCGGCGAGCAGGCGGTCCCAGGAGGCCTTCAGCTTGGCCTCCCGACCCGCGACGAGCCGCCGTTTCAGCTGGCCGAATCGCGAGGGGAGCGGGATCGGCTTGGAGCCGTAGAAACTGACAATGGGAGGATCAATGATCTTGGCAAAGTCCATCCTCGTCGCCCTTATCTTCGTTCTGCTGCTTTTGTGGTCTTCGTTCCGGGGTCTCTTGGAGCCCGCCGTTGTGGGGCTTGCACTGCCGTTGGCGTTGGCGTTGGCGTTCGCGCTACTGTTTGTGCTACCGGCGCTGGGATTGCTGGGGTTGTTGCTGTTATCGTTACTACCGATATTATCACTGGCAACTTCCAGCTGCGACTGCGACTGCGAATGCGAATGCGCTACCGGCGACGGTGTTGTTGAAGGTGTCATCGTGGTGACCATGTTAGCAGGCGATTTGGAGGCAGCAGCAGCTGCCAGCGCTCCCGTCTCGAATTGGGAGGGGAGCGCGGCAGCTGGGCGCTGTACTACATCGACCTTGGACATGGAGCAGGAAACCTGCGGCGGTGGCGGTGGTAGTGGTGGTTCTGGTGGTGCTGGTGGTGCTGGTGGTGCTGCTGGTGCTGGTGCTGGTGCTGGTGCCCTTTTTCCCTGCTGCGTCGTCTGACCTCCTCTAATGCACCCTCAAACTCGGCCATTCAGATTCCGTTCTCCCTCTTTCTTCCTTGCTTCCAAGTGAGCCCCGCGGGGTACCCAGGAGACTAAATACGACAGGCTTTCCCGGGCAGCCCACTTATGCCCAGACCTCCCCAGAACCCCTCATAGCCCCTGATGGTGGAGGGTGGAGCAGGGGGTTGGCAGGTCCCGGCGTTGGCGGGCCGAACAGGCAGATATGAATTCGAAAATAAGCGCGGTGGTGCAACCGTGAGATCGACTGCCGGCTCAATGCTCCGAGCCAATTTAGTGGTCCAGACCCCCACCAACCGATCACCAGAAAGGTCAAGCCTCCATCCAAGGTGGGAGTCGTGCCGGGCCGTCTAGCTACCTGCCTCTGCACCAAGACGCCACCAGGACGGCAGCATGAGGTCTAGCTGGTCAGTAGAATGGGCATCTGACAGCTGGGAGCTCTGGCAGGGAACATCTACGATAGATCGTTCTGGTTCGCTCCGAAGCCACCTTTCCATCCCAGGCAGCCCAGGATTTCCATTCTAGGATCTGCTTTCCTTCGTTCCGAAGCTCGTTTCTTGCCTCAACCGTCCTGCCTTGCTACCGATAAGCGACATGCGCACGACGCTTCGTATGCGCATCGCGCATAGTTCGATGAGGCCTTTGATGCTCGTGGATTCCACCATTGGTCGGAAATCCAGGAGGCAAGATTTCCCGCTCGGAAGCTGAAAGCAACATGACCTGGCAATATGTCTCCTGCCCGCTTATGTATCAAGGAGGCTATCGCTTGGCATTGAATTCTAAATAAAGCTCCCCTGGGGAGGCAGCTCGCGTGGGAAGACGACAGTATCGCTCAATCCCTTCAATAAAGAGCGCTCTCAATAACAGTAACTCCCTCAATAAACCCCAAGATCCCCTAGCGCCAACTTTCCGGCCCGTTGCAGTGAGTAACTAGCGGGGCCCGGGCAGCCGGGCGGCCCACCGAACCTGCCGGGTTTCCAGCTGGAGCCTGGGGAGTGAATAAGTGGCCAAACAATAGACCAGGACCTTGGAACTCAGTAATAACACCGATAACACCGCTGGTATACCGCTGCATACTGCGTGCCGCACACTGATACCTACCTAGGTACCGTGCCAATGGCGATCAAATTACGCTTTTCAGCAACAGCGATCGGTTCGACCCTCTTGCTTTGCATGAGGTTGCAACTTGCAACATGCGACCTGGTAATATTATAAACCGCCCTACGGGATCCGCCATACGGGAAAGTATTCTCGGCCACGCAGCGCCTTGGTCTTGGCATTTGATCAGCGTTGGCCAGCCAGCCAGGTTAACAAGTCGTCCAGAGAAGCCTTATTCATCTTTACATGAGTAGGTATGCACATGTAGGTATGGACAATCCAACGCATACATCGAACCACCCGGCTATCCCAAGGACGTGCATATGTACAGCATCATTGCACGCTGGGTGATCATCCAGCGACGGGGATCATCCCGAACCATATAGCTATATCTGGTAGTCCAAATTCGAGATATCAGCTTCAAATAAAGGTAGTCTACCTTCAAAGGTTGGTACTTGCGTGGATGAACACGCGCGTCCGAACCTGTAAACTGACGTACGACGGCCATTATCACGCCATCTCGCCCTAAACCCCAGACCCCAGGGCCTTTAAACCTCGCCGTAGGTAGATAAGTAGCTGCTCCACAACGGATTGCGCGTGAGACTGGTACAGGGGAATCATATCAGAAGCCTTTCCTGCTTATTGCACTTAACGTAAACGGTAACGTTGCCTATTGTGGCAGAGTGTGGGTCACGAATGACGGGAAGTGGCGGTGGTTTTGACCAGAATCACCAGATATCTATTTTACATGCCGACCTAGGACTGAATATCCGTCTAATCATCACCCCTCAATGAAACTAATAAATGTTTGAGACCGCAAAATGTTGCTGAGTGGAATCGGGTTGGGGTCCCTGTACCGATAGCTATATTAGGTAACTTCGGTATAGTCGAGGGTTAGTAAGCCGCTTGTGTCCCCTTTTTAACCGCATCTCAGGGGTCGTGGCCATGCTGGTTTGCATGTAGCTCCTGTATATTACCTATTCGTTTGTTTGATGATACTTAAACTGATATTAGTGTGAGAGTACCGAGTTCGTAGCAACAAGATATGGCCAATGTTCGACCACTTCCCCAAGGTGTCGATTATAACGCAATGTTACTCATGACCCAATCAAGACAACGCCCAGCCCGTCTAGTGACGTGATTCGGGACTATCGATCCTTTGCAGCTGTGGCCTGTCGTGCCTCTTAGGTAATCAGTACATTTCCTTGTTCATCTAGATAGTCAATCATCTCATTGTTATTATATTGAAGTCTCGCAATCGTTCTACGCCAGAAAGTCATTCAACTAGTACTTTCCCCGTGCTTGTAGGTACCGACTTGCTTAATCGTGTGACCTGACCATGAAAAAAGGAAAAGGAATATATTGAATATGAAAGGACTGTATCAAGAGCTCCTCCACGCGTATGAAACGGATTCGCGAAAGCAAGGATCGATGTACTTGGGCATTGATTCCAGGATAATCGCCTTAATTGATCTGGAATGGAATAAGAAATGTTATATATATGAGATTGACCAACCACGAGATTTCAGCAATGTACCAGCATAAACACAAGATAGGCTATTCCGTCCTAAAGGTAACACATGAAAGCAATATGTCTATATTGTCCTTACTGTTGTCAATATTATAGTATAACTTGGTACGTTGTGCATTGATCGCCGAAACTGGGGTGAATCGTGTACGCTATACTCTCCTTACGGATAAACTCACTTATTCAGTTTGACACGCCCCGCCCGGGGGGGGGGGGGGGGGGGGGGGGCAAACGTCGCATTCTGTCTTCATAACATGGACTAGGCGCTTGACCCGCTAGATATCTGTTGTATTTCTATTACTTTGCACTATTCCATATAGCTGAATGATCTACTTACGTTGGACCATTCCTATAGACTGAGGGTCGCGATGATACCCCGTCGACACGGAATCCGGATTCGTCAGTGGTGATTCAATGACATCAATAGGCATTAGGCATACCTATAGATACCTATATAGCAAAGCACCATGCCCAGATCAGATATCCTCTTACCCCACCCCCTTTCCTCCCATTTCAAAGCTGTGGTTTCCTCCAAAAGGCATCATGAGGTTGATTATGTGGGGTTACAAGAACTTCTCGATGGCCTTCCAGAAGCCCTCCGGATTCTCGCACATCGGGAGGTGTCCCGCGTCCGGCACGATGGCGAGTTCCGCGCCGCCGTCCCGCGGCCCCAAGTCGGCTCGGAACGCATCCATAGCGCGGACCAGGGCGCCCTTGCCGTCAGCCTCGCCGGCGACGAGCAGCCCCGGCACAGCGCAGCCCCGCATCGGCGCCCCCCGCATATCGTAGTCCCAGAGCGCCTGGCACCCGTACCGGAAGCCCTCGACGTCGTTGGCGGCCACCATGTCGGTCATCCAGCGGACGAGGTCGGGCCGCGCCGCCGCCGTGTTGGCCGGGTGGAACCAGCGCGCGACCGTCTGGGCCGCGAGCTCGCTGATCCCGGGCGACCCCTCCGCGATGGCGATGCGCTCCCGCCACGCGCTCGTGTTGGCCGCGCTCGACGCGGCGTTGAAGTCGCAGGCGACGAAGCGCGCGAGCCGCGCGGGGTGCCGCAGGGCGAACTTCAGCGCCGTGGCCCCGCCCTGCGACACGCCGACCAGCGCGTGCAGCGCCGGGATCCGGAGCGCGTCGAGCACCTGCGCGAGGTCGTCGGCCAGCATGTCCAGGGTGGCCGGGGCCGGGGGCTGCGGGACCGCGTGCCGGCCCCGCGCGTCGTACCGCAGGAGCCGGTACTGGGGCCGCTGGGCCCGGAGGATGGCCACGAAGGGGTCCCACATGTGCAGGGAGGTGAGCAGCGAGTTGCAGAAGGCCACCGTGGGCGCCCGGGGGTCCGGGTTCCCCTCCAGCAGGTAGGGGATAGAGAGCCCGTCTTTCGTGGTGACGTAGGAGCTGATGGAGGGGGCCGGGTCGTTGGTCGTGAGGGTCTTCCCGTCGCCGGCCCGGAATGCGGACTTGGAGGCTTCTAGCCGCGATAGGTTCTCGAGGTCGCGCGGCGCTGGGCCGAATACGTAGAAGAGAGAGTAGCGGCGCATCGATGGTGTATCAGCGTACTTGGAGAATGTCTCCTTCGTCCGCGGTGTGCTTCTCGCGGCCTTGTGTTCTTCTCCATCCAGGCCGTTCTCCTTCGCATATTCCGAGAGCACCAGAAAGGACGGCGGTTGACCTGCTGTCTCCAGACTCGATGTCCTGAATAGCCGCGATCGCAGCCACCCAGGGATTTTCGATATCATCTCCACGTGATCTTCCTCATACCACTTCCGAACTTCAGCTTCGGCCTCGGCGGCATCTGCCGTGTCCTTGAAGTTGATCTCCGCCGCGACCAGGACCAAGCCCTCGGCCTCCTCGTCTGTGAGCTCCTCGATTGGCAAGAACAGAGGCGATTGCTTGGCCGAAACTAAGTCCCAGAAATACCGCTTCACGTCTACTTGACCTATGGTCTCTGCCTCGCGCGGCGACCGGTTGGCACGGAGATTGGTGTACGTTTCCGTCTCCAAGAGGGGCATAGAAGTGATGTCGTAAGATGCGAGAAATTTCGGCTCCTGGCCGTCGATTGCCCGATACCGAAGCCCGTTGGCAAAAATCTGGGGCAACCGGAGGCGGGTTGGGCCGTGTTCGTTGTTGTACCACTCGTGAAACTGTTCCAGCGGCAGCCCCGGCTTGGGCTGCATGGTAACGTAAAGTATCCCTGGGGCCGCCATTGCGCTATTCGTTATCTGTAGGTGTGTTCAATTTTGATTCCACAATGTTGCTCTCAGCTGCCATGCACTCAATACTTTGTATTTCAGATGTAGCGGAGTAGTCCTGTCTGTCCTGTTGAAAATCAAGATATGAGGTCATCTTGGTGGGGGTTCGGCTATCGACAGACAGCCTGGGCCGACCAACCGGCACTATCAAGATCTTATTTCTATTTGTTATCCTCCGACACCAAGCCGTCTTCAGTGTGAAATTTACTTTTGCCGCATGAGAGACGTCGCTAGGCCCGGTAGGTTGGTCTATCACCGGAGCCCGGCGGCATTGTATCTCGGCAGATGAAATGTGGACAAGGACAATTATCCGGCCGAAGGAGCAAGTTAGCACTCGACTACGTTCTATAAGTATTGTACCTAGATAATGGGGGGAGGGGGGAATGGCCAATCATTTTGCTCAGTGCAGCGTTCATGACTTAAAAACCTAGGTACTTATACAGGATAGTACTGGCGATTATCACTAGGTAGGTAGTCGAAACCTAAGTATATCTAGCCAGCACTTCATGATCGGACTCTTTCTAGTCGAGAGAAAATATTCATTGAGACTCTATAGGATATACTACTTTACTTTACCAACATTAGACCTACACAAGCAGGACCCAACTATCTACCAACAGCTATAAACCCTTTGGATAATGCTCTACACACAACCTCTCAAACAAGCTGAGCCCATTCCTAACGCTCCCCTCAAAATCAATCAAAAACGTCGGTAGCATACCGATCATTGCGCATAGCCTCCCACCACTTACTCGCCTCCTCCTCGGAGATCTCGCGGCCGGCCTCCCGCTCCTTCTCCACGTGCATGCGCACGCAGACATCGCGGACGCCCTTGCCGACGGCGCGCGAGCCGCAGAGGTACATCTTGGCGCCCTGGGCCCAGAGGGCGCGGAAGTCGTCGGCGCGCAGGGCGATGGCGTCCTGGACGTGGCGGGCGCCGCCGCTCCGCTCGGGCGTGCGGCTGTAGGCGCGGACGACGGCGACTACGCCGGCCTGCTCCCAGGCGGCCAGCTCGTCCGCGTACAGGTCGTCGCGGCCGGGCTCGCGGCAGCCGAAGAACAGCAGCGCGGGCGCGAGCGCCCGGCCCGCGCTCGCCATGGCCGCCCGCTCCTGCAGGAACCCCCGGAACGGCGCGATGCCCGTGCCGGCCGCCACGCAGATCACCGGCGTCGAGGCCGGGTCCTGCGGCAGGTGGAACGCCGCGTGCGACGACCGCACCGCCACGTGCACCTTGTCGCCCCGGTCCAGCGAGTCCAGGTAGTTCGACGCCACGCCGAGGTGCTTGCCCTGCCCGTTGATCGAGGGCGCGCTGAGGACGGAGAAGGTCAGGGTCGCGCGCGTGGGGTCGTGTAGGGGCGACGACGAGATCGAGCTGCAGGTTGGTGGTGGTGGCCCCGTTAGCTTGACGCACTGACTATAATGTTTCATAGGAGATGGGCGTGTGTGAACGGGGTCGGTCTACTTACTATTGGCGGACGCGCATGGGCGGGAGCATGGCGATGAACGCTCCCAGGGGCAGGTCGATGGACGTGTACTTCTCCAGGAGGTCGATCACAGATGCTCGCGGGGACCCATCTTCGTTGGTGGTCAAATCTCTGAGAGCTTCGCCTTCCGCTGGATCCTTCGCAGCTTCGGCTAAGAGTAGGATATTCTGCATGGATGATTAGCTGGATATTTCAGGGCAAGTAGTAAGGTTGAAGTGAACGAAGGGGGGTAAATGCCGGGGACAGGGATCAGGGAGCTCTGGCAATAACTCACTCTTCGCGTGGCTGGTTGAGACAGCTCGACGTAGGCGGACAACAGCTCGTAAGCCGAGACAGGCTGGTTGGTAGGGACAACGAGTTTCGCACTAGTCTCGACCGTGATGTAGGCGTCCCAAGGAAGGCGGAAATGCCGCATGACCCTCCGGACGTTGTCCCTAGGGTTGAAGGGCAAGACTGCTAGATAGTCGCCGGCCGTGTACGTCAGGTCGCTCGGGAGCTTCAGCTCGAGATGTTTCTTGGTCGGCTCGCCCTCGGCCGTCAGCACGCGCGACTCCATCACCAGCGCCTCGCTGACGTCCTGGCGGAGACCGCTGGTGCGCGGGCTCGTCACCGTGACGTTTACGGCGCCGGTGACGGTGGTATCCTTGTCGCTCAGCTCGCCGATGTTGTACTGCTTCTTGAGCGCGGGCCAGAGCACCTCGTCCTCCCAGGTCTCGAAGTCGGTGAAGATGTCGCCCGCGGCATCCGAGAGGCCGATCTTGACCAGCCGCTGCGCGCCCGCCTTCTCGAGCCTGTCGTCGACGAGCTTCGGAATGCGGTGGAACGTCTGGGCCCAGTCGTGGTGGCCGCAGCCGAAGACGGCGTAGTCTACCCCGCCCAGCGTCTTTTCGTCCTTGATGCTCTCGACCCACGATACGAAGTGGCCGGCGTTATCGGGGGGCTGGCCCTCGTAGGAAGCCGTTATCACCACGACTGGCTGGTTCTTGGGCAGCTTTCCATTCGCAGTATCCAGGCAATCCACCGTCTCGGCGACAAAGCCGTGATTAGGCGCATCACTTGCGAGCCGCTGGGCAAGCGATTCGCAGGTACCGCTGTTGGAACCATACAGGATGGTCATCTTCTTAGCCTGCCCGCCCGGGCCGGAGACATTAGCCGCGCCGTTCTTCTGTGCGGCCTTGGGGGGTTCCTTTCCAGCTAGACGATGCTCTAGCTCTGTAGCCGTGAGGTTGTCCCGCAGGATGGCTCTCATTTGGAAGCCGTTGGGCTTGATTGTCAATGTCTGCTTCAGCTTCAGGTTATAGTTGGGATCATCCAGAACGAAGTTGAAGTTCTGCAGCAGCATCGCCATGATGAGAAGGGCTTCCTGCCAGGCAAATGGTCTTCCAATGCATGCCCGGGCGCCATTTCCGAACGGCTTCCAAGCATTCTTGGGGAGCTGGTTGAACTTCTCATCCATCATGCGTTCCGGCTTGAACTCGTTGGCATCATCGCCGTACACTGCTGGGTCGAGATGCATCTTGGTAAGGAACAGTAAAATGTTGTTCCCCTTCTGTACGGGGTATTTGCCACCTACAATCGTGTCCTCGCGGGGCTGTACTCCAAATAGGCTGATTGGAGAATTGAGTCTTAGGACTTCGCGTAGAATCTATGGTTGAAACGGTAAGTCTTTAGTATTAGTGAGGAAGGGTGATTTCCAAGTATGGTGACTTACAGCAGAGATATATGGGAGTTTAGTCATGTGCTCGACGGTGATTCTTCCCTTTCCTACCACAGAGTCTACCTCTTCCTGAGCTTTCCGATAGACTTCTGGATGTTTCAAGAGCTGGTAGAATGTGAAGGACAGTAGACCGGACGTCGTTTCATGGCCTGCAATCAAGAAGGTGATGAGGTTATCGATGATGCTCTGGTCAGTCATGTGCTTCCCAGTCTTAGGATCTTCACCGTCAAGCATCGCTTGAAGAAGGTCCTTCCGACCATTATCGTTTCCCTCTTCCTTGCGGTTCTTCAGCACCTCCATCGCTGTTTCCTGCATCACTTTGATATCTTCCCAGTATTTGGCATCTTCGTTTCGGTAGAACCAGCTTGGGATAGGAGGTCTTCCAAATCTTTTACCGCATCCTAGCAGGAAGCCGCCCATGGCCTCGATGAACGGATGCATCTCGGATGTATAGTACGAGTTGAAACGATAGCCCATCGAGCAGAGAGCAATCGTGTCCAGAGCTAGACGCGTGAAATCATCCGTTACGGGTATGGCATTCTAACCACGTCCAGGGTCAGTATGTGTCATCCTATGAGTATCTCGAGACATCGCGGGCACTTTTGATGCTAGTCGCATAAACAGTGCAACGCCTTAATCCGAGGCTTGGGATTTCCCAAGTGATCATGAGTGAGTAACATGGGTTTTGATGCTTACCTGAGGACCATACCTAGCCCATTTCATACAGAGTTGAGTGGCAACGTCATGCATGTCACTACACCGTCTAGAGTCAGCAGGGCCCCTTTGTAGATAGCTTACTGGGATCCAAAGGCTCCTTCGAAAGCACGTTCTTCCTAAAGATGCCCCTTCGGCAACTTGGAACCCCGGGTCTATAATAGGAAATATAGGGCCACTCACTCAAACATATTGCGGATTGACATGGGGCCGAACGCTGGCATCAAGATTCTGTGTGCTATCCCCCTGAAATATAGTGTTAGTCATAGTTAACCATCCACATGCCAGGCTGTGGGGCTGTTGAGAAAGGGGTAAGGTAAAGGGGAGATGGTAATTACCAGTTGGGTTCTTCAGGTCTGGCCTAGAATACTAAGTTAACAAGTTTCTCTATGTCGTTCATGATCGTATTGAACTCACTGTGAACAGGCCATCGTGTACGCCGTTTCTCACTTGCTATACCAGTATGTGAGCATTTAGGCTACACATCGTAGTTGGGCTGGGACGTCTTACTGCCAACGCTCCTTGTGGAATCTTGACGAAGCGCTTTTCGTCGCACATTTCATTGACTAGAGCATGGGTGGTAACAACGACAGTAGTATTCGCTGGGAACCGGAGCCTGAAAATTTCACCTAGAAATCGTTCTATTAGACGATGCAATAACTCATACTGCATTGCACTCTGAAGCAAGCACCCACCATATTGTTCCGATAACCTTAGAAACGATCCAAGCGGGAAACTACTGTCTAGGTCGTTGATATTGCCGAGCAGTGGCAAGCCGCGAGGTTCCGGGATCTGCTGTATCTCTTGTTCTTCGTTGGCCGCCATGTCGGCTGTAGTGTTCGTTGTGGTGTTGAGGAGATATTCTATGATAGCCATCAGGAATGGTCAAGCTGTCAACAGGGTATCATATGCAAAGCAAACATATATGTCTATATATTCTTAGACATGTTTTTTCGAGGGCACAGAACGAATTCGGCGGCGTCGAGCTACTACATATATGACGTTGAGTCAAACAGCTCTAAGACTTTCTATCCTCCAATAGTCTAGTCTAGCCCTCGCCCTCCGGGTAGCGGATCTGATTAATAGTGGGTAGTCGGTGGAACAAAGCCGCCATGCTCGAGCTGAAAGCCCAATGAAGCTGCCCATGTTGATAATAGCGTTCGTTCAGTATACCTAGGTCGTATACCTAGGTCGTATACCTAGGTCGTGTACCCGGATTCCGGATAGACCCTGAATCCGTCTGAGAGCCCGGATTTTACCACCCAGCCCAGCTCGCTCAGCTCGGCGTTTAGTCTATCTGGAAGGTCACTCTGCACCTAGGCATGCCGCATGCCATTGTAGGTATGTACTAGCCATTGTAGGCGACTCCGGACTACTACGTAGCACCGTAGTAAGATGATCGTCTGATTGGTTGCTGCCATCAGCTCATGATGAAGCTGGTAGGTATACTTCGTACATACCGTGGACCTAGTCAGTGGATGCCGAACCTTCTTTGTTCCATCGTACTTGGTAGAACCGGTAGAATCTGGGCACGCTTAGCACCCACTGGCTCCACCGTCATTGTCAAGCCCTTGCCAACCTCGGCAGCTATATCCTGACCCTTGTCGGTCTCACATACCGAGGTTCCAAGGTTTCAAGGTTGCTTATGAACAATGCATGTCTCAGTGCTTGTTGTACTCTCCGAAGGCAAATACTAATATGAAAAGCGGGTTTCGTTTGTCGGCTACCGTTCCAAGAATCCATTTGCTTCCGGCAAGGTCGGTGCTTGGGTTGCAGTGGGAAAGCGATCACCGCTCAGCTGCCGACATCACCCATGAGCATTAGAGGCGGGTCCGGGGCAACTTTCGAACCCAACAACGGCATCGGTAACTGTCAACCACCGCTCACCCACCCGTACTACCTACTTATACTTATACTTAACCCACGTAGTTAATCCGAACCCGAAATCCGAGTCTCGTATTACCGTCCGGAGCCGATACGGCTTTACTCGGCCGATATTCAACGTGCTTACCTAGGTTTTATTGTATGAATCCGCCGTAAGTTGCAATATTGCATCGCGCATAATACGCTGTAGTGCGTTTCAAAACTTGAAGACGGCCAGTCTACGTAATGAGTCCACTCTCGCTCATTCATGCTGATGCCTACGGTCTACCTATGCAACCTCGGCACTTTACGCATAGGGCATGTCTTGGCTGCTTAAGCCTTCCGCCACGTCAGCCAGATGTGATGAGTATGAAAGCTTATCGCTAGATGTGCAGATTTAGAGATCTGCCTTGCAGCTTACTATGTAGCTTCTTCTTCAATTCTCCGTCTTCATTTCACTAGTTTCGGGAGACCTTGCTGTCGGGGTACCGCCAATAGCTCTAGCTGTAGTAACTAGCAATTAGACAACACCCCTATTTATCATAATCCACTTACGTCCGAGCTAGTTCCCAAGCCCAACTTGAATTATCGAGATAATCTTGGTTGATTGTTCCCTCTGGCTGATAATCATGAGCATGTGCCTATCAAGCAACTTAACAGTGAAAAGTCTTGGTCATCACATGGCACTCGGTCATGGTTGGCAGCCTACTGAGTTATATATAAGTGTACAATCAATCCCTTACTATACTGAGATAGAAAACCGGGGAGAAATTTGTGAAATAACGAGTGCCTCCAACTGCGGCAATATCATCATGGTGTAGATGCTCAGCTTTGATAGCGTCATGCAGATTTCAAAGAGGTCACACTGCATATTACAGACATATTTTTTCTGGTGATGTATTGAGGACTCAAACGTGACCAGCTTACGAACCAAGTTCTTGCGTAGTCGAAGGTCATACAACTTTGCCTCGCGTCAGCGAACTTAATATCAATGGATGTCTTTGGATTGCGGGAACCGACTATTCGTCACAATAATCTTGAAATTATACACCAATTTCGCTGGCAGCTAAGGCATAGATACTTCTATCAATCTAGCTACTGAGTCTAGATTATTATATTTCTACCCAGGTAGTATTTAGGCGTAAGAGCTTGGGCAGTTCAACTAATTATTGCGCGTGCGTGTTCCCATCTGCAAGCTCCCATAATCAAATTGTGGCTGAAGAGTGTAAATGGACACGAGTGTGTCGTTAATATGCATCTTTGTTCCAATTCATTCCGGAACCAGCACGAGACGCCGGAATGGACAAGATTGGAAAGGAAATGACTAGGAGCGCCTACAAAGAGGTATTAGGACTCAATCCCGCAACCGAGTCGACAAAGAACCTTCTATGATGGCAAGATCTCCATCGTCCAAATGTCGGTACTAATGCCATTATCTATTCGGCCTACGGATATTTTGTCGGTCTTTGAGAATGACGGCAGACACGGGAGTCGATACCGCTTATCAAACAATATAGAGCCCAAGTAATACTGCAAGAAACAGCTCTACTTATATATATATTGAAAGCCAAGACGGCCATTTCTAGCCAACAAGGCACCAGACCAAGCCGCTGCAATGTGCGGGGCCTGTGCCGGAGAGAGCACATCAAAAGATGAGCTCCCTGATCCGTTCGTGAATCCGCCAAAGTCACCGTACTACGATGCCCACCAACGACGACGCCCGTCCCGGCCCGCACACATCATCAAGGAGTCATGGCGGCTACTATTGGTGGTGGCAACCATCGGCGTAGCCTCCTGGCTTACAGGGCGTAGAGTGTCATGGTTGAAGGCAGACCCGGAGCAAGAGGGCGACCACAAGCTATACCGGCAGGAGGGCGAGAGGAGGCAGATAGGCGTGCCACTGGGCTTGAACTTGACGCGACCCGCCGAACTCTTCTGGCAGTCGTACCGGGAGGTGCTGCTCTTCGACGGCGCCGACGTAACAGTATCCGAGTCCCAGTCTGAGTCTCAGTCGCAGTCTCCATCCCAGAAGAAGCAGTACGGCAACAGCGACAGCAACAATCACAACAATAAGGGAGAGGTTCAAAACGACTGGTTCGGCGATGTGAACGTCGAGACGATGCTCATCGGGGAGATGTGGAGCAAGGTGGAGAAACCGGTGGTCGTCAAGAGCAAGGACGGCCGCCGGGTGGTCGAGGACCACAGCCGCGACGACGAGTTCCACGGCAACAAGGTGCTCCGCCTCAAGGCCTACGAGAAGATGCAGCTGGACATCGCGGTGCGCGCGGCGGCGCTGCGCAACGCCTCGCGCGAGTTCGACCGCGTCCTCGGCCACCGCGCCCGCCTGGTCCAGGAGTTCATGCAGAAGGGCATGGTGTGGCAACGGCGCGGCGGCCAGCAGACCGTAGGCGACACCGGGTTCACGGAGCAGCAGCTGCAGCAGCTGGCCAAGGACGCCACGGCCGGCGGAGGCGCCCTGGGGCACCGCGAGCCCGTCGGCCCCGGCAGCCAGGGCAGCGTGTTCACGGACGGCGGCAACGGGACCGCGCCGCTGGGGCTGGAGAACCTCGCCACGTACGACAGCGCGACGGCGCGGTCGCTGGCCCGCACGGCCGAGCTGCTCATGAAGGAGCTGGTGCGCCAGCACGCGCTGCTGCTGGAGCGGCTCGAGGACGGCGACGATGGGAACGCGGACGGGCTGGGCGCCGCCCTGCACCGCATCTGCGAGGTGACGCTGCCGATGGCGCGGAGGGCCGAGGGCCGCTTCCTCAACGACCTGGTCAGGGCGTCGCTCGCGGCGGCGGAGCACGGCGCCGCCGCGCGGTGGCGGGACGAGAAGCGGGGAGGTGCCGTCCACGACCTCGAGCAGCGCATCTGCGCGCTGGATGCGCACCGCGCCGCGATGCGCATTGGTGTGGGGTGGCTCGAGAAGCGCTTCCAGATCCCGAAGAAGAGTACGCAGCAGAAGCTGGTGCCGGCGGGAGGAGGGAAGGGGGGCGAGGAGGAGGAGGAGGAGGATGACTGGTACCTGCGGGTGTCGGAGACGAAGGTGCGCCATGGCCATCGCGGGAGAGGGCATGTGGTGTTGCACGTGCCGGAGCTCTTCGTCTGGGTGCAGGGCGCCATGGAGCTGCTCGGCGCGTGGTCCACGGTCCTGATGGATGTCGAGGAGGGCGTGCTCATCGCGCTGCGGCGGAAGGAGATTGCCGAGGAGAAGAAGAAAATGGAGCAGGAGAAGGACGAGGGGATCGACGCGGCCCAGCAGGTTGACGACAATGGGGTTGGCACCGCAGCGTCGTCAGGAGAGTTCGACTACGAGGCCTCGTGGCAGCGCTGGAAGCAGAGGAACTGCGGCGCGACGTCGTGCTACGACGAGGCGACGCCGGCCGCGCGCCTCCGGCACCTCCTCGGCGGAGTGATGGCGGAAAAGAAGCCGCTGGCGGGCGAGGCGTGGGACGAGCGCGACCGCCTCCCAGACTGGGACGTCCGGGTTTGGAAGGGCATTTACGAGAAGGCCTGCTGCCAGAAGGCCGCGCTGGCCAATATCCTGAAGCATGGGGAGAAGACGCCGGACTTCCCGGCTGACATCCGACCTACACGCAGGTAGTTGTAGATAGGGGGTTGTAGATAGGGAACGGCGAGGATTTTGATAAGGGGGGAAACAGGTCGAAATTCACAAACCCGGTTATGCCCTTGTGCTCATGTATCGTAGCGAATTGATAATATCAGGTCACAGTTGCATCTGGAAACAGGCATGGCTGAATCTTTGTCCATTGCTACCCTAAAACCGCGAGGTTTAGACTAGTATCCCCGAGGCTGTTGTAATTATTTTGATTAATAGCGACCAGCGCAAATAGTCGCCTCGTCATGAAACTTCATACGCCCATCCCTCTCCCGCTTCTCTAGCCGACGCCGCCATTCATCATCCATGTGCCTCACATGAGGGACTTTGGTAATTGTTGTAAGGGCCGTACCCGGATTTCTCGCCTGACTGACTGGGGTAATATCCAGCCGACGGGGGGGCCTCCTCGGAGATCTCGAGCTGGAGCGAGTGGCAGCGGATATCCGATGCGTCCCGGAAGGCGCTGAGGGACGAGGTCTTGAAGTCCGGGAGCCGTGCGAGGACGGCAAGCCCAGAGCCCGGGGGGGCGAGCGCGGCCTCGATATCCTCGGGCGTCGCATGGCTCGGAGCCATGGCCATGTAGTAGACTGGGCCGTCTTGGCTGGAGGGGCGCTTCTTGGGGTTGAAGTCGACCACCGGGAAGCGGATCTGCGATGCGGACCGGATGGGGATGTAGACTTCGGGAAACGTAGGCGTTGAATAGCCTGGCCCGGAGTTCGGCCCTGGTGAGGTCGGTCCGTGTGGTGCCATCCCGTTCATAGGGGCCATCGGGTGGAAGTGTTTATATGCCATTGGCGAGGGATAGCCGCTCTTTGGTGTATAGTAGGAAGACTCGAATGGTCGCTGGTGATCTTTCCGTCTAGACTTCCCGAGAGCTCGTTGCTTCTTCCTTCGCGTGTTGATCTCGCTGTGCTTTCCGCTGTGCTTCCCACGTTGATGATCCGAATCGGTGCCAAAGAAGCACATAGTGAAGAAGGCAACCCGGGCTGGGGTGAGGGTGCCGGGGAGCAGCCCAGCGTATTTATACGAACAAGGAGGGTGGCGCACGAGTAGAAAAAACACGCGGCACGGGTAGACAACAATACGACCATCTACGTGATTGCATGGTGGGCATAACTATGAGCCCGTGCAGAATCACGGACACACATTGTGCCTACACATCGTCAATTGCGTAAGAGTTAACTTCTAAGCAAGCAAGCACCTAGCAAGCACCTGCTGACAAACATAGTGTCTGCATACGATGGCTTGTAGGGAGGACAGGGAGGAGAAGCCCTCTGGAATACCTATTGTACGATGAGTGAGGCTCAAAACTTCATGAGGCTAGAATATAATCCTTTGCTTAACTATGCACATGACAGAAATAGCTGGTTGTCAAGACAAACACCCATCGGACCCATAATATGGACACGCCATTATCCACAATCGAACATCGTTTCCCAGTGTCTTTGAATAAGAAAAATATGCGAGCAAGCTGAGGCGACAGCAGTCGTTGTAAAGTTGTTGGTTATGTAGCCAGACTTATGATGCTTGCTATTCAAGGTGCATCGCGGCGTTCATTCACATACCGACTTTCCAGGGGGCGGGAAGGCCCTCCTGCTCCACAGCCCGCCCTTAAAATCCGTCCGATTAGCGGAGAGGTGGTGTTGTAGGTGTCTGGCCGGGGCTTGTCGTGGCTTGTATGCCCCCGCAAAGCCAGCTGAACAAGCTTATCTCACTCAATATAACGTTATTGTTGAATGTTCTTAGCGCTTCTCTCCGTTGCGTCGGTAAGGTTCCGCTAAGGGTTCGATTCCCCAATTTTCTTTATTCTTCGCCATCCACTTGGAAATTGCTTCCAACTTCGTACATACAAACATACCTCGCATTTGAGAGATCGCTCTAATCCCCGCAACGCACGAAGTACAGGTGGCCTTTTCTTCTCCCTCTGGTGTCGTGGTCCGGGCTTCTTCGACAACGATAAGACTTGTTCGATTTCTTCATATTGTGCCTTGTACCTCGCACCAGATACACCATTTGCACTCTGTAAACCAAACATCGCCGCCTTGTTTGTCAAAATGGCCGGACTCAGCCCCCAGATGTATGTTTGCGCGACATGAACTGCTCTCATCCTCCTCGCTGGTAGCTAACACGCATGCGACAGCGTCAATATCGTCATCATCCTTGGGATGATGCAAGTGTCGAAGCGCGTACCTTTCGAGAACCCCGATGTCCTCAACGGTGTCCGTGCGCTCTACGCGGCCAGCAATTTGATCATTGCTGCCATCTACATTTATGTCCAGCTTCAGATCAATAAGAAGAAGGGTATGTCGCCCCCCAACAACATGGTCCCCCCTCCCTTCCTTGGTGCTTTGGAGGAGGAGTAAATGGGAGGAGGGAACTAGACTGACCGTGACGACACTGCAGACTTGACGACCCTCAAATATGTCGAGCCGGCACCGATGGGATCTACGGAGGAGGGCAAACTCGTGACGACGACGGTGCACGCCTACGACTCGGCCAAGCTGAAGGAGGCGTTCCGCGGGCAGGCGATGGGTGTCGCTATGATGGGGTTTATGCATCTCTACATGAAGTACACCAACCCGCTCCTGATCCAGTCCATCATCCCTCTCAAGACGGCCCTCGAGTCCAACCTAGTCAAGATCCACGTGTTCGGCCACCCCGCTAGCGGCGATCTCAAGCGTCCTTTCAAGGCGGCGGGTGGCCTCATGGGCGGCATGACCGGACCTGCGCAGAGCGACAAGAAGGCTGTTGAAGCTGCCGAGCGCGCTGGCCGCGGTGGCGTCAAGGACGAGTAGACGATCCCGTGTGTACAATACCTTTTGTCCCATATCTACCTAAATGTGGGGGGAAGGAACCATTTACATACATAATGGGTTCTGCTTGACTAGACAGGAAGCTATCGCGGAATGCTTTGGAGCTACGTGTGTATGGATATCACTTAATAGATACCTAGTATGGATCGCTTGTTCAAACTCTCACTGCTGAACGATGCATTTCTTGGTTCCTAATAGTGTCGTCGTCCTGATCACCTCCCGAATCCACCCTCATGCGTAGAAGACCCGAATTATGTATATCTGACTCGGAACACTATGGAGACGGATTAGGCTGGGTACTTGCGAGTCGTTCACTATCGGCCCCATTAGGCATAACAGTGTACGTGCTCTTTAGCGATGTGGCGTTGATTTGTAAACGGATACAACGGGACTCGCAACCTCCGACGTCACCGATTTAGGCTCCGATTCTTTGTGAAACATCGACACCCTTCAACGCCGGAATCTCATAAACCCATATGCACCTACCGACCACCATAGTTTGTTGTCGCATCCGGCGCCTCACAGTCAACAACTTCTTATTCTAACTTGTAAGGATGGAGAATCCTCCAACGCCTCGAAGAGTCACGCGCTCCTCAAAAGCAGCCGCCTCCCCGCCAACTCCAGAAGTCACACGGCGCATTGTAAGTTAGTCTCAAGTCTCGGTCTTCGCCTCTTTCATTTCTACGTTTAGTCACTCCCCCTTATCACACCCACTCAAGCTCTACAACGTGGAATGAAACCACGAAATGGTCTAACGAGCTACGACGGGCCAGGAAGAGAACCGTCTCCGCGCGAAAGCGCTCCGCGACCAACATGAAGCCGCCGCCCGCGCTGCCGGGACCTCTCCCGTCTCCCGCACACCCTCGGGTTTCATAGCCACTCCCGCAGCCGCCGCCGAGGCTTCGAATTCTAAAAAGCGTACGCACGACTCCATTTCCAGAACTGGCAATGAACCCCAAGCCGCCACTGCATCTGCAGCTACCGCGCGCCCAAGCACAACCACCCGCATAGCCGACACGCCGGCAACTCTCCGCGACGGGCGCGCTAACGGCGCGTCGCCCGCGAAGGATGGCACGACGACGACGACCTCGAAAACGGGGGACAAGGAGGAGGGCGCGATACGGCCGGCGCGGAAGTTCACCAAGTTCGTGGACTACGACTTCGGCAAGATGACGGACACCAAGGGCGGGTTCCTGAGCGCCGAGGACGACCCGTGGAACAAGGCCATGTCTGGGCCCGGCGGCGGGAAGAATGCCGCCGGCCAGCACGAGGGCGCCCCCGCTGCCGGCGCCGAGGAGAAGCCGAAGGGGATGACGGCGCAGGAGTGGGAGCGGCTGCAGCTGCTCCGGAAGCTGCGGCGGCAGAAGGCCGGGCCGTTCGAGCCCGGGCTGAGCGCGCTCAAGGACGAGAAGGAGCGGAAGCGGTGCCGCGAGTGCGCCAGCCTCGAGATCGACTTCGTCTGGGAGGAGGTGTTCGGCTGCGCCGTCTGCGCCGCCTGCAAGGAGAAGGTCCCGGAGAAGTACAGCCTGCTGACCAAGACGGAGTGCAGGGAGGACTACCTGCTCACGGAGCGTACGTACAACCTCCCTTCTTTCTCCTGCAAGGCCTTTTCCTTCCCATAATCGCTGCAGGTGATTTTTTCAATACATTTCGTTCGTGTTTGTATCGCACGGGACTGATGGCGATGATGGAAATCGTATAGCCGAACTCCGCGACGAGGAGCTGCTCCCGCACCTGTCGCGCCCGAACCCGCACAAGTCGCACTGGCACGACATGATGCTGTTCCTGCGGTACCAGGTGGAGGAGTACGCGTTCGGGCCCCGGAAGTGGGGGTCGGCCGAGGCGCTCGACGAGGAGTTCGCGCGCCGCGAGGTCGACAAGAAGAAGCGCAAGGAGGCCAAGTTCAAGGAGAAGCTGCTCGACCTCAAGAAGCGCACCCGCACCGACGCGTATCGGCGGCAGCAGGGCCGGTTGGGCAGGGGTGGGGGTGGGGGTAGCAGTAGTGCGGGAGGGGGCACGGCCAAGTTCGGCGATGCCGTCGCGAATAACGGGAGGCATGTCCACGAGTGGGGCCGCGTTGTCGAGAATGAGGACGGCGCTACCGTCAAGACGTGCGCGACGTGTGGGATGGAGGTTGAGGAGCTGTCGTTTTGACCTTTCTATCTCCGTTCTTTTCCCCCTTCCTTTTTGCTTGTTGTTGATACCCCCCTGGCTTGTTCATGAATAGGATGAGCTCAATACCACTAGATATTCATGATTGCATCTCTGGTTTTTATCATGAGGTTAATTGGACGATATGCATTCTATGGTTTTCAACGAGCCCCCTTATAGCCACTTCATGCACCCACACTCGGCTTGTCTAATGTTAAAACTTGCGCGATGCCTAGATCACTGGCACGATTTACCTAACAACCGCTTCACCGATCCCATCCTAGCTCTACGCGCCCTTTCTCAGCTTTGATGGTACTATAACAACCCTCTCCACGGTGTGGAATTCGTACACAAATTCCATGCCATCTAGCGATCCAGCGATCGTGTCATCTTGACTGCTAATTCGGGGGGTGGAGGGAAGGCTTTACGCATCACGAAGTCGATATATATATTACCCCTAAATAGATGTATACCTCCTTGTCTCAGCATCATGGCTGGGTTTCCAACCGGGACTGTACGTACTACTCTCACCTCAGCCCCAGGGAGAATGCAGCACAGCTATGCTCTACACGATGGACGACAGAGACGATTGGCTGGAACTGGAAAGTGCAGGTTTCGAAAACCCAGATTGACTCAAGACTTCAGAACACCATTCAATCCACACCCCCCGGCCAAGGAAGCCTGGGAGAAACCAGTGAGGCTGAGATAATCGAATCCGAATCATTGCGGCCTTCAGACTTCTCCCGACTTCGGTGCCACCGGATCCCGATCTACTGCCTGCGCTGCCGGGAGCTCGTTGGACGATGATGGAGCGCGACCGCCACACCCGGGCCAGCGACTGCCCCAAGCGGCTGTTCGTCCGCGTAGAAGGCGTGTGTCCGAGAGCTAGAATATTGCGCCTGAGCCAGGTTTCGTTCAAGATAATCGAGGACCAGCAGTGGTTCGCCTTGTTCGATATCCTGTTTCCCGGCCAGTCCTATGTGTTACACTGTATATTAATTACCATTGATGGATTTACAATCAGGGCCCTCAAAATTGGTGCCCGGCGGGCAGTGACATAGAGGCCGCGATACAGATGTTTGGGACAATGAGCTTAGTTGATTAAGGTACAGCTGGCTATTCTATAATAAAGGGGAACATCCGATGTACGCAAAAAGCCAAGGGGCCTTGTACTATGCAACCAACTAATCCAGCTTTGACCCTCAGGTCACCATATGACAGTTCATACGCGACTCTTTAGATGTCTCCCGGCACACGTGGCGTGGCCCGGTCGTTCCGACTGTCGTGTCGGTCTCCCTCGCAAAACATAGCAGCATATTATAGCCGGTGCTCTGTAGGTGACCACGACCCAGAAGGGCGCAGAGTAGATACCAAGGTTCTTGGTCACCACCGGAGCAATGGTTGCCAGAAGGGAAATCAGGGTAGCCCATCCATCCTTCGTTGCAATGCCATGCTTCCCATCCTGGAGAGGATATGGTGGCAGGTAGACCGAATCTACTATTACATCTCGAGATACAACGTACACTCAGCGTGCACTAGCTCTGTCTAGGGTAAACCATCAGTCTACCTGGAAGTTGGTACACAGGAGTTGGGGGCGCAACACTTACATATCTGACAGCGGGGTTCCAAGCTCCCAAGTTATTGGTAAGCCCGGAGCCCATCTGAGGCATGCCCAACCCAAATGCACATATTAGGACTAAGCCCAGCAGCCCAACCCATTCATGAATGAGGAAAGCGCCAGCTCCGTCGAGTTCTTCAATCAAGACCAAGGGTGGCAAGGCTTTCAACCAAGCCCAGTCCTGGCAGGTCGGCCATAGTGGTAGGAGAAGCAGCGGAAGCAGCGGGAGCGGCATCTGTAGCAGGAATATCAGGAGTCTTCTCGGGTTCCGATGAGTAGTACTCAATCTCGTCATGCTCTAGCCGTTGTAGATACTCTCTGTCCAGGAGCGTCTCGACGCACTTCTTGATGTTGGCAATCTCGGGCTTGAAGTGTGCCGACACTTGGCTGATCGTCTCGCTGAGAAGCTGCGAATACTTAAGCTTCTTTCGTGCTTTCATGATTCGGACAATAGTAGCCTAGAGAGAAAGCGAATAACAGTTAGTTTCGGCGATACCATAGTCAGAACGTCCCCAGCTGGCCCTTATGCCCTCATCTAGGCATAAACATACCTGCATGGAAATATCACGATCCATCTTGACGGCCTTGTTGATCTTCTCCTTCTCAGCCTTGTCATCCTTGGTCGATTGCAGATTCAGATTGACTTTGATCTTCCCGAATCTGACATCGTAGTTGACACGGAAGGTGGTTCCGGGACCTATCGCATTACCATCCGGTGACATCAGCAAAACCTTGGCTTTGTTGTGCAGGATAGACAGTATCGGATCCAGAATTCGGGGCTCCAGTTGAGTGGCTGCCTGGATCTCTTCATACGAATTGTAGTCATTGTTATTAAACAATAGAAGAACGGCCATCTGATAGAGCGAAACATGAAAGACGTGCGGTCTCTTGCAATAGGTCGGCCGGAGCTCTCCTCTGCATAGCTGCCACAGCCACGTGAGCTTGCGACCTTGGTGCTTTATGTTGTAGAATCGATAGAAGCGATCACAACTTGCGTATACCTCGACAGGAGGGTTGAAGTTCGTTTCCGGTGGGTGGACAGGCCAGGCGCTCGTGCTCAAGACGGAGAATGAGCCGGTGGTTTTTCCAGGCCCTTGGAACCCTAAGTTTAGGTCCTTAGACAGCTGCATATCCCCCAGCATGCGTCGAAGCCTGCTGGCGTAATCGAAGCCACACACCTCCTCGAGGTTGTTGATCATCGTCGTTTCACCATCAGTGGACAACAGGTGGTTGTGTGACAGGAGCCGCTTCGCAAGAAGGCGGGAGTAGTGTCTCTCGAACACGTCCTTGTTCTCCATGTACACCAGAGTGGATGTGACCGCCTTCAAACTGCTATCCAGCTCTCGTTCCTCGATGTTTTTCCGCAACAGTTCATCGACGTACCTAGCTAGCAACTCAGGTGCCTTGCTATCAATTCCATGACCAGAACTGCCTGCATTGATGAAATCGCGGCAAGCGTTGTTGAGTGCTTGCAGGAATCCTAGCTTAGTGTCGCCAAATGCCTCGTCAATGAGTCCTTTGTACTTGTAGTAGATCCGTACAAGCTCGCCCACGTAACGCTGTGGCCCTAGAGTCTCCATTCCGGCATCAACTGCATCAAGGCCCTCCTTCCCAACATGGTGTCGGAACTTGTCTGTGAGGCAATCGAGGCCTCCAGGCATTGGTGACAAGAGTCTAGAAAGCCGTGCTATATCTTTGATGTGGCTATGATTCAATGAGACCTGGAATTCGTCGAGGAGCAGGTCAAAATACTCTCCGACGAGAGCTGTGCAGCAGCATTTCCGCACGCGCGATACTGTGAGGTCAGGGAAAAACATCCGGCCACGTCCAACTTCCTCATCGAGACATGCCGTAATACTCCTCATATACTCGACCACATCGTGTGGGTTCTCGGCCATCAGTTCCTTGCTCTTCGCCTCGTAGAACTTTTGGGTGGCCTGGAGGATGGGCAGCTCGACATGGTTGCGATAGAAGTAGACAGCATCAGGATGAGTGGCCAAGTACTCCTCACCAAGGGTGAACGACTGGAAGAAGTCGATGACCTCCCTTATCTGGCCATATTCCCCGACAGCTTCGCCGTTGCGCAGTTTGTCGATAACTTCGACCAAGGCGTTCTTCAGTTGAGTAGAGATGTCCGGCCGGCTCGTTGGTAGCAATGCTTTATGCCATAGCATCATGTGGAGTGTGCATACGTCGTAGGTTCCCCGTTTGCCCTCGTCCCTCTCGCGTTTGATCCAGTGCCGATTCAGAAACTGGAAAACATGGCCAATGTACCTAGCACCAGTTTTGTAGCGCTTCCCTGCCTTCACGTAAAAGTCCAGGAGGGCTTCACCGGAGTGCTTCTGGGCCTCTAGGAAGAGGTTTTGAAGATAGTCCTCGACGTGCTCGATCAGCTTCTCATAGACATCCCCTCCCATCAATGGAGCTGTATTACGGTAATCAGTCTGAAGCCCCCTCGAAGACAAGTTGACGCGAGCTGACGAACCTTCTCTATGGGCTACTCCTGCGCGATGAGCCACATCGGGACGAGGTTGCCGAGAACATAAGTTGTGAACGGCACTGCAAGACAAGTTAGGATTGCTTGCCAGAACAGAAGAGACGAGTTTCGTACGTATAAGCGTGCATATACTATCAGCATTGTTAGCAATCGTAAACATTGTTCAGGGCAGCGGGTATCGTACCATGGCCATTGTTACCGTCTCGCCGGCCAGCATGCGCGTGATGCACTCGCTCACGTGGGCCCAACTAATACCTGGCTGTTAGACGTTGCATTTATCAACAATATTCGTTTCCATGATATCGAACGCACTGTGAGTCGAAATCGCTGGTCTTGTCCGCCATCTTGACATGTACTACCCGCAGGCAGCAGAGCAATAGGCGACAGAGAGGGTATGGAGTGGATGGTGTCCGTCAAGTCTTGTCAATGCTATTGTACGGGAAAGAAAACAATGAAGAAGGAAGGTTGCGTAAAACAGGTGCTTTATTCTTCGAACAGAATTGCAAAAAGCAGGTGGGTTAAGTAAGTAAGTATTGGAACACAGCCCACACGTCGTTTCGGAGCCTCCTTGGATGGCGAAGTGGTTTGTTTACTTAGTACGTAGCTAAGTGTCGAGGTCGGGTCTCATTTGCGGAGGCGGACATGGGAAAGCTTGCATTTCGGCATGCTGTACCGATTGGCCCATTTGGTGAATGCCTATTTGGTAGGTCTTCAATGCAGGATACGCCCGGGCGGATTGCTCGAGATCTTGGCACTACCAAACGTTATTATACGGCTACCATCGCCTAAACGTGGTTGTCGGAGACCTACCGAGTGCCCTAGCAACATTGAATGGTAGGTCCCATGATCATGTGCGGGAATGGGAGCATCGGAACAGGACTGTTGTTTTGTTACTTGGAGATGGTCACGACTGTACCGACCTTCTAAATAATGTCAGAACGTCCAATGCACCCGATAGGCACAGTTAATATGTACAGTTCCTACCTGGACCGTTCAGTCGTTCGGCTTTTCTTTGTCCTTTACTTTCTGTTTACTTAGGAAGGTTCGCCTTGCCGTAGTATCAGTACATGCAACCTTTTGCCCACCGAACTACCTAATCTAGCTGGATAACGTGGTCTGGCAAAGGACACCCCTTGATATACCAGGTTCTTGTATTTCTCCTTTCACGTCTGCCAGTGTCTTAATGTCCATGGACAGAGGCGTTCCTCAGTCATTGCCAAATATCGAAGACCCGTTACAAGAAGCTTGCCAAATTGAAAACCTGTCCGAGCCTACTTCGACCTGTTTGGCACAGATGACTGCCTCCGGTTTGGTTTTGAAACTGGTACATAGAAACATCATACAACAAGATAGGACAATTGTTAGTTATATGCTCCTATTTGTTGCAGGTCAGGGGCTCCACTCCGAGATAGGGGCTTATATTAACTCCACATGAGCGGTATAACTCTGATCCGAACATTCCTACTTTCCTACTGTATATAAACCACTCTTCCGATCCTAGCTTAGAAATATCGTATCTAGCTAGACAATTATCACTTTTCGGCTTCCATGCAATGGGTCTATTTATTTTTGTTAGTGCTATACGTGCCTGAGAGAATTTATCTGAGAAGCACTAACTGTTATTCTTGCTTCATTTATGGATGACCCTTTTACATAGACTACATACTGTTGGTAATGGCATAGATACATGAAGAGTATGAAGTGGAACCGCCTCATGATTTTGAAATGCTATGATATTAGCCTTGGCGTTGAACGAAGACAATCCACCTCTTAAACATGGAGGTTTCACATAGAACTTATAGCTTGGATCAACTATGTATCTGTTCAGGACGGGTTGGTCTCAACCCCTTCACAGTTAACTAAGTATTATTCTGAGAGTTATGAACAGAAAGCAATGTAGTATATAGTTGGTTCATGCATAGGTAGTAATAGGAACCAGATAGATTCTGCTGCCCCCCTTTGTTTTGCCCACCTGGTGGGACCTTTGCTATACTTTACACGGGCCCATAGTAATGGGTATGGCTGCCCCTGATACTAAGTTCTTCCTAACTAAAGACAATATGGTTGGCCAATTATGATGTCTATATGTGTATGCGGTTGGAATTATATTAATAGAAGATTATGGCACACACCGGATACCTATGGTACATCTGTGGCAGAAATTCAATGGTATTAAAGTAACACCTGTATGTGTCAAATGTTTGCTATACGTTGTCATGGTGGGACCTAGACCACTACCACCAAGCGACCATGTTCACGAAAAGGGACACAGAATTCCAAGTCACACCGGGAATCTCTATAGTGGCATATATACGGAAGTGAATTGGAGAGACAATTCACTTGCAGATGCCAACCATGACATACGATTTGAATCATCTAGCTTTGTTGGTACGCATATGCAAACAGATACCAATAATTTCGTCCTGGACCTTTGAGCTAAGAATAGCCACTTTTTGATTATGACTCATACGTCAAAGCCGAAGAGCATTGAACTTTATTAACAGATTACATCCGAGGGTACTATATAACAAAAAGGTGACTAAAAGGTTAATTCTGTTTGAACAACTTATATGCTGATATATTTCGGATCTTCCGTACCTTGCCATGACTGTAGATTGCAGTATGCAAGAACTTACTTCAAGGCAAGATGATGTTAAAACATAGGTTAATAAAGGGGTTTCGGGTATGATAGTGGGGAACGAAATGCAGTGTCCGAGAAGTACAAATGTCAATGTGATACTACGTGACACCTTATCTTGATGGATGCAGCTGACAGGCCTAGAGCTATGGACTTAGCCGAAAGGAACGACGAAAATCGATCAACACAAAGCAGTGAACCTGGATTTGTATGCAAAGGCCATCCCTGTCCGTCATACAAGTGTTTGCCCTCTATGGACAAACATCCTCTCCACTGGAATGATATGGATATGTGAAACCTTATGTAACCTTGCTAGTAGTATGAAGAGCATTACTTGGGTATAACATCTCACGATTAATCCGGCACTTACTAAAGATAACAACCGTAATTACAACTATAGGGAGAACTTAAACAGCTCGCTGAAGAGTGTACTTGATTTTGGCAACTCGAAAGCTCTATTGCAGTGCTTAATGTCAACACGTCAACACTGATTTTTTCAGGAAGTCTTGCGTACTGATAGACGAGGACGATCAACATAACTATGGACACACCCCCCTCGACGCAAGACATATCCAACGGCACATGTTATTACAACGCTGGAAGAAAGTCCCGCGGTAACTTTATCCCCTGCGGCAATGCAGGAATTCAAGATGTTCCATGCTGCCATGCTGGCGACCACTGTCTTTCAAGTAATGCTTGTTTCGATGACGATGGTAAGCTTCTCCCGAAACGGTGTTTCTCTTCTGCTCACGCCGCTTCTATCTAGCTGGCAATGTCTACATAGCAGGCTGCACAGACGCATTATATGTAGAGGCTAGCTGCCCCTTCAAATCGGATGATTTCGAAAACCAGGAATGGGTTGGACTTGTCATGTGCGAGACATCCAAGAGCAACCCAGAGGCGATAAGGGATTGGGCCGGATGTAAAGTGCCCGACGGGTCGACCGATTTAGAGAGACTCCCTTCTTGCGACTGTTACGATAAGGCGATCCTATTTTATTGAATATAAACGTAGGTTATGAGGTATATTGTATTAGGTTTTTTAGTATAATAGGAGTATATTTTATAGGCAGGTAAGGGCATTTTATATATATAGCTACAGATATAGGTCGTCCCTAATCACCTGGATTTCCAGCTACCGTATTTTAATATTTCCATTTAAATTATACGTAGCTATAATTCGAGGTTATCGTTAAGTTAACCTGTTTTGCCAAAATTTTAAAATTCAAGTTTAATATAGCCTTTAAAACGGGGATCGTTAAAGCCTTAATAGCTATTGTTCTTTAAGTTAATTTATTTCCATATTTTACATAATAAAAGTATTAAATATTCGTTTTTCTTATTATTCGAATCGTCGGTATTATATCAAATTTCGGCTTTCGATATATATCGTTTATTGCAAAAGTATTCGACAAAAAAACGTTATTTTCCGAATAATATACTTTTTTATCGTTTAGCTTTAATAGCATATGGCATCGGATTATAATTCCAAATTAAAATTCGTTTTTTATAAGAACCATTAATAATGGCTATAACGAAAACATGCCATTTTCGTATTTCCTATTAATCGCCAATTAAAAATTCGTTAAACGTATTAAATAGTCCTATTTAGGTTTTTTTGCCGTATTTCGGAAATGATCCAACGAAGTTCTCGAAGGTATTACGAACGCTAGCGTTAGGCATATATTATTATTAATTAATCTTATTTTATTCGTTATAAAAAATGGCTTTATAATAAACGTAAGGGCCTTTATCGTTAATTATTAAGTTACGGAATTATTATAAAAAAATTTTTAAATTTGCTTTTAATATATTAGAATTTAATAAAAATATGCCGAATACCGTAAATAATGCTATAGGTATTATTATAATGTATATAAATTAATAAGAAAAAAAAAGGCCCGAAAAAAAAAATAATTAATTAGATACATATATATAAATATTAAGGCTGCATTTTTTATTTTTACTTAAGACAGGAATATATTTTATTCGATTAAATTAATTTTATAAACCCTTTAAAAAAATAATAAGTATATTAATAAAGACTTATAAAAAATGATATTATCGTAAAATTAATGCAGCGTATAATAAAGAATAAATAAAAAAAGAAATATTAATAAGGTTATTAATATAAATATTAAAAATAAAGGTAATATTTTGGCAATAAAGTACCCTTATAAAATCCAGTTTTATTTTTTTTATTTATTTTATAACAAAATATCCAGGACTTTCTTAAAAGTAACGAATTTATTCTTAAATAAAGGCTTTATTAGGCCATTAATAATCTGATTAAAAGTATAAATATACCAAAGATCGATTTTATTATTCGCTTACTTTTTACGATTAAAGTAATATTATATTTCGATATGCTTAATATAAACGTAAAATTAAAGATTTTTTATTAATGCAAGCGCTTTTTAATTATTTCCATATATTACCGTAGCAATTATTTCGTTTTTAACGGCATTAAATTCCTTTAATAACTGCCGTAACCAAATTGCCTTCTTTATTGCTTACGTTTAACCCATATATTTAACCTTATAAAACGATAAGGCCACCGTTTATTGTTTTTTTAAAAACCAATTAATAACGCCGCTGCCGATATTAAAGATATAACCAACAATTAAACGTTAAAATTATATACAACCGGCTTAATCGGAATTAATATATTTAATTAGGTTTTATAACTTACTTTGGTATATTAATTTATAATCGAATATTCTTTTAAGATATCGTAATATACGTTTAACGGCAACAAAATAAGCGGTAATGGGATTTTTTATATAACGACTAAAATAAAAGATAACATAAGCGATATCCGGGCAAATGCCCATTATGACATATATTAAGTAGCTTATGGCTTTAACATATTATTAAACGTTTGCTTTAATAGCTTCGAAATTATTAAACGGCTTATCGATTTTTAAGGTTATCATAAATATGGCATAAAATATTACATTTTATTGTTTTAATTTCTTAATAATCTTTTTAAGGTAAGCTTTTTAATTAAGGTAAATCTTTTTATTAATACGATTGCGAATAATATTTATGCCTAAATAATAATTACAAGATTTAAAATTAAACATTTTAAACTTATTAAATAAGGCTTTTTTTAATTTAGCAATTTTATTCTTATTAAAATTAACAATTAAAAAATCGTTTACGTAAATTGTTATATAAAAATGCCCTTTAAAAAATACCTTTATATTAAAATTTAACGGATTAAACCCCAATTCTTTAAAAAAAATGGCTAATATTTAATATTATATTCGTAAAGCTTGCTTTAAGCCGTAAAGCGCCTTATTTAATTTATAAACTTTTATTATACCGTCGTTAAATTCCGGTAATTGTTTAACGTAAATTTCTTTAATAATAGGCCGTATAAAAATGCCGTTTTAACGTTTATTTGTTCCAGTTTTAGATCCAGTGTTACGGCGAAAACGAAAATCGCCTTATAATTTATAGATTTAACCATTAAAGCGAAAGTATTTATATAATCCAAACCTTTAATTTGTTCGAAATTACGAATAATTTATCGTGTTTTATATCGGGTAATTTCGCCATTAAGATTCCTTTTTAATTTATAAACCCATTTGTTAAATAAAGCCTTTCGTTTAGTAAGCAATTTACAAAGCATTTAGGTTTTATTATTTATTAACGATTAATATTCGTCGCCCATAGCTTTGTATTACTTAAGCCATTATACGTTTCGTTTTGTATATTAATAATTATAAGGCTCGATTATTATAATTATTAACATTATTTTTAAAACGGTTATAGCTAAATAAAACGCCGGAATAGCTTTTAATTAAAAGCGATTAATTTAATTATATTTAACGCATAAATAAAAGTTATAACCGTAAAAAACTTTTAATAATAAATTGCCTTTATAATATATGTTATTCTTTATATGTTTAATAAATAAAGCTATAACGTTAATTAAATTACATAAGTTATTATTAAGCTAAGCTAAAACGTTAAAATTACGTAAAATTTCGCAAGACTAAGCTGAATTATTATCGACGTTTTATAATTTTTCGCCGGGATTAATTTAAAAAAATAAGCCTATATCGGGCTATTTAACGACCCGATTCCGGATAATTATAGGGTAAATATCGGATAAGCTGTTATTTTTTTCGATAATAACCGGCGATAATTCGAAACTTAATCGTTTATTTTTTTATTTATTGCTTTAACGAATTAATTTCGAAATTAACGCTATAACAAATAAAACAATAAATATATCTTAAGGTTTAATTATGAATAAATTAAATATAACTAGTTTTTTTCTTTTACAACTTCGGCATTACGAATAAACGAAATAATTTTCTTTAAATATTACATTATTAACGTATTTTATTTTATTGGTATTTCGTTAAAAAATAATATAATTCGTTATTTTATTGCTATTATATCTTAATATTTAATAAGCTATATCGATAAATTTAAGGATATTCGCCTTTTTATTAAGCTTATATACGTCGGATGCTTTTAAATAAACCAGGTAATATAAATTAAGCTTATTACTATATTAAGCTTCGTAAGGAATAATTTCGAAAGCAAAATATGAACTTTTATTCTTAAAATAAAATGCTGCCTTAACGATAAATAACTAATAATATTTTAATATTCCGTTTTTAATAGCTATTTTTATAGTAAATTTAATGTATTTTTTGAAATAACTTATAATGCTTTCGATAATCCCATTTTATTCGTATTGGTTAATAGCAAAATAACGAATAGCTATGCCCTTTATTATATAATATTCATGAAATTCGTCGCTGCGATATTACTTAAGCTTATTTATCGTTACGTAATAACAACGTCGTTTAGGCCTTTCTTAATATGCCAGGAATTTTTTAAAAGCTTCGAATCATTTTTTTAGCTGTTTAATAGGAATTATCCAATTTATTTGCAAATAGTCGCATATTATGGCTAACTATTCCGTAACGTTGCCGTAACCAATAATATTTTTGGATATGCCTGCTTCGTCGAGATATAAGGACTTTAAATAATATATGCCTTTTTTTAAGTTGCTTTTATATGGTTTTTCCCATTACCGACCTTTAACGTAGTTATTACAAAAATAATAATATTTTATTGGTTTTATATTATTAAATATAATTATTAATTTACGAATATTTTATTCGTTAAGATATTTTAATTGCTTATATTAAATTATTATGTTTAGGTTTATAATAAAATAAAAATAAAAAGCCATATTAAGGCCAGTTATATTAATAATATTACCGGATTAATCGATTACGTATAAACCTAATAATATTATCGTAATTAAAAAGATATATTTCCTTTTAATACCAAAAACGGCGTTAATTCGAAATAAAAATTCCGCATTTTTTTTAATAAGCTAAATAATCGAAATAAAATTCGCTTTTAATTTCGGGCAATAAATTACATCCTAAATTTAAATACGTTTTGTTTTGCCGTTAATTAAGATATAAAAAACGATAATACCTTTTTTTTTGGATATTAAAATTTTGCTTTTAATACCGTAAATCTATGGACCTTTATAAGGCCGAAATTTATTAAATAATTTGCATTTATAACAAAAAGTTTAATTATAGTTATTATTTAGAACCAGTATTTCTTAAAATTTCTTTATTAATTTAATGGCCTTATTTTAAAATAAAAACATAAGGCCTAATTTTACTAGTCGTTATCCTATTCCGGAAATATCCGGAACTCCGTCGATAAAATATTTAAAGTCCGGTATTAATTTCGCGGGCTGCTTATTAAATCGTATTCGGATAGCTATAAGGTTAATTCCGAATAAAAGGCCCTTAAAAATGCGTAATAAAATGCTAAGTTATGCTGCTATTAATAATGGCTTTGCGGTATCGTTTTTTATCGTTAAAAAAGTATTAACGATAGTTTTGATATCGTTATTATTAATAACTTCATATATTAGCTTAATAAAAACGGCTATAATATCGTTAGTTTTTTGCTTTTTCGATTAAGCTTTATTACTTCGCCAATAAAAAGGGACTTTATTCGGATATTTTTAAAAGCATTCGTTAAAAAAGTGATTTGTTATCTTACGTTTTATAGCCTTATAATAAATGCATTAAGCGCTATCGAATGCTTTACGTTTATCTTTACCTTTTTGGTTTTTATTATTAAAACGATGGATTTAAAAAAATCCGGTTTATATCTTACTGTTATTCCGAATTCGTATATTTTGTTTTTTTTAAAAGATTAGCTATAAAGTTTTTTCGAAAATTACGGCAGCCTTAATGATTTTGTCGTTTTTTCGTTCGGATATAATGCTATAAAACTAATAAAAAGTAATAAAAAAAATAACGTAATTCGGGCCGAATACGGAAAGGAATTTATTAATAAAATATGAAATAAAAATAATGCAATCTTCGTTAAATTCGATAAAGTCCGCTTTAATTTGACATAACTTAGCTGCTAAAATAATTACGTTGCTTTTTATAATTAGGATAATATTTTTCCATTAATATAAAAATTATTAAAAAACGGCATTATTTTTGGGTTAATATTATTTTGCAAAATATTTCCAAATAATAGCCAAAATATTTAGTTTTTTATTGCTATTAATCTCGAACCGAAGGTTTTTTTTAAGCCTATACCGGATATAACCGAATGCCTTAATTTACTTATTCTTTTAAACTTTTTTTTTCTTAACCTTTTTAAACTTATTTAAGTCCGTAACATCGGAACCTTTCGCCTTATTTTTTTTCGGTAATAAGCGGCCGTATCCTTAAATATAAAGGTAATCCATTATTTTCCGCTTAAAGCTAATCCATTCCGAAAGGGATTCGAATTTTACTATGTTATCGAATAAACTGGTTTTCGTTTCGGTCGATATTATGGGTTTAGATTTAAGCTTAAGCTTAAATTTTAGCTTAATATTTGCGTATTTTTCTAAACTTTACTGCAGGTCCTATATTAAAACGAGGTTTAACGGGTAATTTAAGAAAAAACGTACGGCCGTAAATGGATTCGTTAAATAAACTAAAAGAAATAAAAGCGTTAAAAACTGGATTTAATTTAGGAATAAAATAAAATAAAAGCGAAAATATTCGTATAAAATCCGGAATAAATATAAATATATATTTAAATATGGATTCGAATAAAATTGCTTCGAATCCGAATAAATCGATTTCGTTTAAATCGTAAAATAAAAAAATAATAAATACGTTACTGGAACTTAATAACGAAAGGGAACGACCGAATAATTCGGGTATATAATTTGGATTTTCGTCGTCGTCGTTTATAAAATACGTAATTATAAATTATAAAAATGTTTAGGCAAAATAAAAAAAGTTTCGTTCGTTAAGAAATCTAAAGAATTAAAATCTTGCTACGGAACGAATTCTTAAATTATATTTTCGTTTTTTATTTATATTATCGTTTAATAAATTTATCGTAACTTATTATTATTTTATTTGTTGCTTTAATAACGAATAAAAATAAAAATAAGGCGAATAAATTCGTATTTTCATTTTATTACTTTTAAACAAAATAATTTCGGTGAATTCCTTAATTTCGACGCTATTATTTAAAATAAAAAAGCAATAATAATAATATGATATATATTTAATGGATTTTATAATAAAATTTTAATTTAAATAAAATAATTTATTATTACCGTACGAATAGGATTTTTAAGATAAATACGAATAAAATACGAATAACGGCGTTTCCGATAAATATAATATATATTCGTAAAATGCCGTATATTATTTAATTTTTAATTAGGTTGCGTTAAGAATTTTTCGTTTATAATAAAAAACGTAACAAGCCGTTTTATTAACGTTTATATAATATAAACAAATTTTAAATAAATAAATAAGTTTATAATAAGAAATTTTTTATAAGCTTTATCGGGCTTATAATTTATTAAATATAAACGTAAATTATAAAGTATATTATATTAGGTTTCTTAATATAGTAAGAGTATACTTTATAAGCAGGTAAGGGCATTTCATATATATAGCCACAGGTGTGGGTCGTCCCCAGCCACCTGGATTTCCAGCCACCGTATTCCAACATATTTAAAGATAATAAAGTACTTAATCGGCACGCCATTCTTCCCAGCAGCATCGGAGGTATCATAACCTGGGAGTCTGCATACAACTCAGAGACGACAGTCTTTGTAACCAGCACGCCTCCGGCGATAATAACTAGTATTACTTCGACAAGCACCGTGTTCAATACCCATGCAGCGACTTCTAACCCCGTATCGTCCCCTACCCAACCGTCGGCCGGCCAGGAAGGCTCGGGCTTGTCCACAGGGGCTACAATTGGAATCGCAGTGGGAACGGCAGGAGGGGCCCTACTCATCGCCGCTGTCGTGCTCCTATCATGCCTGCTCCAGCGACAGAGGAGAAAGAGAAGCTTTGGGCGTACTCAACCACCCGGAGAAGGGAGCGCGATCAGTGACCACCAGCCGCAGTTACCGCCGCTGCCGCCATCGAACCACCTGTCCTACGGCCTGACCCCAACCACCCCGGAAACCGCGATCTACAAGCCCGAGCTGCCTGCGGATAACATTGCTGTGGGATCTACACCATATAGGTCCAGCCCGGACTTTGCACCACCAGGGGATCGACCATACGTCTCGCAGCAGCACCGCAGCAATATCCCGGTGGCATACGTGGACCCCCGGTACTCCGCGCTGTCAGCGGGAGTCCCGAGCCCATCGATTACCAGCGGATTCGATTCGCGTGTCAGCTCGCCTACCCTGGGGCAGGCTGCCGAAGCGCAGCACCGGCCGGTGTCAACTCCTAGGGGTTCTGGGTTGGTAGAACGGAAGCCAGCGGCTGAGCTCCAGGGGTGAGCTAGTTGAGGCATCGTTAACTGTGTACTGGTGATCTTTCCAGCTCCGGAGGATACATGGTATCTGTAGGCGGTGTAGATTATTAGTCATGGATAGTTTTGGAGGGTTTCCCCTTTATTTCTATTCTTTCTTTGTCCTTCTATCCCCCCCATCCTAACCCCCCCTTTTCTCTTTTCTTTCTTTCTTCTTTTCCGATGACTCTAATATTCAACTGCAACGCATTGAACAGAATGTTATATATGACCAACGAAATTATTTACTGTTTCCTGATACGCATGTGATCATCGCCAACTATATCGACATATACACATATGCACATAGTGAAAGTCGTGTTGGGTCTGATGGTGTAGGACGCCACTTAGTTGGGTACCTTAGCAGCTGCTCAGGTAGTTACACAAGTACTAACTAAGACTTCCATCTGTAATAATTCACAGCTAAAAGACGACGGAATCAAGATAGCATTGAGATAGCTATCCCGATGAAACAGCCAAAGACTGTCATCCACATAGACTGTGATATCAGCACAATTGTTTGACATCCCGACCCTCCGGAGTGATACCTAATTCCATCTACATGCGTGTACTGATGTAGGTAGTTATTGCGGGGTACCTAGGTAATCACGGCTCTACCCCCCACCCTCCATGATAAATATGCACGACAGGTACACTGTATGCTTTGACTAAACCACCTAAGTGCGTTCGCTTGAACGCTTGAACGATATACCCTACTAACATATGGCGTCGTAGACATTCTAAACGTGTAAGTGCTGTACATACATGTATACAAGGTCGATACTGCAGTATACAATACCTAACGTAGGCAGGTCCATGTGGTGAGGCCCAACTAAACCGGCAGACTTCCAGTGGTTTGAACCAAGGGCCCCGCATGCGCTGTTTAGCTTATTCAGTGGAGCGCATGTGCGACTACCTACAGCCGAATACATACAACCCTCTTCGTACTTGGACATACGATACAGGAGTCAGGACTACAAGCCAGCCATTATTATATCGAGCTTCTGAATATACTACCTGCACTTCCATCTCCTGCTTGGTCAGAACTTTATAATATAATATAGATTCTGTCCATCTCAGACCACGGTCTCTCATGACCACGGCAGAAAATGTTGCTAATCTGATTGACGGAAAGCTCCAGGTGGTCGGCCTCCTGCATCAAGTTCCAAGAACCCCCAAAACCAATTAGACTGTCATACGGCCTGCCGCCTGCATTGCATATCTTCAAAACGACCACAGGCCGGTTTTCTGCCCCCTCGCGCATAACCAAGCCCAACCTCATATCATCGTTCTCGCCATCATTCTGCATCCCCCAGCTCTCTTCCTTTCTCTTCCATTCCCCTTCTCTCCTCCACACAGCACTCTCTCTTCATACTTCTATGCAAGATGGAATGCTTCATGCGGAATCTACCCAGTCATCTTACCGTTCAAAGCTTGCAAGGCCAGCTCAGCCCCTGGATCAAAGCTCTCAACATCACAGAATGGTCCTGCGACAAGCCTCATGGCAAGTCATATGGCACTGTGGCTTTCCTGTCCAAGGCCGATGGCGAAAAGTTCTTGAGGCAGCATTCTGAGGTGATCGTGCCCGGGGCCATGCGCAAAGGTCGACCAGTATCGCAGTCTCGACTGAAAATCCTGGGCATGTCGGTCTATTGCAATCGGAGCAAAAACGAGCCAGATCCCTATCTGTTGAAGTCAATGCAGAAAACTCGGGAGGACAACAAACAGCAAGACCAGACTGAGCCGGAGAAGCAGAATGCTGTCGTCTTTCAGCTCCGAGGCCTCTCATGTGGGCATTACGAATTTCCTCTGGGCCATCTTACATATCTTCCAGATAAGCAGTGGACCCATCGTGAAATCGGGGAAGGCATACTCAAGTTTGCCAAGCACCTGATGATTGTCACCTTCGACTACCCCAGCTTCGGCCAGCTACGTCTTGAAATACCCTATCGTACTATCAACGAGTTGGTCACATCGACTCGCCCACCGTCGTTAACCTTGACGCTCTGGGAATCTCCAAGGATCTTTCAGGAGGAAGGAGTCACTGAGCTGATGCAAAGCTTGCACCTGGCAAACAATTCTGGCCAGAGAGCCCCTCGAACACGTTTGTCTGCCATACCACATTGCGATGGTGGGAATGAAGAGATTCTTGGACAAACACTGGTATACTCGTTTGCAGTATCCCCAGAAGACTTCCATCACAAGGTTAACCTCCTAAAGCAGAAGACGCTGACTCTTGCTGCTCATGGCTTCGTGCCCACTCCCTATGGCCATCGTTCAATGAACGTAAAAGAAGACCTGAGGCGCTTCAACAGTGTGCTTCGGCATGAATCGATGCAGTCGATACCATTTGACGTCAGATTTCAGCTTCATGTCCTTGTCCAGAACGGCTACCTCCTACCCCGGACGGTGCACCAATTACTGCTTGAGATCAGTAGTCGCATGATTGTTGTATCTTCTAAGCAAGGACCGCGGTGTCCGATTTCTGCTAGTGCCATCAAGAAACTCCAGTTGCAAATTCCCTTTCCTGGGCCTGAAAGTGTTGCTAGTGATTTCAGCGTCAAGGAGATCTGGTCCTACCTTGAATCCTACGAAAAGGAGGTCCGTCAAGGATTACTTACAGAGCTGACAACAGAACGCGCTCGACAGAACCTTGTCATGGTGTATAAGGTGCAAGTCACCCCAACTCGGATCTTGTTACAGGGACCTGAACCGGAAGCAAAAAATAGGATTCTCAGGAAGTTCCCCCAACATACTCAACATTTTGCGAGGGTCCAGTTTTGCGAGGAAGACGGCCAAGACCTATATTTCAACTCAAAGGTATCACTCGAGAGGATTTGGAGCAGGTGAGTGATTAGCCATATCTTACTGCAAATCTACTCATAGTAGCCATATGGCAATCCCTTCTCTTTTACCCCTTGATTCCAGCGTATCTATGACGGTGGCCATGCTTAAGATAGGTCTACGTGTCCCTTTCAAGCGGCATGTACGCGTACAAGTTAATAGTTACTCAAGTTTCGCATTTACTCGTATAAAGGCTATTCGAGGAAGAAAGGGGATAAAATAAAGGTTTAATGCTAACTCATAGTCTTTCAGATTCCGGGACATCCTGGCCAAAGGAATATCCATAGCTGGGCGTCAGTATGACTTTCTTGGGTTCTCACACTCTTCACTTAGAGCCCACGCTGCTTGGTTCATGGCCCCATTCTTCGACACCAGCAGTGGCTTCCAAACACATCTAACAGTCAGAGCGAACATTGGAGACTTCAAACATATTACGTCGCCGGCTCGATGTGCAGCACGGATCGGTCAGGCCTTCTCTGAAACGCCCTTTTCGATTTCTCTAAAGGCGCTTGGCGCCGAAATCAGATTCATAGATGACGTAAAGTCTAGCGATAAGACCCGCGTCTTCAGCGATGGGGTTGGAACGATATCTCGAGAACTGTTGGACGAAATCCAATGGGCCCTTCCACATAGGAACTCATCACCAACTTGTCTACAGATCAGGTGGGCTGGCGCCAAAGGAATGCTCGCCCTAGATGATACCCTTGAGGGTATGGTAATGTGTATTCGGCCTGAGTCGATGGTCAAGTTCAAGAGCCAAGATGAAGATATCCTAGAGATATGCGATATCGCTAACAAGCCCATTCCGTTATTCTTGAACAGACCGATGATCAAAGTCCTTGAAGATATGGGCTGCCCTGAGGAATGGTTTCTCAAGGTTCAGAATCGAGAGCTGGAACGCCTACGCAAGATTACCGCCCATGTGGACAACACGGTAGTCTTCTTGAAACGACAGAAAGTAGCGGATCAAATCCGATTTTCTCAGTTCATCCGCCGTCTCCACAAGATTGGCATTGACTATAAACATGACAGGTTTCTATGTTCTGTAGTGGAGACCGTTGTGTTGCGCGAGATACGCCTTCTCAAGCTCAAAGCAAGGATTCCCGTTGAAAAGGGTGTTACGCTATTCGGAGTCATGGATGAATACAGCTATCTGGATAAGGGCGAAGTATTCATCACATTCCAGGGCCTCCATGGCGCAAATTACCTTGATTTGCATAACCGTGAAGTCCTCTTGACCAGATCTCCCGCACTGCATCCTGGAGATATCCAGATCGCACGCGCTGTGGTCCCACCATTCGACCACCCCCTTCGATCTCTAAAGAATTGTATTGTTTTCAGTCAAAGGGGAACTAGAGACCTTCCAAGTCAGCTCAGTGGCGGAGATCTCGATGGTGATATATTCAATGTCATTTGGGATGATATGGCAGTTAGTTTATGTACAAGAATCTTCGACCCTGCCGATTACCCCCGCGTCCTGCCCTACAGCATCGGTCGCGAGGTCAAGATGGAAGACATGACTCAGTTCTTTGTTCAGTGAGTGATTTGGTCAAACACTTGGGGTAACAAGGTTCACAGGGCAAACAGTAAGGATGGCTAACCTTTATACAGATTCATGTCAACTGATCAGTAAGTTCTCTTCAAGTTTACCCCTGAGGTGATAAGGCTTTGTCTGAATTGAGATATTTCATGATACCCATTTACGCCTTATATACCTAGCGGTTTTATACCATGCCTAACTACAAGCTAAAATTCATAGGCTTGGAATGATTTCTATCAGACATCTCATACTCGCCGACCAAAAGCCAGCTGGCACCGTTGATCAAGAATGTCAGAAGCTAGCTGAGCTTCATTCGACTGCAGTCGATTATAGCAAGACCGGAATACCGGTCGAAGATTCAGAGCTTCGGAAGCTAAGCAGGCCGAAATACCGACCAGACTTGTGAGTTCGAATTCGATCAATCCTTGAAATGTTGTGGTAATCGCTCTGCTGACCTGTGACAAGCATGGCTCCTGCGCCTCCAGCTGAGCTTAAAGATTGGAACGAGATAGTCTTCGATGCCCGTGTTATACCTGCTACCAACGATGATGAAGATGACAATATTGGGCCGCAGTATCAATATTACAAATCCGACAGGATCCTTGGCAAGTTGTACCGAGCGATTGATGAAAGGCGCATCTGGAATGAGGAAGTCAAAGTCCCGGCTGTCCGGCACGCAGCCTCAGTCTGGGATAAGCTATTACTTTATGTCGAAGATAAGTGTGAAGAACTTGGCCGGGTTGACTGGCGGTCGGCGCTGCAAGAAGCTCATGGAATTCGTGAAGCGTACGGGACCCCCCTTTCCCCCGTGCGATTGAATTATCGACTGGCATAACTAAGCAGACGATCCTATTCTAGATACGATGATGCTATTTTATCAGCGACGCTTGACTTTTCGGAGCATTCATCATTGCCAATCAGTGAGATCGAAGTCTTCACCGGCTGCATCTTCAACAAGAATGGGTCACAAACCCGTCGCCAGCGCGACAAGTCGACCCGACTCAGAGACGAGTTCGACCAGATTGCCAAATGGGCCGAATCGGCCATCCGCAAACACAAAGTCGCATCGCGCGTCGATAACGACGAAACCGATGACGAAGATGACGAAGATGACGGGGCCGATGGCGGTGTGACGAGCCTCGAGCTCAGCATTGCTTGTCTGGTCGTTAGCTGCGTTCAGAAGCAAAAGGCCGCGGGTTCCAGGGCAGGCAAAGAGTTCCAAAGCTTCAAGGTGGTCGCCGCAAGTTGTGTGCTCAGGGAGTTGGACGCCGCGATCAAGCGGCAAGAGATCTCTGATGGTGTAGTCTTCATGGGGGGCATGTATCACCGTTGAGGGTAGTGTCTTGGGGTCATACCAAAAGGCGGTGGATGTGCTTGCTCGGCTTTAGGGGTCTGCATACGTTGTCGTTATGTTGGGATCTGAATTTGCTGGAGTGTTGATGTCGAAGGCGGTATCGGACTTGCCGCCATGTCTGTCTAGTGGAAAAGACGAATGGAATGACGAATAATGATGATAATGAATTTAACCAAGAGATTATTTGTCTAAGATTATAGAGGTCTCCTGACGATGCCCCACAGAGATTCTGACTGGCCCATGCTGTCGATGCGCCCGAACATATCATGGCCCGGGTGTAGGTTCATAGCCGGCCAACTTCTCATACTCCAGTCCTCAGATGTAAACCTAAACGATACCTATACGTAGGAACTTGGAGAATGGTGAAATGATATATATGTGTGAATCAATAAATCCTGATCGCTTTGGTACATCGCTATCCAATCTAAACCCTTGCGCCATTGCACGCGCTTTCCAGAGACGTGATTACCGACCCCATCTTTAGACGAATATCTATCATCATATCGACCTCCAAGAACCCCGTTCCGTTCCATGGCTTATTTGACCGTCTATACCGTCTATCCGCAGACCAGTCTATACCGAAACCCCAGATGAACCCCTGCTTATAGTCCTTCGCCGTTTGGTTGTGTGCTGATCGGTTGGTTGAGAAGACGATGAAAAATCTTTCACACCCATACTGGCATTATACCACGACTGGCCACCCATCATCGCCGAACCGCAACCGATTGAAACCGAACCGGAACCCCTTCTCAGGCTTTCCCGCCTGCTCGTCAAACGGGACGTAGTGGTAATAGAGCAAAACACCCTCGTCCCCGGCCTCGTCGCTATCGTCATCAAGGACGCCCTGGCCGCCGGGGGCCCAGATGCCACCGTGCGAAGCCAGGATTTCGGTCCCACCGTCCGCGGCGCGGCAGCTCTTGCCCTCCTTGTCGACGAAGTCCCCGTCCCCTCCGTTCTCGGCCCACGAGGATAGCACCGTGTTGCTGTCCTTGTTCTCATCCGCCGCCACTTCGGACGACGGCGAGGACCGCCGGCACACCATCACGCGGTACACATCGCCCGCGCTCTGCGCCGGCCACGACCCGCCCTTCCCCGGACAGCACCGCCCGCTCGAGAAGAACAGGTAGGTCCAGGCGCCGCGCGCGTACAGGAAGGTGGCCTCGGTCTGGCCCTGCGGATGCGTCGCGCTCGCGTTGGCCTCCAGGTGCACCATCTGCGCGGTCGCGGCCTCGTAGTCCGCCTTGCTGTTTCCGTCGCCGTCGCTGTCCAGCAGCCGCGTCGGCGGGTCGGCGAGCGGCACGGCGTAGATCCCCGACTGGTAGGACCCGAAGGCGAAGATGTTGGTCGCGTTGGCCGTGTTGTTCGGGGACACGGTCAGCAGCGCCGCGTCCAGCACGTTGTACTTCTCCGCCCACGGGATCCCCAGCCGCCCCTGCCGCTTCCACGACCCGGGCTCCAGCGTCTGCGACGTGTGCACCACGAGGCTGGCGTCGTGCGAGTTCTTGCTCGCCTCGGCGTTCGTCACACCGTCCGACGCGGTGTAGTTGTACGAGTGGCTGTTGTGGTACAGGTAGTAGGTGCCGTTGCCGCCCAGGGGCCCGTACACCTGGGGCGCGCCGACGTCCTCGGCCAGCAGGGGGCCGGCCCCGGACCCGGGCCCCGCCGTCTTGTTCCACGGCCCGCTGACCGCGTCCGCCGTCCAGAGGCTCCCGTTCGCCCCGCCCGTCGTGAACAGGAAGTACCGGCCGTCGCCCGCGCGGCGCACCAGCGACGGGTCCAGCGTCTGCGCCTTCTTGTTGTGCGGGACCGTGCCCGTGATGTCGATGGGCGACGGGTACGCCGAGGCCGGGAGGGTGTAGAACTCCCCGCTATCGCTATCGCCGCTGCTCTGGCTCTGGCTCTGGCGGCGCGGCAGGAGGAAGGCCAGGCAGAAGATCAGGATGAGGATCGCTGGCAGCACGCCCGCGAGGAGGATCCATAGCAGACACCGCCGCCGCGACCGCCGCGCCTTGTGATCGGGGTTGGGCTGCTGGTGCTCGGAGGAGGTCGGCGACGCCGGTTTGCCTTCGCTGCTGCTGGGAGAGAGGTGCATCACCACCAGCACTGGCTGGCGTAGCTGGAAGAAGTAGGGCAAGGGGGTGTGTATTCTTGGTTTCTTCTCGTGCCTGTTTTCTCTTGCACTTCGAGCTATCCGGCGATGGGAAGAACGGGATCGATTAGGTTGCCTTGCCTTGGTGCCGAACTATGAGAGGACAACAGAACCAGCCAGAATTCGTTGAATGGAAGAAGAGACCTCAAGACGGCAGGGAACAAGCGCGACCTAAAAGCGAAGGGAAGAAATGAACAGGGCGATTGACCTTGCTGTACGATTGATGTTGCCAAGGCAGTGCAACAGGGCCCCCATGACGTCTAGAAGCGGTAGACTAAAAATAAATGGCGATGCGCGATGGGCGATGAGCGAACGGACGGGGCTTAAGCACGGGAAGATGGGGGGGATCTGCGACCCCCTGGGCAGCCCTGGTAGGCGCCAGCTTGAATCCGCGGCCCAATGTGCGGGATCGAGAGCCAATGATCGGCCGGATCTTGCACATGTTGGTCCTTAGTCAATAAAACAAGCATTGATGCTCCCGGTCCCAGCGAGATACAGCCCCTTTTGACAGCCCGCTAATTCGGATGATCTCATAGGCTACAGATAGTCGACTCTAATAACTTATCGTAGCGTCAGCATGTCAGCATGTTTTGGTGGTCAATCGTGATGAAAGGCGCACGTAGGTTTATTGTCTGCCAACTCATGAGCGACCAAGAGGCTAGGTCGTGCTCTAACATCTCTGTGGACCCCCAGCTTCACACGTTGTTGGCTATTCACACATCACACATTACGTATCGGGATAGAGCTATTGTCTTGGACATCGTCAAATCTAGATTCTAGATCTAAACACTAGCGAATCTAGCGACTAGCGGGTAAAGCATCCACTACTTCTGGAGAAATGGTAAGCCCATACGTCAACGAACTTCCCTTCCAACCTCTTCCAACCCCGTTCTTACTATTGCTGCTTCATGGCACCTTCGCTGTATAGATGGGCATCGAGATCATGCAGCACGATTTATCAAAACCCTTCTCATGCACGAGTACTCCTCGATGGGGTCCAGTCTGACCACGATATCCCCCCTACTTGGGAATTTTTGAAGCTTGTGGTATCTTCAAAGGGTGGGGTGGTGACTGTCGTTGTGGAAAGGCTAGTATGCTCCTCAAGAGGGTAAACAGAAGGATGTAGGTGGCCAAGTTCCACGAAGAAAACTGCAGTATGCGAATATTTTATGAATGAAATAGACGAGCAATACTAAGAGTAGATGGACCAACATTATTGTTATTGTCATGGTCGTAAAAAGCTAAAGAGCTGGGTTCTTACGTGCTTCCATTCCCAGTAGAGGTAAACAAAGCGGGCCGATGATGAAGTCATGGCACTACGACAGCTTACTTCTGGTCTATGTGTTCTCCCATTGACAAAAAAATTGAAGGGTACGTCGTTCGGTGTCAGTACTTCCCGGTTGAGTTTCTTCATTGGGCAAAGTTTTTCAGGAAGTATGCCTCAGGGGAAGAGGAATTGTTGCTATTCTAGTTCCTACCTATACTACAGTATTGCTCTTCTGCCTCTCACTCTGTGTCGACAAATCCTACGACATCGAGATTCAGATTGGAAGTGACGGACTGATATAATAGGTACAACTTGATACGAAATACCGGAGTACATAAGATACGACATGGCTACTTCGAGATTCCCTTCCACGGGATCATCAACCCATCTTCAGAAACTCTCGTAGGACCGCCCAACAAGCCATCCTATATTGCCCAAAGTATCAATACCTAGGCAAGTTAAGGGCTTCTCGGCGACCTGTTGAAGCTGGATCTAGGTAAGGCACCTCGCCAATCCCCGACGCTCGAACCCCAATGCGTACTCCATCCACGAGATGTGTATCGGGCTAATGAATCGGGTCTCAGTAGAAGTAAAACGGTAAAGCTACTCTCACTCCCTCTAGCCTCGAGGGGGGAGACAGCAGCCAGCAGCAGCGGCAGCAAAGGCGAGCTTAGACTAGATAGATACTTACCGTAGCAGCATGCAGCGTACACGCGTTGCTCCAGATGGCGCACGCCTGCCTCGTCCAGTGCATGCGGGCGACGCCGTCGTGGTTCCGCGTGATCAGCCGCATGGCGTACTCGCGGATCATCTGGTCCTCGTAGCCGTGCACGCCGTTGATGCGCGACACGTGCAGGCCCACGCCCGCGAAGAGCGACTTCCACCCGGTCACGGGGTGCGTGCGGACGACCGGGTGCACCGGCGCGAACTCGAAGTCCCGGTTGCGCGGCGACCCCCGCGGCGACATGACCTCGTACCCGCCCGCTTCGCACGCCGAACGGAACACCGGCTGAGCGCACGTCGCCGTGAGCGTCTCTAGGTAGGCGCGGAAGGAGGGCGACATCCGGTCGTACCTAGGGAGGATGTTCAATTATTATATCAAGAATGTAACAAAAGGGAGGGGGGCAAGGGGCAAGGGTGGACACACAGCTCATAACCAGAACACCACAGCGTATCACCACCAGAAGGAGGCGTGTCTTGCATACGCAGGAAGCTGAAGTCCGACGGACAATTTTCGAAGAGGCCTTCAAACCAAGAATTAAACGTCTGGAAGTGTCATCAACACCTGGGGTAAAGGACATACTGTCGCTGTGCCACTCCCTCCCAAGGTCTCGTGGCTCGCTATTCTCATCTGGTCGGCCTTTCATTGTCTTATAGATCTTCTTCATAGCCTCAGAGTTTATCACGTAGCTAGTTTGATGATCAATTCAGCGTCCATCACCATCGCCACTGAAGCCGATGAAAGGGGGTGTAGACCCACATGTGGGGGTCCCTCGTCCCATCTGCCATTGGGATGTTGTTCGGATCGTTATATAGTGGATGCACGTGCAGTCCATTCTCCTCCGGCCTTCCGGTAAGCTTCCCAAGCAGATCAGTGACCTGTTTCTGCTCCTCGACGGTAAGGTCATCCTGTGGTGCTCGAAAGAACACCACTCCGCGCTCGCAGATGGTGATCGCAAGATCCCGCAGCTGCTGTTCTGCATTTGGAGCATTCAGGATATCTTTGATTTTGGCTGTGGGATATTCCCGGCCAATGATAGGGGTCACGTCTACGTAGTCTAGGTGTTCAATGGACCCAGAGTTCTTCAGTGGTTCTCGCCGGAGCTCATGGACGCTACTGCCATGACCATTCGTGCCATTTTGGGGTTGGACAGGAGATATGAACGTCATCGCAGGTATCGTCTAGTTGGAGTACGAGATTAGAAACACTATAGGATATTGATTGAACTGTTAAATTAGCTTTGGTCAAGTAGTGATTATTGCTGACTGAACTGCGATATCTCATGGGGGCCAAGACGCATCGTTACAATCTTGAATGCTGTGCACCCCCGTGAAGATTGGGTAGGTGACCACGCGAAATATATACCGAGGCTTGGTAGGATTGGAATTCATAATTGCCGGATGATTGATAGGACGCCTCCGCACTCTCCGCACTCCGCGACCTGCCTCATGACAGCCCCCATGGACCTATTAGATGCCAAGCATACATAGATTACCCCAGGCCTTCAACAAGGGGGTGCGGTAGAATGCCGTGAACACGCCGCCTTCCAAGCGAATATATAGTTTGACCAACAGCACTTGCGCACTAGGAGTTGATTTGGACCGAATTTACACGTTTGCTCCGTGTTCAGTCTGTCATCAGTTGCAAAGATGCACGGCGCTACCATATCTGCGAATCCGCTCAAGCTTGATGTGCGCAGTCACAGCAAGTGCCTTGCGATCTGCGCCATTGCGACTATCTCGACTTTCCAATATGGTATCTTCCGAACCATTCAGGTCGTGGGAGCGTGACTGAATCGTTCATAGGCCTTGACTATGCACTTGTTGGCGGGTTTCTATCGTACGTAACGGAGTCAGCACTACGACCAGTATCCCACAGTGACACCTCCTAGCATGCCGGGATTCTTACAGGTATATGGGTATTATGACTCGGAGCGGAATTCATGGGCCATCGATGTAATCTACAACTTTCATCCCCTTTACAAAGACCCATCACTAATGCAGTTGATAGCCAACAGTTCAACAGCTCATATCGAGCCTCATGACCATAGGGACATTGATTTCTTCGCTGCTAGTCGGCCCCTTTGGTAGCAGGTTCGGGCGGAAAGCAGGACTTTGGACCGCATCATTACTGAACTTGGTCGCGACGGCGATCATGGTGGGAACGACGAGTGTCGGGGCTTTGTATTTTGCACGTTTGTTGCTGGGTGAGCCTCTATGAGCATAGCGCTGCAGTCTTGATAGTGTCAAAGCTACTTACGTCCAGTAGGTCTTTCTGTTGGTTGGCTGCTTACCTTCTCGCAACTATATGTCCACGAAGTAGCACCAGCTCATCTCCGAGGCATCACGTTCGCTGTGTACCAAAGCCAGCTATGCATAGGGTCCATCACCGGAGCAGCGGTCGACTATGGAACTCATACTCTTCAGGACAGGCGCGCGTACCAGATCCCGCTCGCCATCTTTTTCGCCGCCCCTACTTTTCAAGCCTTCGCGCTTTTCTTCTTTCCCGAGACGCCTCGCTGGCTGATGGTCCAGGGGAAAGAGGAGGATGCCGAGGCGGCACTACGCAGGCTCCGAAACCCGAACATTCACGAACCCGAATTGCAGGCCGAGCTGAATGAGATCCGACAATCCACTAGAGAGCAGGTGCAGAAGAACAAACATGCGCTTTTCCTGGAGATGTGGAGGGGCACCAACTTGAGACGGACGCTTCTCTCGATCACCGTCGTCTGTTTCCACTCTGCGAATGGTTGGTCTCTCCTAAACAGCGACGAGTATATGGAGACTAACTAGCGGCGGGTTACAGGGTCGTCTTGGGTGAACATCTACACAACATACTACCTCCAGATCGCCGGGGTTTCAAACCCATTCGGGTATTCCCTCATGATGACATGTATGGGGCTACTTGGTGTCCTCTTCAGTATCCTCTTCATACGCCAGATCGACCGACGTGTCGTAATGCTCTGTGGCGTTTTAGCCTGTGGGTTCTCACAGCTGGCGCAGGCTATCGCCTGGACAGTGAGTCCTGGCTCCCTTGAGGCCGGACGGGTCGTAGTTGCATTTATGGCTCTCTTTACCTTCTTCTATGTAGCATACGGTAGGTCGCCGAAGTAAGACACTGTATAACAAGAAGATACTGATCTCATACAGCACCATACGCTTGGCTTCTCGGTGGCGAATATCCCAACAGTGCGCTACGGGGTCATTGTTTTGGTCTTGCCACAGCTTTGAACTTCCTCGGCAACTGGCTGGGAACATTCACTGCTCCATACTTCATCAATCCAGCAAGCTTAGGATGGGGCCCGAAGTACGGCTACATCTGGTTTGGCTCGAACATGATCTTAGCAATATTCGTCTGGTTCTTCCTTCCTGAAACTAGAGATCGTACCCTAGAAGAAATCCATGAGATGTTTGAGGCCGGGGTACCTCCACGGAAGTTCAAGACCTACGTCTGTGTGGGTGTTGAAGGGTATGCCGCTGAAGTCTTAGCGCAGAATTCTCCAAAGGGGGGAAGCCCCGACGCAAAACCCGAAAGAGCAAAAGTCGAAACATCCCATGAGGAATAGATTCAATAGAAAAAGGTGGCATGGTTGCATATCCACGGGGTTATGTATAGCAGACTTGGTGGACATTGTCGGTCAAGAGATAGTACGATACAATATAAACCCTATTACGCCTTTGAACAATCCTATATAATCCTCATTGGCACCAATGCTGGAGAGAGACACGTCAATTGTATGAAGCAGAGGGTATCGATCCTACCATAATCCAGGGGAACTCCACGGAAGCACACTTGGCCCACCCACCAACCGGTCATACAAACGAGTAAAAGTATCCGCCGTACCGACGCCTAGAACAGCTCAATGTTCTTTAGTGTAGATCGTCCCCCTTACGAAGTGACTCTATGCATAAGGGTACTAATGATGTTTTACGAAAGCTGGAGGACTGAACGGCAATGATTTGAAATATACATCCGTAGCCGGCACTGCGCATAGTAGATCACCCCATCCATCATCCTTCCTCGATATAACAAGTAACCTGTCTTTAAACACTCTCATGGGGCAATACAGGTGTTTTCCCGGTAATGCTATCAGCATCCTCGTCATCGCGTTTGACCGAAGCACCGATGACCGTTGCGCCGCTGCTAGTGCTAGGGGGCGAGACGGAGAGAGCGGCAGGGGGCGGCAGCTGGGGCGCGCCCCCCGGCCCGCCCGATGCGCCGAGCTCCCAGCTACCGACGCGGGCATGCTTCGCGCCGTTCCGCGTGATCGAGACGTCGTGGTCGGATTCCATCTTCTCAGTGCCCCGGAAGCCCCGGAAGCCGCCGAGACGGCGGCTACTACTACGTTTTCGATGCCCCTGTGGCCTTGGATCGACGGGGCGGCGGCGCGTAAGGCGCACGCTGGTCAACAACCAAGCGCCCAGGGCCAAGAGTATCATGGCCGCGAAAGTGGTCAAGGCGCCAATGACGCCAGCGACGGTAGGAGACAGCGATTCGGACCCAACGCCAGCCCCGTCGGACGGGGAGTCGGAGTCGGAGGAGTCGCCGTCACCGTCCGAGCTGTGGTCGGCGACCAGGGCGCTGCAGAACAGGTTCGACGAGTCGCAGAGCTCGCACCATTCCGCGGGGTCCGTGACGGCGATGCCGTCCATGTTGCGGTAGAAGTCGTCCCAGAGCATGGCGGTCTCGGCGTTGGGGCGGCCGAAGAGCGGGTAGGCGCGCAGTGGCTCGTCGGCCCCGGTGCCATTACGGTACAAGAAGCGGACCCACAGATTGTCCTCGTCGACAGGCAGGGCGGACTCGGTTTGGGACAAATTGCCGCCGACACTAAACAGCTCGAACACCAGGGCGGACCCGGGCGGCGGGATCTGCATGAACAGGCCGGAGCTGCGCTCGTCGGCGAGCCCGGCCAGCGCGAAGAAGGCCAGGAACGGCTCGAACGAGCCGACCATCAGGTTGAGCTTGCGCGTATGCTGCCGCGAGGACAGGTGGCCCTGGAACTGGGCGATGACGCGTCCCGCGAGCGTGCGGCCCGCCACCGCGCGGATCCGGTCCCCGGGCTGCAGCGCGTACGCCGTCAGGTTGCCGTTGAGGCCGTACTGCTGCTGGTTCGCGAGCTGGTGCAGCTTCGCGGCTTCCGCAGCGCTGAGGAGGCCGGCTTGGGCGCTACCAGTCGTCCCGATGCTGCCGCCGCGTACCGTCGCGTTGTGGTTGTACTGGTACGAGGCGTAGTCCCAGAGGTCGTAGGCGTAGTCGAAGTTCACGCTCGTCATGAGGAAGGGGCTTCCCTGGAACGCCTTGGTCCAGAGGTTCTGATAGAAGTCGTAGGTGGCAACATATGTCTCTTCCATTTCTGGGTCATCCCTGAGTTCCATACTAGACGACAAGTAGTTGGTGCACGCCGTATGACCTTGAAGTCTACCTGGAGTGGTAAGCAGGTGGCCCTATGAGTTATGTTCGGGGTGATAACTAACCCAACAGACTTCGGATCTAGTATAGACAACGTCTGGATATTGGGGTACTGATACCCATCGAGGGGATAGTTGAAAGTACTGCCGTTGGCTAACTGGCTTGTAGATAACCCCCCAATCATGTGCGGCAAGGCTTGTGAATTTGGCGGATAGAGACCCTGCATAAAAGCAAGGGTCGAACCGACGTTGTAATCGCTGGTACTGCTGTAGATGGAAAGCTGGTGGTTGTCAATGGCATCGCGACTAATTCCAACGATGGGTTTTAAACTAAAGGTATCATCCTCGGACGAGCTGCTATTGACCAGATACCGGTCTCGAAAGAACGACCCTTGAGATAAAAGTTGCTGTGCCCCTAAAGGGGTCAAAGTTGGAAGGTCATAGCCAGCCAAGGGAGTTCGTTCGCCGTAGAGTACGAAGGCGAAACTTGACCACACCCTCTCAGAAGAACCCTGGGCCGATGCTGTGGTTGCTAGGAGGGCAACGAGAGCTGCTGACGATGTAAGAGGCATGGTTCCTGGCCTGTAATTGTAATGACAGTCTCAAAGATTACTATCATGGGCTGTTTAAGGCCAACAAATAGCTGATCACCAATTATACCGTACGCAGAGCACGAGCTCGTATAGCCACTCAACTGCAAGTGTACCCTACAACAAGAATGGGCGAGACAAGCAGCGGCTCAATATGAGCAGGCACACCTACCTATATAACCGCCTAGAATGGCTTGCAGCACCCTAATTGCACCATTCCTGTAACCTTAGATGTTATGTGCATGCTGACAGCATGGCTCCGTCTAGACTTGGACGGCCTCCTTTCCCATTCTGTACTGATTTGAGATAGCTAAGCTGCGGTAGCCAGCCGCCCACCGACATAGACGTCGACGTGAGCTCTCCCACCTCTGAACTCTATATGAGCACCATCGCCGTCCACAAGAGGCGGGGTAAATATGTCAAAGTTTAAAAAGAGGCTTTGTGATGGATCACCAAAGAGAGAAGGGTGTTGCCTACAGGGATCATCTGTCCGCTGTCACCTTTCTGGGGTAAGCTTCCCACACCCCTGTAGCGAGTTAGTTAAGCGATCAAGTAGCATTGAAGCCCTCCCCTCATCTCACTAAGTAGGCTGGACAAGGTGGCGAACATTCAAGCCACTGAGGGGTACAATACATGCTCAATGGCTCTAGCGATTGCATAGCAGGGCTTCCAGATCCAACGTCGCACTCCAACTCGGTTATGAAGGGATGCCCAATGGTAGACTGCGGTAGGAATGGGTGGCTGGCCGTTCACAGCCTTGGCTTAAGTACAACTAATGCCTTCAAGGTTTGGTTTCCATTTTGAGCGTAAGTAAACAATCACCCACTTTGTGATTCTCGTACTACCTAGGTATGTACACTGAATATAAGGTTAATGTTAGATGCGACAGCGAATAAGGTTATTCTTGATGGGTTGACACGAGGATACGGTATTAGGTTGGCTTAGCTCTCATCCGGTCTCTCATCCGGTCTTTGTTAACTTTTGTTCCTGGTGGCTGCTATATCTGAAGTTTGAAATATGGAGCCTTCATGACGTTCATGATCCGTCCTGACACCCGACACGGCTCGTTGAAAGGTATCATAGCGCTACAGGCGGCTTCATTGCATCTGATGGAATAAAGCCTGTCGAGATGGTTTCAGAAAGAGGTATTTATAATGAGCAGTTACGAACAGGCCCGAGTTGATGCATTAAGGGATGGAGACGTGTATTGTTACAACCTACCGCGATATTGGAATTATATCACGTGCCTACCTACATAGGTGGGATGAAGGGCTAACTATTGAGGATAGGTTAAGTACTGGGGTACCCAAAGCTGGGCTTGTATTTTGCCAATGAACCAACAACGTAAGAACACCATTCCCTCTCAACATGTGCGAACCTTTCTGTCATTGACCCTTGCCGCAACGGTTGTAGTATTGACGTTTATTATGGTAGTGAGCACCGAACTACCCACTTAGGTACACAGTACACTAGAAACCCCTGAATGCACTTCGGCGTGAACTACAAGGAGAGCTAGGGAATACAATTTTGATCCTAAGGCTTTGCCCCGAGCCTTAGCCCGAAATAATGGGAGTCCAATGGGATCGGAAGGAAGACAATTGTCGTTGGTACCTCGAAACAATCGACGGCTCTACGTACCTATAGCTCATGCGACATATCTCCATTTGTCGTTTCTTCCTCTTTGCTGTCTCATTTTCTTCATCCTTCAGTGACATGTCTGTCGCTTCCAGCTGAACCAGGAACATGTTCAAACAACTGCGCTCAATTCAGCCAGCTTGTGACAAGGGCCTGTGGGGCTTGGATGTTGAATAGGGGTAATACGCCCCACACATATTGTGCATATATAGCCCCCCAGCCCTCTGGCTGGACACTTACGTAGTATGATATCTAACGGATATTCATTCTATCCACATGATATCGGAACGTATAGTACAAATTAGCTTATAATATTGTATGGCCTCAAGGAGTGTACTAAGGATCTAATCTCTGGTCGACGTCGAGGGACATCGACGACGTAATCATATATAGTAGTTATCGGTACGTATTAGTACGTATCTTTTGTTTCCAGCTTCCGCGGTCTCTGCTGTTATTGCTCCAATGACCATATTAGGCAGGAGTGCGGTCCAATACTGAAGCAAGGGATGGGCTGCATTCAAGTAAATCCCGCAGTTGGAAATAACTGCAGAATCTGTTGGCTGTAGGTCCCGTGTGACAGTAACTCATGCAAGGTCTTTTTGAGAACACTCCTTAGGATGAACCCCTCCCCAATTATTTAAAAGCGCAAGAAACGAGACGATCAAGTGCTAGTTACATTCAACCCTCCCGAGGTAAGAGGAGAGCATAACCAAGTTATCTCGGAAACTCTTACCTTTTCTGAGTTCTATCTAATTCCCTATTTCCCAAAGAATACCACCTGCAGACATGACGCCGGTTAACGAATCGACCGCCCATGCACGCGCAGCCGTTGCTTGCGACGTACTAGCGCAGTCTTTCCCAGGGCGTGTCACCATCAAAGAAAATGCAAACTATCTCGCTACGTGCCATCAGGAAGACCGGCTCCAAGTTTACTATCCGTTCTAGTGGTCACCATTCAAACGCTGGCTTTACCAGTGTTGACAAGTCCGGCGTTGTCATCGATGTACGGAACCTCAAGTCGATGTCAGTGAGTGACAACAACGTTGTCCACGTCGGTGCCGGCTGCACATTTGGAGAGATCTATGACTTCGTAGAGAAGAACGATCTCTCGGTCATGGGTGTACGAAACCTGGATGTTTCTCCTTCTGGGTTCCTCCTTGGCGGCAAGTATATCTCAAGAAAAGTGGCTATCTTTGCTCCTGCGTCAGTCGACTGATTTACCTCGCTAGGTGGAATGCCTGCATTCCCTAACATCCACGGCCTTCCAGCGGATACAGTAAAGAACTACGAGGTATTTACGCCATTCTGCCTGCTATAAATGCATCTCAACATATAATTTGCACAGGTCGTTCTTGCAGATGGTAGCATCATGCACGCCAATGCGAAGGAGAACGCCGACCTCTATTTTGTACTCAAGGGTGGCGGTCCCAATTACGGTACATAACCCAACAGAAATTGAGGATTATAAATCAAGTCTCGGGACACTGGCACCTCCATAGGAATCGTCACCCGATTTGATCTCCAAGCGTATCCCATGATTCAGACGCAATACACAGTCAACCTGTATGACCCGTCGGATTATGTCAACATCCTCCAGGCCACAGTGGACGTCCAAGAAGCCATGGAAAAGGATCCCAAGATTGGACTGTTCGTCAACTTCCAATCTGCATATGTCGCCGTTGGACTTCTCTACGCTGATTCTCCGGCTGAGAGACCTGGCGCTTTTGAGCCATTTTTTGGCCTCAAAAGCCTCATCCAAGCTGGTGTTCCCACGACGAATGGAACAATCAAATCTTTGTAGCTTCCATTGCATTCTCTGGTCCATCAGCTAGGTACGTGGCAGGACCTTTTGCGGTCTATGACGTGTCGTGAAATCGTTTTACTGACTGCGTATAAGGCGTACTCAATCCACGGCTACAACACGGCCTCCACACGAGCTCTACGTGAAAGTACATGAACTTTTCCGGGAGGTGACCAAAACTGCCACCAGTCAATTATTCTATACTATTCAACCCCTATCCACCAGCGCCGTACACGAGGGAAAAAGAACAGGGGGAAACATTCTCGGGCTGGAGGAGGTGCCCCAAACATGTAAGTCTGGAATGTCTGCCCGGGTTCCCGCACCAGCCATATCTGTATCATGCTGATTCAACCTTTGGTGCACAGGGTGGGCAGCATCTGGCGTTTGGACAGATGCCGCACTTGACGGTGTGGTTGTACAGAGTGTCGACGATTTCCGACGTGGGATTGAAAATATTGCCAGGGAAAGGGGGGAGCTGCTGAACTTCGTCTTCATGAATGATGGAAGTCCAACTCAGACAGTATTGGATACGTACGGTGCTGAAAACTTGGAGAAAATGCGAAGTGCAGCGGCCAAATATGATCCCGACCGCATCTTCCAGGAGCTGCAGAATGATGGAGTGTTGCTACGAAAAATCTGATGTATCTCTATGAAAATTGGACAAGTTTGGCAGTGGAGTAATAGACACGAAGCTGAATTAGGCAGAATGGATTAATGGTGCTTTTGCACAAGAGTTAATACAAAAGTTGTATTATGCGTGTTAAGGGTCAAGAATGAGGATAAGCAACTAGATGGCTGGCACCCCTATTCATATACGTGAGGCCCCTCCGTACCTCTGAAGGAGCACAACAGCCCAAGTGTTAAGTCCACGGGTGCCAGCCACAAGTGCGCCAACAACTTTCAGTGCCAGCTGCCACTTCTTTCCCGCCCAAACCCCCCAGCCCGGCCGAAGCTGGAGCCCCTTAGCTGGAGCCCCTCAGCAGGAGCTGGCCCGAAGCGGTCCGGCTAGGGCCGGGGCCCGGGTGGCTGCAAGCGCTGGTAAGCGGCAGCAGCAGAGGCAGCAGTGATTGGCAGCTGCAGCTGGATGGAAATAATCTGGCAGCTAGCCATTTCGGGCCTACACTGGGCTAAATGCTAGCTTCTTTGGGTGCAGCATTGGCTGGCAGCTGTTTAAGAGGGCACGGGCCGCTATGCGCATATCAAGTTACGTTCCTATTTGGAACAGCTGGCTTCACCCAACTCCCAAAGAAAAAGAAAGAAAAACAAAAAAAGCGACACAACAATCCTTCGTTTAACTACGGTATAAGCAAGCTTATAGACCTATGTTAACACTTGGGCACAGTAATCACCATGACCGCCCGAAGACATTTATTATGCAGTAGTGAATTACAACCGCGCTTAGGGCCGATAGCACCGAAACTACCCACTTAGGTACATAAGTAGTACATACCCAGGTAAGTGAGAAATTCATTTCTCCCATTGATCTGTCCCTGCAAGTTCTCCATTCGGCCCCCACGGAGCAATTCGTACCCCGTCCGGGGACTTATGACTTAGATAATGGCACTAATGGATGAGCCAAGGTGCCCAGAGATAGCGAAAGACGGCCGGCTGTGTGGCTATATTACAGCTAGAGGCCATTGTAGTCGGAAACATTTAAATTTACGATGATAGTCTGGGTACGTAATATACCATGGAGACTTTCTCCCTTCGATGCTACTCTCATACCCTGGAATTTTCAGTAGCTACATCACTGCAGGGCTAATCTTGTAAGAATCTAGTCCCCTGGAGGACGCTAAAATGCGGCGCGGATACATATATAAATATGGCCACTTGTCGCCCAGCATCATGGTCTATATAGAGACTTGAAGGTCATACCGCTTCTATCTTCACATTTGAGAGCCATACACATAACGTCAAAACGGCCACCGTCAAAGTTGAGAAACTTTGTCCTGTAGGAACGTCACTGGTTAACGTGGTTGGCAACTGAAACCATGGCGCCCAAAGGATCAATAGTCATCACCGGTAGCAATGGCGGGCTAGGTTCCGCAACGGTCGATCAAATCGTCCACCAAGCGCAGATCGCCAAGGACTACTACGGCATCTACACCGTCCGGAAGGTGGAAACGGCCGACGCCGTGAAGAAAGTGCTCAGCCAATCAGTGGCAGTCAAGGCGCAGCACCAGCATGAACTGCTCCCGCTGGACCTGTCGAGCCTCGCCAGCACCCGTCGAGCCGCGGAGAGCATCAACGAGCGCGTCGCGAGCGGCGCGCTCCCGCCCATCCGCGCGCTGATCCTTAACGCCGGGTATCAGGAGCAGAGCACGCAGGCCTTCACCGGCGACGGCTTCGACATGTCGTTCCAGGCGAACTTCCTCTCCCACTTCCTGCTTACCCTGCTGCTGCTGCAGAGCATGGACAAGGAGCATGTCCGCATTGTGGTGATCGGCAGCTGGACGCACGAGTACGAAGCGCTCCCTTTTTGCTCCCCATTGAAAGAAGTGTGGTCATCTTGTTCCGGCTAACCCTCACTTTGTAGCCCCTTCGATGAGAGAAACAAAGTTGGGCCGTACAAACATGCCTACAACGGGAAATGGAGCGAGTTTTTCCCTGACCCCATAGATATCGAAAGTATCGCAAAGGGCAAATGGAGCAGCTCCCTCGACGACCCCCATCCAGATGTGGGTTACCGACGATACGGCATATCGAAGTGTTGCGAAGTCATGATGTTGTAAGTGTTGAATCAATGCCCTGCAATGCAAACCTCGTCAGGCCAATACCCTTGTGGCAGGATCAGGAGAATCCTGCCTGCCAACTTACTGGAGGGCCTTCTTACAAAAATCGCAAACCAAACCACGCACAAAAATTGTCCCCAGCCCACTTTGTCCTGAGATCAGAAAACTAAGATACAGCACAGTCGCGAGCTATCCGAACGCCTACCCAATGACCCTCAGCTAGCAAAGGTGGATGTTCTCGGTCTTGACCCGGGCGGCATGCCTAGTTCCATCACGCGCCGGACCAGCTGGCTCATGCGCTTCCTGTCGTTGTACGTCATACCGTGCATGATGCCGATCATCGGGCCGCTCCTGACCCGGTTAAGCCCTAACGGGTTCTACCGCACGACGTGGAAGTCGGGCGGCGACGTCGTGCGAGCCGCCTTCGACACCAAGGAGCTCGGCGAGCACCCCAACGGCTTGTACCTGAACGGCACGGACCCATGGGAGATTAGTGCGGAAGCCAAGGACAAGCGCAAGACGGGGACGCTCTGGCGCGAGGCCCTGAAGTATGCCGGCATCAAAGAGGGCGAGACCATCTTGTCGCAATGGCAGTGATTGGCAACGTATTATGCTCGGCGATCAGGGGCCAGGGAGCAAGATGGAACGGAAGCTGTATAATGTATTTATTTATCCGTATAGTTAGTATGCCGTTATTTACCTATAGTACCCAGTGGACACACATCTTAGAACGTGCCAATTAGGTCCTCAAGTCCACTCCCACCTAAGGCAGAGTGCCTTCTCGCACGAAGATCTCAACACCTAATAGACATCAGGCCCCCGAATATCTTCGCTCAACGGGCCCTGCCTCGTCCAGATATTCATACCGACCTTCCAACCACTCGTAACCGGCAGGCCCGCATGCAAGGTCCGCTGGTCGCCCGCGCCATCCTCCAGCACGTTGCGCCAGAAGACAGCATTGCCGACGACGGGGCGGAACGTGACGCCCGCCTCCCAGGGCTCATCGCAGTCGACGAGGGCGCACCAGCGCGGATCGCGCGGCGGCGACTCCAGCTCCAGCATGGGGAAATTCGTGCCTCCGCCCGTCAGATCCTCTTCCTCCCCATCCCCACAAGAAGAATTCGACGCCGCGACGTACACGAAGAACGAGCTCTCGCGGTTCCCGCCCAGCGCGGCCGAGGCGAGCGCCGCGGCGCTGCCCGCCCCGTACCAGTCCGTGTGGAAGTGGAAGCGCTCGCCGCGCGCGTAGCGCACCAGCTGCAGCGGCTCGAGGCGGGCGCGCGCCGCCGCGCCGTCGTAGTAGCCCTGGAAGTGCAGGGCGCGGGCCTCGACGCACCGCGCCACCGCGTCGCGCGGCACGTTGGTCGACTGCGACGTCCGCGTCTGCCGCAGGCCCTGGGCGCCGGCCTCGTCGGCTACGGCCGAGTGCGCGAATGTGTCTTTTCTGTTCTTTGAGGTCAGCGGCGAGCGAAGTAGGTAGATTGTTGAGTCTGGTAGGGGAATTTGTGAGAGGGAGAGGGAGAGGGAGGGGGAGAGTATGTGCACATAAGTCTGGGAGGTGAGGCGCGATGGAAAGGGGAAGGGAGGCCCTTTACGTTGTATCTAGGAGATGCTCGCGCTCTTCAGCCGTTAGGAAATTCTCGATATATATAACGAATGGCGAGGTAGATACAATGCGGGTTTGGTATTGCGGGTGTTGGCAGACGTAGTCTACCCCCATGGGTTTCTGGGAAGAAGAGCCATCTTCTTGCGAGCTGCTCCCGTGGGCAGATGCGGCAGCGAGTAGCAATAGGACACTATGTTTTAGCATTTTATTATATCTCAGTAGGTAAGGCAGCAATGGAAGTAAGTTTTAAACAGGAATTGAAGCTCTCATCCCAACACGTTACAGAACATTCTGAGTCGCCTCTAAAATCAACCTCGGACATTTACAGGAAATAATCTACCGCCGTCAAATCAATCGAACGAGCCTCTATTTCGAAGCAGTGTCCGAAACGGATCTTCAAGCAACGGCCCTTCTGAAACACATTCATGATTCCCCCCGGCATTGCGCACGATGGTGAAACCCATTCAACTACAGAATAGGGGGCAGCCCCACAGTAACCACAAGCAATTCAGCGCTTCTATCGTCTGATCTGCCCCCTGTAGACTGCGCGCATCAGTGCGACAACCCTGTACCGGTATGTCAACTATGCACTTCGTATGTAGGCAGTATTCGAGCACACGAGATTCCTCAAATAATCTGTTTAAATCAACATCTGTTATGCTTCAAGGTTATTCAATCATCATTTTGAGTTGAATTCTGAAGATGAGGCCAGATAGCATAGTTGCGCTTTCCGCTGCTGTGCCTAGTGTTTTGGCGTGGACGCACGCCAGCGAAAGTGAATTTCGGGAGGCCCTCACAGTAGGCCAACCTCGTCTAGTCGCATGTAAGTCAGGACAGGCCTCAGCCACTTGCCAGCTTTGGTTTACGAGCTGACAGGTTGCCATCACCACCATAGTTGTGGATGTAAGCACCCTCATGTTGTTGGCTCATGGAGCTTAACTAACAACCGCTTTGATTGAAGCCCACCACGTAAGTCAAGTCGGCAGGGGAACTCGAGAGAATACGTCGCGCCTGGATGCTAAGAGTGACGGCAGGGCACCTTGCAGAACCCTCGAGCCGGAATGGCTTTCGACGTTAGACCAGGAGAAGGAAACTTTGATGAGCATTGACTGCACCGCCGAATCCAAGCTTTGCAAGGAATTCGACGTCATCTCTTACCCTGCCCTGAGGTACTTTGACGGACATGGGAATATGAAGCCATATCGTGGACCCAGGAGGTCACCGTCGTGAGTCGCGAGTTATGAGATCAACCTCTGGGCAATGCTGATATCGCTTGGTAGCATTTCTTCTTTTGTAAAGAGAGCTCCGCGGCCAACCATCACCATCCTTGACAAGAAGGCACTAGCCACATTCCCCAGAATAGATGACATTGTCTTCATTGCACAGGTCAACTCTGCAGATGGCTATGTTAACGTACTATATGAAACGGCAGCAGAAGCGTACCAAGATCGAGCCTCTTTTGGTGCCGTTAAGACCTCGGGAACGACAGCCGTCGTGTGTTATAACAACAGGGACGAGGAGCGCGCAATGCTCTCTGACTTCACAGATATTTATGCCATACCAAACTTCGTCAAGGGGTGCATGGAGTCCCTCATTGGAGAGTTCACTAGAGTGACGGAATCCAAATATCTGCAGGTATGGCAGGGTTTTCAAGCAATCCGTTCAGTCATTATTTGAAAGAAATGGTCTGACTCCTCATGCAGCCTGGAAAGTCCCTGGTGTACTACCTCGCAGTAACAGCGCAAGAGCGAGACGCTTATGTCGAGTCCATGCGACCGGTGGCGAAGAAGTACAGGGAATTTCTCAACTTCGTGACCGTGGACGCGAATGAATACGGGGACCTTACGCTACCCTTGGGCTTGCCGGACGGAGCCTTCCCGGCGCTGGCCGTTCAGAACCCCGTCTATGGCCAGGTGTTCCCATACCCCGCGGACGCGAAGATCACGCCCCAGGCGATCGAAGCCTTCGTGATCGACATCTCACAAGGCAAAGTCCAGCCCTGGGATGGCATCAGGCTAGCGGTGCCAAGTGCCCAACATGATGAATTGTGATGTTTGGAACCAAACACCACCTGCTGTCATGTAGTGCATGTTAAGGGGCGTTTTGATGGTATTGTAGTACTGTACCTGAGGAGATTCGAGGGAGATGAACATGATTTAGAGCCCAAGAGATATGTTAGTATCGTGTTGCATGTATACATGAAAGGATGCCTTATAGTATACAAAGATAAAAACGCTGTCACCACAACGTCGAAACGCTGTTTGTCAAGTATTGCATAAAATCAAAACCGCTTGGGGTCCTGTCCCTGCCATCCAAACAAACCACTATCACCAACCTTATTCCAGGGCCTACCAACCACCTACCGCCAGCCATGAAGTATGATTATTCAGAGAAAAACATACATAGTGGTGGAATCGTCGGGAAAATTCGTGATCAATCACTATACCATCCATCGTGACCACCGCTTCTGGTTGTGTTCCGTGAAGAAGCCGCCCCGGAAGCATCTCTTGTACTTCATGACGATAGCAAGTACGATGACTATGAAGATCAGGATCAATGGGATCCCCGATATGAGCATCCACCGGCCGGCCTCGGGCATGTGCTCGGTTCCAGGCTGGCGCGCTTGCCGGTCGGGCTGCTCGTTGTGGGAGGGTGGAGATGTGCATTGATGTTGCCCCATGGTGAGCGTATTTATGCAGCGGGGGTTATGGAAGTACGGTACTGGAGCAAGTCTGGAGATGAGGTGTAATCGGAGACTGGCAGACAGACCTCGCGGAGTCTACTATGGTCGCTGAACGATAAGTGGGTGTTGATTTAGGTACGAGCGAATGTATATCATAAGCACCTTTGCGGCGTCTGTAGTTGGCACGAAATATGAAGCTAGGCTAAGGACAGCCGCGAGGGATGAGCCTAAGCTGAGCGAGTGTCGAGATATTCAGCTATTATGCCGGTAGTCTTTCTTGTAACTGATGTTGGAAGGCTATAATATTGTAAGCCAGAACGAATGGTTGATGCTAATGATGGGGCTGCCTGGATGATGTTGTGATGGCGAGGGCAGAAATGGCTCCTAAACATGCTCGCGGCCCAGCCATTTGGATCCTCTAAGATTTAGAGTGTTGAGATGTATTCATCAACTGCAGGTGCCCCTGACATGTGTTATTGGCCGGGAATACAAGAAGCTACGAACGATGATTCTTAGGTGGTTAAGTATGGCAATGGCCTTTATGTAGTTCATAACTTCCCGGCATATGTGCAAGCTGCTTATACTCAAGCACATTAGTATCAAAGGAGAACGTTGTGATGAGGAAGGGGCTAGACTAGACTGGAGATCAAGTCCTGTAGAACCATTAGTTGTAGCAAGCGAAGTCTACGTTAAACCAAAGGATAGCCTCGCACTATATTGGTAAGAGAAGTTGCCTTGTGCGAGCTTGCTAGTGCGTCACCAATGCTTTAGAGCAGGTCATTTGTCTCATAAGGTAGTTCTCAGTCTATTCAGCGTTCGAGGGTAGGTCTAACTCATGAGCTCGCAACCGTCTCGAACCACACCAACAACGGCACCTGTCTGGATTGCCTCGCTCCCACCACTGGCTACTCGGTGCTCAATTTCGGCAAGGCCATCCAACCACCTGATCATGACCTCGGGCTTCACCTGCATCGTCGCCAGCTGCTCGGAGAGAGCCGTGATAATATCTGCCAAGGCAAGACCGTTCGCCACTTTCAAAGTGTTTATCGTTGATAGACAGGTCGTGACGTCAGACGTTGTCAATAGCGTTTTCATAATCTTAGTAATGGCTTCGGGTGGTGGCGCAGCTATGCAATTGTAGATCGTCTCTGTTGTGATTGTGTCCCGCACGATGTCCTTGTCTGCTACCTTGGGACCGTCTTTCGGTTGCATCGGTGTACCTGGGAGGAACATCAGTAAAGCTGCCTTGATACAGCGGCAAATCTACCCGAACTCACTTGATGCGTGGCAGGCCTGGAGGACATTCAGCGCCCGCCGCATGTCGCCCTTGCTCAGCGTCACGAGCGAGTCCGTGGCCTCGCTCGTAATCTTGACACTTTCTTCCATAATGACCTTATCCACCAAGACCCTGATATCGCCCTCTTTCAGCGGGCTGAACCGGAAGCGCGTACACCGCGACAGCAGCGCGGGGGAGAGCTTGTGTGTGTAGTTGGCGATGACGCAAAACCGCGTGTTCGCCGTGTACTTTTCCATAATCCGCCGCAGCGCCATCTGCGCCGTGTTGGTCATGGCATCGGCCTCATCGAGGATAATTAGTTTGAAGCCCGCCACCCCGCCTGCTTTTGATGCGCCGCCCATTGTAAAGATCTGTTTCGTAGATGCGAAGGTCTTGATCTGTTCCCGCACAACATCAATGCCTCGATCATCGGATGCGTTCAGCTCGAGCACCATCTGGCGCATATTTTCGGTGCCGTATATCCGCCGCGCCAGTGCTAGGATCGTGGATGTCTTTCCGGTTCCTGGAGGTCCGTAGAGTAGGAGGTGAGGTAGACGATTCGAATCGACGAATTTGTTGATGGTGGCTAGGATGTCTTGGTGACCGGACACGTCGGAGAGTGATACCGGTCGATATTTCTCTACCCACGGCAGGGAATCTTCGGCCTCGACAGGCAGGTTGGCAGCGCTTCGCTTGCCCTTCGCGTTGTCGGCGGATGAGAAGGTGATGTCCTTGGACGGAGGAACATCCACATCCACATCCATGTCATCCTCGTAGTCAGACATATTGGCGAGGTGGTGAAGAACTGGAAGGCGTATTCTGATGGAGCAGTGACCTATCAATCAATACCCTGGTTTGGGATCCGGATTTGCGATTGGTATTAGCTGAGTATTGTCTTGGTATATGCAGTTTGTTTGAGGCGATGGAGACGTGGCTAGGTGTAGGTAGGCATTAGATTAGGTATTAGGTACAGAATCTTAGTATCAGACGGGAGGACGAAGCGCAGACGCGTAAATTGATTTGGTACCGCGTCGTGGTGGGGTCGGCCTTGAACGGTGTAGTTTGTTAGCGCCCCGACCAGTCCATGTGGATCATCAATATCCGCAGCACCTTGCAAATACCGAAGTGTCTTCGTATCGTCTAGGCGGGATATGGTATTGCAACTACTTACTAGGAACTTACAAGTGTACATACAACATGCAGAATTCTAAACGCATAGAAACCCAAAAGGTTTATCTGATGCAATATTTAAGATCATCACTGTACTTGTATGATGCCCGATTGTTGCTTGAACATTTCAATTCTTGTATGCAGATACTATCTTCATGTTATGACCGCGTACCCACCCGCACTTGGTAGTTGCGAGCAGCAAGATCTCCCCCTATTACCTGACTGCTACCCCCTTTTCCTTTTTAGTCCACACACACACACACACACACACATATATATATATTATTGTATATTATGACCCCGGGGGATCACTCCTCAAAACAGCAACATAAGGCTATTTTGAAAGGTGAACATATATTTCGCAAATCCTTCAGTAGCACATACTTGACCGCGTGGATAAGCCGTCTAGAAGACGCTGGCTTGGTTGATTACCGACATTGTACAAGTAGCCATCTCCATCTGACAATTAGCATCTAACAATTTCAACAATAATGTACCGTGAATACTTGCCGTTGATAAGACCTCCTAACAAATGGCAGCAGCCTCATTTTTGTAAAATGACCTCATGTGTCCACGTGGGAGCACAGAACTGGTTCTTTCAGCATTCTTGACATCCTAAATTGACGCCCTTTGTCTCACCCTATTACTCACCGCCACTGCGGCATCAGTCCTTTCAATGGGCACCTATCTCTTTGTAAGCCAAGTGTTCGAGAACTCTAAGAAAATGAGGATAATTGATATTTATAATAGTTCACGTCTTGTCAAAACCCCCGGCCTCCCAATCACAGCTTCGATATAGACTTGCTACTCTCTCTCTTTATATGAAATCGGCGGAAGAGGATCTAGCCTCCTTTATTCCGCTGTTCTTAGTTCCCGGAGACAAAGTGAGTTGGACTTCCTATATCAAGTCGAAAGTCTAGAGAAGCGTAGCCGGTCAAACACTTGGTCCTTCGTTGCAATCCCCGTGATATTTTCTTTCCTTGATTAATAAGGTTTACTTGATCGGTTGTTTCCTTTCATACAACTTTCTCAGTTCCCCTTGCACCCCCAATCAAGGACATACTCGTGCCTTGTCCACACTCTTTTCCGGGTCATAAGAGGTACTGGTTGCCTCTTTCTCCTCATATTATCAGAATACCTCGTTGATAGAGGGCTCTAGCATTCGATTCACCGTATAGATTGCCGTTGCATCATCAGCCCATATCCAAGAGATTGACGCTTGTCAAATAGCCACACATAGTTTGCCTTTGGCAAGTCATAACAGTACCTGACTACGTACAAACGAACACAAACCTGCCATAGGCCAAACAGAAAGGGAACAGAGAAACAATGCAGTTCCGCGCCTCCCTCCCCAAGCTTTCCCTCAAATTCTCCTCATCCTCCAAGCCCTCCACGTCGTCCGTCTTCTCACCTCCCTCCAACAGCAGCACCCCGACATCTTCCAAGGCCAGCACGCCGCACCCCATGACGCCGCCCGCGCGCCTCTACCTGCGCAACGTCCTGCCCGCCTCCCCGGAGTACCTCCCGACTCCGCCCCCACCCCCACCCCAGCCCAGGCCCTGGGTGTGGCAATGCCACGGCTGTCTGACGATCTGGCGCCTCGCCACCACGCGGCGCTGCCTCCTGTGCTCGCACGAGTACTGCACCGCGACCACGAAGCCGGCGACCAACGGCCGGCGCGGCAGCGGTAGCCGGAAGAGCAAGAGGCGGCGCAACGGCTCCGGCGGCGGCGCCTACTGCCGCGCCGAGTTCGACTACACGGGGTGGGAGGAGTGGGGCGCGTGGCGGCGCAAGGTGCGGGGGCTCGAGGCGCGCTCCGCGCCGCGCGCCCGCGACCGCGCCTTCCTGCACCGCGCCCACGACTGCTGGCTCGACTGCGACTACCCGTCGCAGTGCCACCACGAGCGCGCGCAGCTGGCCGCGCAGGCCGCCATCGCGGCGTCCCGCAGCGGAAGCAGCGCGTACTACTCGCTGCGCACCGTGGTCGAGGAGGAGCAGGAGCACGACCTGGAGCCGCCGTCGCCGCCCATCGTCGAGCACGGCCCGCGGAAGCTGACGGTGACCAACCCCGACGACGACCTGCAGCTCAACGAGGCGCTCGATATCGCGCAGGAGGTCGAGCAGGAGCAGGAGCAGCCGAAGAGCCCCACTAGTCCCAAGAGCCCCCTGAGCCAGACCAGCTTCTTCCCGGACGATGAGGCTGAGGATGTGGCTGGGGCGGCCGCGGTCGCGGTTGCGAAGTCCAAGCAGAAGAAGCTGTGGTGGCAGCCCGTCGACGAGTACAAGTCGCAGTCGTCTGCGGCCGAGGTAAGGGAGGATCAAAGCCTGATGCCCCTCGGGTACTCCGGCTACGACTCCATGAAGTCGAGGGGCGGTAGCGGCAAGCTGACGGTACGCAACTCTAGCGAGCCTGACGAGACGGAGGGTGATACATCACCGGAATCGTCGTCGACCGACGATGATTATTATTCTTCGTCAGACGACAGCGACGACTACGAGATGGCCGAGTCGGATCTGAGCTCCGTCGAAGATCCGAGGACCCTCGAGGAGATCGAGCGCGACTTGAGGCTGCTGCTTGAAGCGAGCAAGACTTTGACTAGGGATTGAAGCATGGGCTTCTAGGTGTGGGCGGTTAGTATGGGAAGTATCTAGAGACTGTATATATAGATGTGGGGTCTGTAAATGGGCCTTCCCTGGCCATGTCTGGGATCTGGAAGGGCGGTACATGGAGATATTATAGTACATATGTTGGGTGGCTAGTACCTTAGTCATCCTATCCACTCCAGTATATATAGGCTAGCTCTCACACTCAGCTTCACAGCTGGATCCTATACACTTACATATACCGATTTCACTACTCCTTCTTTTCCCTTCTATCCTTACGTTAGGTTATGAGCTCCTGATTGCTTCCACCGGCGGCGTTACGGCTTTATTAAGCGCATTAATTGCCTGCCGGTATCTGCAAACTACCAGCTTCCTTCTAGGGGCTGCGCAGAAATTTTTATCCATCCATCGGAACAACAATCGCCGGCATTCGCGGACGATTTCCGACCTACAATTCAAACAATTCAACAATTCCAACAATTCTGATACAGCTAGGTTCAGAAAGCCTTAGGTATTAACCCCTAAAAATCCTCATTTTTCGGCGTGGGCAAAGTCCCATTCCATTTTAAAATATCCGACGATTCGGATTTTCATTTGTCGCAACAAATTTTGCAACAAAAACACATTAGTTTTATACGTCCCATATTCTCATAATTATTTTCGCTTAGTTTTATACTAAGCGTATACCTTATTCGGCAATAAGGCAGCTAGCGTTATTATAGCGCTACTATCCGTATACGCCCGAAGGACTTATTAATAACTTCACTTCTTCGTCGAGGCCCTAACCTAAGGGGCAAAACCTCGTACGATCCCTATACCTTTACGATATATTACCTATCGCTTCAAATCCGCCGACGAATCGATATTAAGGAAACCAGTGCCCAAAAACCAAAAGCAAGAAGCCAGAACCAAAGGAGCCAAAATAAAAGGGACTCGAAAAATAAGTTATACCCGAATAGCTAGAAACGAATAAAGCCGGGAAAAGGAATGGGAGTATGTAAAAGGATAAGGGGGTTTTATATACGCCGTACGTATGCCATAAGGGCAGCCCGTCCATACGTATAAGTGGTATACATTAATATGGCTCACGATGGCTTCGTTTCCGAATAGCCTAAGGGGCAGTGTTGGGTGGCTAATACCTTAGTCATCCTATCCACTCCAGTATATATAGGCTAGCTCTTATACTTAGCTTTACAGCTGGATCCTATATACTTACATATACCGATTTCACTACTCCTTCTTTTCCCTTCTATCCTTACGTTAACATAGCTTACGTGGTTTTGGTTTTCCATCAGTCCTATAACATGTTATTACATTTATTATACCGTCTGGAACATAGACTTTAAAGCTTTAAGTCATTAAAAATGTACAAGAATCTTCAATGGGGTCACCCATTCTAGCTTATAATCGACCATGTTGTTGATTGAAACCAGTCCGCAGTGTTCAATGGCTAAAGATTTCATGTAACTCACATGGTTCCGATCATTATATCAATACACTAGTACGATCAAATGAAAAAACCCCCAAGGTGCAATGACTTTTGACATGAACCTTTGCCCAGTTCCCCTTCATTGGCAGATTAAGTAGCGACTGGTTACCCCTTTATTGCCTTATCCCATTCTCTGATATACAATGTGTAACATCAATGCAATTAAGCAGTATTTGATAGGGCCCTACGTCATCTACCGGCCGGCATATATATTTGAGTTGCCAGTCTCTTTCCCAATTGTCGCCACAATTTCGCGTAATCTTTCACACGACATCCAACTGCAACAACAGCGCAACCCCAAAACTGCAATATAAAGTGATGTAAAGGGATAAACCCCTGAAGCATCAGTTTGGACGAGCCATCAGTCACATCGAAGATCCTCATTTATCATTGACGCCAGCCTACTTCCCCTCTAAGCAAGCCAGAAGCACAGCCAGGATGGAGCCGAACCCGCTTGCAAATCGAGAGAAGGCTCTTGAGTGGCAATATATCAAGGAGAAGGAGTATGCCCTCTTCTGTTTTGAATTCTCTGACTATCGGAACCCTTTCAGTTGAGTACTGATCTCTTTCGTAGAAAGCAGATGGCCAAAGAGCATGAGGCCAAAGCCGAAGCTGTTAGGCAGCACCAAGCCAAAACACAGAACTCAGGGAGTGAATCCGAGCAGGGAAAGAGGGATTAGCTTGGTTGGAATTGACATTATGGGCATGTTTACGAACTCCGAGGATGGGGTTCAACACGATGTAGACGGGTTGACAGCACTTTGATTCTATCCTCGGGTGATATCGTTATGTAATGTTATGTGGTGAAGCCTTATGTGATGAATAGCTATACTTGATAACACCTTTAGACTTGGATGTTCCAGTACCGCCATCAGAATTTGTTGCAGCAATGTGAGAAAGGATATTCCACGACATCAAAATCAGACAATCATTTATGCCGCTTTTCTTTGCATGGAAGATTTATGAGTGTAGCTGTAGACACTGTGCTATGTATTCTCTCACTAGAAACTACTATAGATTAGGGGTTGGGGGGGTTGCTTTTGGTACGCTCCACCCATCTTTCCTTGCTTTCACGATACAACATTGTCCTGTCACAAAGACGACTAGGGTTCCTACTTCGCAATATCGAATCTCTTTGCGGTTCATACAACTAGAGACAGAACAACACAATAGACAATCTAATTGTTTTCGAATGAATCGTTTTGATACCAACAAGTGAGGTTTATGAAGGCGTAGCTAAACAGAGCATTGTTACAAGTTGTTACAAAGCGAGCCACCATTGTATGCAGGCATGACAAAGGAGATCATCAGGATGAATGGTGATTTAGGAATATATAGTGTCAGCAGTATCCAAGTGATTCAAGTGGTGTACGATATCTTCAAACCATTACATTCAATACCAACGAGGAATATACACGATAACAAGAATTCCTAGCAATGGCGTTCAAACGCGATTCCACCTTTCTCGCAGCATGCGATGCCACCATAAACGGAAACCCGATGCCCTTCATCCAATACCTTGGTCTAGAAGATTTAGCAGCCGATATACTCAGTACAGTTGGTGCTCAAGATGGCAGCCCTGCTGAGCATGCAGCTGAGATAAGGAGTAGGTTGATGGGAATGGCGCTCAAGGGGATTGCCGTCGCTTTACGCGATGAAGCAACACCCATGACATTGAAGGATGCCTTGTACGTCGACTTCCCAGAGTTGGAACTAACCGATCAAATATCAGGATCGAATACATCAGGCAATGACTGGCCAGAAGTTGACAAGATGCACATCGAACAGATGGAGGACTGCACATTCGAAACGATCGAATCTGTTCTTGGCTACATATTCTCGAAAGAAATTCCTGAAATGCCGCTTAGCATCGAAGTGCGACGAACGGATATAATGCAGCACGAACGGTCACCCAAGATCGAAAGCGATGTTGAGTATGTTGCTCGATTTTTCATCTTGCCTATCCTTCGAAAATGCGCAGCAGTCGGGTTTTCGCATCTACCCAAAGACCTGGGGATCGAGGGAGAAATTGGGGTGACGATCGGCAAAAGAGAGAATATCTCAGATGGCATCGAAGGCGAGAAGAAGAGGATACCAGACTGGGCAGCCTACATCTTTTTGAAAGGGCAACAAGCTTTCACACTGATCGGCGAGTCAAAACTTAGCTCAAAGTGGACATCGGCAAACCTCCCAACGATTCGTAACAGAGGCAAGGACGTTACTGACCAAACACTTTGGCCGCTGCGACAAATGGCAGGACAGTGTGTTCACGCAGGAACGCCGTGGGCTTTTGCCTATACCCCTTTCGAGGTAGTCTTGTGTCGTTTCTACGAAGCAGGCTCCATTCAAGGTAAGGTGCAATATGGTGTTCAACATCAAGCAATCCCTTGGCGCAATGAAGGTAAGTCTGCTGAACTTAGCGCCATGCTAGGGATCTGGAGTTGGGTCATGTTCTCCTGCGTTGATAGGCACCGCCACTTTGGTAACCGCTCCCAGCTCTGCCCCCTTGGAGAGATTCTTGACCCTGTTACTGATACGTCAGACGATGTCTGCATGGAGAATTCCCAACTCCGAAATATGGGGGTGCGAAGGTCTACTACAGCTAAAGTGAAGAGGACTCTTCGCCAAAGCCCGCCTGCACCGGGAGTCTGGAGTGGTCGGTTACGCCCTAGAAAGCCAGCCTGTGTCGTAGGGGTCAAAGTTAATTAGGGAACTAGGTAGGGTCTACGATGCTTTCGCCGTTAATTTCACTGTCCTTGTATTTCCTACATTCAAGCCTAACATTGGAAGGCTACCAAGCTTCTCCATCTCTTTTCTATTTTCCACTATTTACAGTTTTCATAGAATAATACTAGTTGAAGTGCCCTGAAAGTAACAAAGAAACGCGTTGTGATGGGATTGCGGCATCGTTAACAAAGAATTTGTAAACAAAGAATTCAAGACTCATCTGAAAGTAGCTTTATTACACAGAATCCTCCATCTCGGGTAATTCCACGAATCGTGCCATCAATTTTCCAAAATGGAACATCTACCACCTGTCCCCGGTCCTAAACTGGGGAGGTTCCAACCCAACAAGAAAGCTACCAATATCGGAATAGAGTTTCTGGATGGAATTGGCTCCGGTATAGATGCAACGGTTTTTAAAGTCAAGATATCGAACAGCATTTATGCTCTCAAGCTGGTATGCCTATATGGACAGAAAGTACCAGGTGCTTTGCTAATCATATTCTTACTGATAGTTTCACTTGAAACCAAAATGTCGTGTCCGTTTATCCTACGTCAAGGATAAACCGCCAGCCGCCGAGATTCCCTACTATACTTACCCATTTTATCGAGAGTGTAGAGCCTACGGAAGACTCCAAGAGACTGGAATGGAGCGCCTGTCAGTGAAGTGTTACGGATACCTCAAATTGACGAAAATCCAAGAAAATGCTTTGCAGCGGTTTCTGCAGAAGGAAGATTTGCATACTTTCGATAGATCAACCGAGGACGAAGGCTCTCCGATATGCGGACTCGTCAAAGACTTGCTTCCTGAATCTACCCCGTTCCAGTCGAGAATGATTCCTCGAATGATCAAGGATATTCACGATTATCATAGATACGGTATCTATGTGGGAGATATACGAAAGTCAAACTACCGCGACGGCATTCTTTTTGATCTCAGCCGTGCTAAGACAGTTCCGCACCCCGAGCTGACACTCCGTTACATCGACGATGGGTTAGAGCTTGGACTCTCAATAGAGCACCCTCAAATTGATGACCAGGAAATGGATAGCATGATCGATGACTGGAACACTGACAAGAGAAATGAAGGACGCTATATATGGCAGCGAATGGGGCCCAACCCTGAAATCAGACGAGGGTTGAGGACTGCCCAGGCAGGGATGTCTCCTCGCTATTTACTTACAAAGTTCCGTCCGGAATTCTTCGACTGGAAAAACTTGAAGCCACGAACTAAAGCCACCATGCAACTTCATGACCCTCGATGGCATGATCATTGGACTGGGGGTCAATTCCATAAGGGCCAAATTATGACGAGGGACCTGGGCGAGAAGCTATTAGAGGAGAGAGATAGAATAGTACAGGAACGCTATGGTTAGGATGTGGGTAATTGGTATTGGTATGTATTGTATTGCTTCAACAAGAGTGTGTCCTTTTATATCACGGTCAGCATTTGTCTGTCTAATGACGTATGCTATGGAATTTGCTACTATACTAAGTTAAGGAGATATTTGGTTACTGAACTTTTGAAATGAACCAGCTGACGCCGGCTCCGCGCTTCGCGCGGAAACCTTAAGGGAATTGCTTTTTGCTGCTTATTTGAATTGGGCTAAGTGCATGTTGTATTACGTAATCTACACAGAAGCCGTATTTTTGCCCGTTAGGTATAATTGGGCCCGATAAACGTTATTATTATCCAAATAAAGTTAACGTTAAAGTACGTACCTTTTTGCTTAAATTAAATTAACGCATTTAATAATTACCCTTTTAACCTAAGTATAAATTCCTTCCATTTATATGGCTTTCTTTTTTTTTTATTATTAATTATTAAAAATTAATATGCTTATTTTCATTATTTATAACTTTATAACGCCGCATTTCCTTATTTATTCGTTATTATCGTTGCATTTTTAAAGCTTTTATGAATTAATTCTTATTTTTTTATTTAATTTTAAAGCATTACGTAATTGGGGCAATTAAGCCGTTATATTGGCTTTATTTTCCGGCTTCCTTTATTTGGAACCGGCTTATTTAATTCACCTCTTTATTTTAAACCGTACCTATTAATATTTTTAATAATTTCACTTTTATATTCTTTCATTTTATTTTCCTTTATTTTTATTCCTTAATATTTTTTTTTTTTTATATTTTTCGGTTAGTTATTAACGATTTCTTTTAAGTACTTTCGTATTTTTTCGTATTTAATTACGACCGAATTATCGTATAATCCCGAATGCTTTCGAATGTTACTGCATATAACCGTACGTTTTCGAAAATCCCCGGATAATTAATTATGATACTTTTTAATAATAATACCGGACGTTTCCGGAAAAAGCCTAAGGCTTCGAAATAATCTAATTCGGTTTCGGCCGATCCTTATAGCGAAAGCCGTTTTTCCAGTTATTTTTGGGCTTCGTTAGGTTTTGGCGATATTATTAACGGTAATCCGAATTTTATTAATTCCGCTTAGCCTATTTCGGCGCCTATTAATTCTTATATCGGCTATAATCCTAAAGCCAATTCCGTCCAATGCCTTTTAGCGCTTACCGATGGTTTTAACGACGATCCTATTTTTAATAGTTCCGTTTAAAACGCTTTAATGCTTACCGCTTATAATTTCCGTATAAATAATTCCGCCTAAGCTTTTTCGGTATTTATTGGTTTTTTTATCGATTTTGTTTTTATTTTCGGTTTTAATTAAATCGTTTCGGCATTTATTGCTTTTGTCGATAATCGTTTCGGTTTTATTAATTCCGGTTAGAATACCGTAGCGCCCATTAATTTTAAGGTAATTCCGATTCATTTCGTTCCGGTTTTTTCCAGTACTAATTAATCCGCGTCGGTTATATTTAACGGTTATACCGCTTAATTTAATCCCGCTAATATTGGCCAAATTATTTCGAATTTATTCGGTACCGGTTTTAATTGTTTTGTTTTAGGCGTTTCCGGTTATACCGATTCGGATATTAATATTAAGCAAATTATTTCGAATTTATTTAGTACCGGCTTTAACCGTTTTGCTTTAGGCGTTCCTAGTTATATTAATTCGGACTTATTCGGTTCGTTTTTTTTTATTTTAAATTATAATTATTTTTCCGTTTCGGGCAATATCGGCATTTATTATTTTCCTTTCGGCATATATAATATTGCTTAAATTTTTTCGGGCCTTATTGCTTTTTCGAAATATCGTTTCGCTTAATCCGAAATCTTTTAATCGAATTCCCGAATTTCTAAGCGTTTCCGATTTGGTCGGGCTCCGTCGAATCCGATTTTTTTCGATTTTAATAGTTCGGACGAAAAATAACTTTCGGACCCGTTAAGCCTAAAAAAAATTCTATGCTTTTCGTAGCCAAATCCAATTCCGAACGATTCCCGTTAGGACTTTTCGGTATCGTACGATTTTTAGGCTTTAATTAAAAAAACCGCTACCGTATTTTATAAAAATCGAACGTTTTTTATTTCGATTAATAAAAATCGATATAATATTATCCATTAAGCTTTATTTCGTATTTACGAATTTAAAATTATTATTAATTTAATTAAAATATTTAAAAATCTTAATATAAATAGCCGAATTTTTTTAATTCGACTTAATTAATTTTAATCGGCAATTAACGGATTCGATAGTTTATTTTTCGATAAAATCTGGACCCGGCTATTAAGGTTGCGAAACGGATAATCCAATTCAAAAAGCTTTCTTTAAAAAATACCCATTCCAATTAAAAAAATAAAGTCTCGATTTATTTCGATTCGATCCGATTATATATTAACGGTATATTTTAGCCGTATACGGTATTATTATTAGCATTATATTTTTTAAAAACATAAATTATACGGATTATTTAAAAAAAAACGGGTCCTTTTAATTGCAATATATTATGATTTCCGATTATTTAAACGGCGTTTATATAAGTTGCTATTATAATAATAATAGTTTCCGTTATTTTTATCGATTTAATAAGATTTTTTCGGCCTTAATTTTTTATATTCGAAATTAGCATTAATTATTCGGCGCCGTATAAACTTAAAATAACGTACGAAATCGAAAGGCATATTTAAAATTACGTCGCGTCCGTTTATTCTTAATTCGGCCCGATTAATTTCGGCTAAAAATATTTAAGCCTTATTTGATACGTTCCGTTTTAATCGGGCCCGGATCCGTCCGGATTTATTCTCGAAATTTGCTTTTTTTATTAATAAATGTAAAAAAGTTCTGCGTTATTTTTTTCGAAAGTTAAGTATATTATAATCGCCTTTTTTCGAAGCTTTTTAGTTTTCGTTAGTTTTTAACGGTTTAAATAAAAAATAATTTCTAAATAATCCGATATATGTCTATTCGGTTTTTATTAGTTTTTATTTGCCCCTTTTGGTTTTTTTTTTCGGTATATTCTTTTTATGGGCCCATTCGATTTCGTTCGGTTTTTTTCTTAATTTTCTGAATCCTTACGGGCTTTTGTTAGTATTTAGCGTTTCGTTTTGATTTCTTTTGATTTTTTTAATTTCTTTTATTTTTTTCGGATATCCGGCAATTAGGCCTTTACGGGTTTATTCGTTACTTTTCGTATTTTCCTTTTTCCTTATCGTTTTTTTTCGTTTTCTTTCGGTATTCGTCCGGTTTTTCTTAAACTTTATCGCAATATTACATAAATTTTCGGATATTACTTTATTTATATAATTCCGTTCGGCTTTATATGCGTTCTTAAACGCATTTAATTTCGTTTACGTTCTTATTAAGCTTTTTCGGCCTTAATCGAAATATTCGGGAATTTTCGGCGATATACCTTATTTTTACGTTTTTACGGACTTATTCGGCAAAAATTAGTTTTTTACGAAATTTATAAAACTATCGACCGCCTTAATTAATCTTATTATAAATCATAAAATTACAAAAAAAAATATAAAAACCGAACGATAGCTTTTATAAAGATTTTTAATTAATTAAATTAAGTAATTTTTAATTATACCTAATATTTTAAATTCGGTTTCGTACGTATTTATTTTATAACTATTAACCTAATTTTATAAAAATCCTAAAACCTTTAGATATACGATATTTAATATCCGATTCGTTTTTGTTTTCGCGGATTTAAATACGTTAAGTCCTTAAATATTTTTAATCCGTAATATAATTACGTAAAATTAATCATAAATAAAAACCGAAACGCATTAATCGAATCCGAATATATCGAAACTTTAATTTTATGATTTATTTATGGTTATAACGAAATAAATCGTTACCGGAAATTACCGTTTAAACCATAAAAACAGTTAATTATCGTCGTTTAAAATTAACTTAATGCGCGGAATAATATGCTTCGTACTTATTAAGCAGCTTCCGAAAGGTTTCGTTTCGATATTATACCGATTAATCTTAAAAACTATTATTCGAATGCTATTATAAAGTTCTTTTTTTAAATTTAAATTCCTTAATAGCATAATAAAAATATCGATTTTTAGTTTTAATTAGGCAAGTAATATTTTAATAAGTCGTAAGGAATGTAAATATTTTATTAAAGGCCTTTCGTAAGCGTTTTGGCTTTTATCGACATAATTATTTACGGCTAAGTAATCCTTAAACGAATCGAATAATCGGCTTATTAGCTTTTCGTTAATAAAATTTATAGCATTATTATATAACGATAAAATCGATTTCGAAATAAATACCGTTAAATTACGATCTGCCCGGTTTAATACCGACCATAAATATACGTATATATATAATGTTTTTATATTATCGCATATTATTGTTTCCGGAAACCGAAAAATCGGTCCGTTTAGTTTAGGCCTATAGTTAAACTTTCGAAGCTAATTTATAAACGCCAAATTATTTGCATCGTTATTTTAAATATGCATGTTTTAAATTAAAAATAACTTAATTAATTGCGGCCAAATAAGGAAATATTACAGGTACGATTTTATAATATCCGGTTTTGATTCTTTCTTAACGATAGGTAAAATTTACGCAAAGTTCCTTTCGAATAAAATCGGAATGCCTCTAAATAAGCCTTCGTTTTGTCGGACGTTATAAAGCATCTTATTTATAATTTCGAAAATATGCTTATGTTATATAATAATTTCGTTTTAAATAATTAACGACGTTTTCCGAAACAGTTCGGCCGTTGGCGATTCGTAAATTACGAAATAACTCGATTCCGAATTTAACTAGATAAATATAAAAAAACGAAAATAAACTGTTTTTTTTTTTGGCAATAATAACGCAGCAATTCCAAATAAAGCAATATATAATATAATCTTTTTTTATAATCGGTAATAATAATAAAAAACCAAATATAAAAACGTTTTTCCGGTTCCGGCGAAGCCTTAAAAGTAAAAATGCATACGTATTAAATCGTTTTCGATAATTTCCGTAATTTTTTAATATGTTATTCGTTAATTTTCGTTAAGTTTCGGTAACGCTTTATTCCGTAAATATGCTTTCGCCTTTTAATCGTAATTTTTCTTTTATTATATAAGGCGATTTTTTGCAAATATCGCTTATTACAAAACGGAATTAAAAAAATCCGTTTTTGCCTAATTTTTATTAATCCCAATAGCTTATTTAATTAAATAAAGTCCATAATCGAAATATGGATTTTTTAACGTAGCCGGTATTTTTTAAAAACGAATAATTTGTTATTTTAAGTCGTTACATAAATATTTCTTATATTTCTTTTAGATTATCGAAAAATTTTAAATATTTCCGACCCTTAATGCATACGAAAATATAACCCGAAATTATTAACCGATTGCGTTTATCTTCGATTCTTTAAAAAAGTTTTTTTAATATTTATTATTTTCTAGCAATCCGCGAATTTTATAAGCTTTTTTAAACGATCGGTATTAAACGTTTTTTATACGTATTAAGTTTAATTATCCGGTTATTCCCGGAATTAATATAAATAATAGGCGCAAATAAAAGCGTTTATCGGTTAATGGATTTACGAAATAAATCCGCCTAATTTTGCCGTTTATATAACGTACGTATTTATTTCAATTTCGATTTGCTTATTACCGATAATGGACGAAAAAGTTCTAATATAAAATATCGTAATCGTCCGAATGCGTACGGTTATATTCGAACCATACGGTTAAAATAATTTAATAACGTTCGAAGCTTTTTGTTATTTATTTCGCGGTTATTATGGGATTAAAATTCATTTCGTTTCGTTCTGGCAAATATATAGCAAAAAGCAAAACCGAAAGGTTAATACCGTAAATCTTTAGATTTAATAAACGATAAATAGCTTCGTACGAATTAATAAACCGGGCTTATAAATATTCCGTAATCTTATTTCGGATTACGATTTATTTAGGCCCGGCAGGCTATTATTCCTATTTAACGTAAATACGAACGGTCGTTTAATCGAAATCTTTCGTAATATATTTATTAATATACTTTATCGACTTAACGGTAATACATAATTCCACGTTAATATATACCTAATATTTTCGGCTTAAAAAAAAATTATAAAGAATTATCCATAAATTCTCGAATTCCTATAGGGTCGAATAATTCGGAATATTAATTATTGGCTTACGTTTATACGTTAAATATCCGTTTTCGTTTATTCGGATTTCGTTATAAAACGATTTCGGAAATTTTTTAATACATTTATAATTAATTATATAAAACGCATTCGGATCCTTTTCGTTATATAACTTATAAATTATTACCGATAATATTATTTTTCGAAATACGCCGTTTGGGTTTATATCGAAACCGGGAACTTCCGTACGAATAATTCGGTCGATATTTTTCGGTTTTAAGAGCCGTTTGCGGTTTTTGGCAGCCAAAAAAACTAATAGGTATATATATAATAAGCCCTTTTTTTAATATTTAATGGTTTATATTATTTTTATGTACCGTCCGAAATAATAATGCTTAATAATATTATAAATTAGGGCCTTTCGTTTTTAATTAAATACGTAAATGCCAATATCGAAACGATCGTTTAAGGTTTCGTTCGAATAAAGCTTACGTTTAATTTCGGGCCAATTCGGATTTATTATAAAAGTTACGAATAACGTTGGCTTTTTAAAATGGCATATTATTGTTATAAAATCTTAATAATAGCGGAATATAAATTTATTCCTATTTATAAACGTAAACGAAAAGATCGTTATACGTCCGATATAATATAAATCGGTATTTAAATTCCCAAAATGCAGGATATTTTCGATTCCATTTCGAAAAGCCTTACGAAAAACGTTTTATTTATACCGAAGCTATTATAACGCTTTTTATTTTGCAATGGCCCAGCAATTTACGATATATTATTAAAAGAACCGACCGAAAATAAACGGAATTAATAATTAATATTCGCGCGAATATAAGTAATATCGATAATATTGAAATAAAATAAGTTTCGTTTTTTTCCGGTTTCTTTTAATTATTACCATATTTTTATCGTTATAACTAACTTTTTTATAAGGCCATATTATAAAATAAACAAAAGGCATATACGAAAAATGCTTAACCGGAATGCGTTCGAAATTATATCCGTCCGTTTTCGATACGTATCGTTCGGCCAAAATAATTTCCCTTTATTACTTATAAAAAGCGGAAATATTTGAAAATATTCCGGTTACGTCGTTAGTTATGGGAAAGTTATGCCGTCGCTTATTGGCATTTTGTTCGATTATTAATTCCAATTTTGGATTTAAAATGGTACGAATAATCGCCCGGTTATGTCTTAATTCTTTTAAATTTATAATGGCCTCGGCTAATCGTTTCCGAACGGTAACATATTTCTTTATGTAAGAATTATTTTTAAAAATATCTTCGAAAAGTTATGTCGTAATATTTTAATTCAAAACAGTTCCATTTTCGTTTAATCGGTATTAAATAGTTATATATAAGTTATAAAAATATAACTATACGTATTTAAGCCTTTTTGTTTAAAAAGTTTCCAAAAATTCCGTTTCGTAATAAAGAGCCCCTTAAATTAAGAAATATATCGGGCCCGAACGATTTTGCCCGTAATAAATCGGTTTGCAATAAACCGAAATAAAAACAAAGGCGGAATTATATTAACGAATATATTTTCGAAACGCCAAAAACCGAAAATCGCGTTTAATTAAGAATTATTACAAATAATCGGATAATTTTTGGCATAATAAAAGCTTAATATTACCATTTAAGCAATAAAACATATAAATTCCGTTTTTTTTCGATTAAGCATTAAAACGTTTACTTTTTCATAAAAAGGCATCGCATTTATTGTATTATTCGTTTATGTAGCCGATATCGTATATTCCGACTTATAAAAGCTCGCTCGTAAAAAGCCAGGCTTTAAACTTAAAAATAAAATCCGGACGGTTCAAATCGTCGTTTAATTTATCGCTATCCGTATCATATGGCGCCGGCGCCGGCGCTAACGCTGGCTAGGGCCCAAGGATAATATAAAAGGAAACCTTCTAAATAAGGGAATTATAAAAGGCATATAAAAAAAAGAAAATAATTCCAGCGGTTCGGGCTTAAATTGCCGGAATTAAATCTTTTAAAAGAAATTTCGAATTCGTTTATTAACGTTTAGCTTTAAGCATTACATTTAAATCGAATTTACTTAAAGGCTTTCGTTTTAAAAACTGGCATCTTTTGTTTTTGCAATTCCAATAAGCCACGTTAATACGTAAATTAAACCCTATTTTAAAATCCTTACGAAGCTTATTACATCGCATATATTAATAAATACTAACGGAAAAATCTAATTAATTACGAAAACGCATAATAAATAATAATTAATAATAATAAAAAATAATTAATATTAATCGGTAATAATAAAAAATAATCAATATTAAAAGCAAATTATAAATAAATTCTAAAATAATTATAATATAAAAATATTAAACGGCAATATTATTATATACTAACAAAAACGCATTTAAACGCATTTAAACGCATTTAATACGAATAAAACGCAAACGAATTAAAATATTTCATTAAATATTTAATTATATAACTATATTTATCCCTATTATTATAATTAAGCTACCGTAATTATTGCTTTTAAAATAAGCTTTTTAATAATTTTAATATAAAAGGCGTAAGCAATATAAATATATCCAAAAAGTTACTATTATTTTCGTCCGTAACCTAAATAACAAAAGTTGCTCGTAATTTAAATTAAAGGGTATCATTCGAAAAGGCATCGTTTTAAACAAAAATTACAGCAAAACTATTAGGTTTAACCTGTTTTTTCGGATTAAAAAAAGAAAATCCAGAAAAAGGTATTGCCGGACCGGAAAAAAAGGATTCGAAAAAGGATTTCTTGGAACTGAAAAAAAAAAGATTCGATTTTAATCGGTAAGGACTATTCGCAAATTCGGATAACAAATCGAGCCTTAATTTGGGCTATCGTTTCGAAATTATCGTTTAAATCCTTAAATTCGTCGTTTAAAATCACGATACTTACGTATCCGCCGGTATTTACTCGTTTTTTCGGAATCGAAAAAAAAGGCTCGGTTTTAATTAATAAGAACTATTCGTAAGCGGTTATAGCAAATCCGGACTTATCGTAAAACAAAGCAATAAAGTTTAAATCGTTATTTAAATCTTGCTTAATAAAAAAAATCAAAGCTTTTAGATTTTCGTAAATGGTTTAAAATTATACCCTTATTTAATAAACGAAAATAACGAAACGAAAAAAATAAGCAAAAAAAACGTACGTTTATAGCCGACTTGGCCTGCTTTTTTTTTTCGCATTTCTTGGCCGTTCGGGCCTGTATTTCCTTTTTTTTTATAAGCCAGGACTTCTTTAAATAATCTATAAGCGCCACATATAAAAGCTCCAAATATAACTTTGGCACTTTAAAACGAATAAATAATTCGAAAGCTTAAAAAATCGATAAGGCCCGTTTATCGTTTACCGTTTTAATTCGGGCCTCGATTATATGTTAACCATAAAACTCGCTAATATTAATTTAATAAATAAAACAAACCGGGTATTTATAATTCAAAAAAAAAAACTTTTTAGGCCCGTATATTTATTTATATTTCTGGTAAACCTTAAAAAGCTCCGTAAGAAATATGCCGCAATTAAGAATAACAGGTTTAGGTTTATTTACCTAAAAAGATCTTCGGCCGTTATAAGTTAATTGCTAAAGCCGAAAAATAAAATAATAAGAATAACATAACGATTTATTCCTTTAATTAAACGCAAAAAAGGCTTAATAAAAAAATAAAAAAACCTATAATTAATAATCGAATTTAAAAATTAAGCATAATAAGTAAATAATTAAAATCATAATAAACTTAAAATATAAAAATATAAATATAAATATAAATATAAATATAAATGTTTATATAAATAATAAAAAAAATAAGAAATTACGAATATTTATAATTCGTATTTATTCTTATTTAGTTTTTATTAAAACCGATCGAAAGCAAAAGCCGGCGTAAACATACGAAAGCTTATAATATGGGCATTTCCGGCACATTTTCGATATAACGGCCCCTAATAAAAAATAAGGCCTTGCTAACGGAAAAGCCGGAAATAAATCATATAAACACAATTTCGATTCCGTAAATAAACGTACGATTAAATTTAATCGCGTTTAATTGCGTTTAATAAATATACGATATTAAATATTATAAATCGCAACTAAAACTTTATTCTTAAAAAGCAAATGCCATAAAATAAACCGAATAGCTTACGTTATTACGGCTACGATCGAAACCGTACGCCACAAATCGAAAACGTAAAGGCACGTAATAAAGCATTACCCGTTGGTCCATGCGGGAAATGGACACCCTAAGCAGAGCTTAGTTGGGCATTAGTGCTGTAACCTCCCTAGTACTGTAACCAAACCGTAATTCTTTAGGTTTTTTTGTATAACTTTATGAATTTAAAAGATAATTTATTCGTTTAAACGGTATGAAGATATTTAAGTAAAAATCTAAAACCGGACGTATTTATATTTTTTATATATGTTATGTAATATAACGAAAATAAAAAATACAGATTTAAGGTTTTTAAGATTTTTAAAATAATATTAAACACTTCTCGATTTTAATACGAATAAAAATGATAAAAATCCAGACTTTTCGAAATTCGATGCGTTGTATAATAAAGATACTTATACGACTCTTTAAAAATTAAAAACCTTTAAAATTGCAGGTTTTATTTAAGAATTATAATATATTAGCTTAGAAATCGAAAAATACAGCATATGCCAGCTAATTTTTTATATAATGTACATATTTATATAATACCGTATAACTTTTTATATATAAGCCAGAAAAATTCCGTTTTTGCTTTATTCGCTTTATTACGTAAATGCGTATATTATTCCGGTCTTGGTTTATTTTTATCATTTTTATTCTACGCTAAAACCGTTATTATATAGAGAATTGCTAAATCTGCAGTGATTTCCATTGCTAGATCTGCAGTAACCCGCCTGCCACCTGCTGTAGCCACCTAGCTGCCCACCTAGTTGCCCACCTAATTGCTGAAGCAATTCGAACCAGCTTCAGAACAACAACCACCCACCTTCCACAACGTTATTCTGCAACCATTCCCAGTTACAAAATGACGACGATCCCGAATCCCGAAGAAGGCGGTCCCTACGGTGGTAGGCCGGCTGCCGATGCCGAAGTAATGCTCGAGGGGGTATTGCTCGAGGGGGCACCAGGGGGGGGGCGGAATGACTGCCGGCCTATACTGCTTACAAAATCGAGGGCTTCTGCAATGGAAAGGGGCTATTATAGGCCTCCGGCGCAGCCGAAGAGTGGAAGCTGCTGCTGCGCGCCGTGCGGCGGGTGTGCCGGACGGGCATTTCGAGCTTGAGCCCGGTATATACGTACCCGAATCGGCTATAGCTGATTCTGTTGATTTGACGGAGGGTTGAAGCCGTTTTGAAGGCTGCAATGAGGTATTATGGGCGGTGACATTGTACGAATTTGCTAAAGTATAGTATAGGGGTTGTATGATGCAGAAGGAATGCAAAATAGGTGTGATTTAGCAGTATATTGCATTTAAAGCTTTAATATATGGCTAGCAGAACCTAACGGTTATGACAGCTGCCAATACGGGCCACTGCAGATCTAGCAATGGAAATCACTGCAGATTTAGCAATTCTCATTATATAATATATAAATTATAAACCTTTACGTATTTACGGAAATAACTGCATGCATTATTACGATATATATATGGTTCGAATCGTAAAATCCGAATTATCTTCCGACGGCAAACTGCATCTTTAAATGATTTTTTGTTATTTAATTATAACAATTTAAAGGTTTGGTTACAGTATTAGGGAGGTTACAGCACTAATGCCCAACTAAGCTCTGCTTAGGGTGTCCATTTCCCGCATGGACCAACGGGTAAGCCCGCGTTAAATATACGGATTAAAATGTTATACGGTATTTAATAATATATAATAAACAAAAAATAAAAACGTTAATAATTTCGGCCAAAATATAAAATATAAAGAACATAAACTTTCGGAACTAAATGCATTCGAAAAAACCTTATCGTTATTATATTGCGACGTCGCGAATGCGAAAGTCTGGGGTAATTCTTTGGGCTATAATTGGTTAAGGGAAGGTAGCTATGGCTTAATGAAATTTAAAAGTATTAGATGTCATGCAATGGTCTTAGGTCTTGAATACATAATGCCATAAGGTTGCGATAACCTCATTCCATGGAGCTCCGTGGCATCATCCTCCCCACTCTTATTTCCGTTGCGTTTCCCGAAGAGGCATGACGTGACAATTTCTTTAACTGCTAGGGTATTGCTTGGTTCGCTCGTTACATGAACCCCATGGAGGAGAGTCCGCTTAGTACCTAAAGACCAGTCCTATACCGTATGATGCCTGTCAGTGCAGGTCCAAGCTGTTTCGGCCCAAGTTTGTTGAAAACCATGCATATGGCATCGGATCCTGGCCGCTATCTCCATGCGCTCTGTCCTAGTCTGAAGGCCGAAATGCTGCAAAGTGGCCCGGGCGTTCATCATCGGCCTGGGGCTAATAATGGAGATTGCCATCGTCAAGCTGACCGACGCCGTGGACTTATAAATGTCCAGAGTTACGTGTGCTGACAAATGATCGTCTGCTCCATCATGCTCTGTTGGTATATAAGACCAATGAAAAACCATGGCCTCAACCTACAATGGAGATCAGCATACTCGTGACTGGATCAGATCATCAGGGACAACCCCAACAACTGTGAGACCCAAGTTCCAACAAGCTCCAAGATCCAACGATGCGTTCTTCCCTCCAAGCCACCCTGCTGGCAGCAGCAGCAGCAGCAGCAGCAGTACCACTAGCAGCCGTCGCCCAAGTCCCCCCAGCCGCGCAGGAGTCGAGCTCATTCAACTCGTCGTCCTTCGCCCTGACGCAAGCGCAGATCGAAGCGGCGAGCCTCACGGCCGCCCAGGTCGCCGACCTGACCACCATCATGAACTTCGACCGGTCGCAGCTAGCCAACGGCGGGCCGCGCGAGGACGCCTTCTACGACCTGCCGGACGCGGCGGACCCGTCGCGGGCAGCGCGAGCAGGAGCCCTCCTGAAGGTCCAGCCCTTCACGGACACGGCGCCCTTCGTCGTCCCGCCCAACACGGCGCTCTCCCGCATCCTGTACACCACCAAGAACCTCAACGGGACCGTGCTCCCGGCCTCGGCGTTCGTGCTCTGGCCCTTCCAGCCGCGCCCGCTGGCCGCGCGGCGGACTAGCAACGGCTCAGCGGCAGTGGCGGCGAGTGCCCCGACCGTCCTCTGGACCCACGGGACGTCCGGGTTCTTCGCCCCGGCGGCTCCGTCTTCCCACCGCGAACGTACGTATAATTATGTCAGACAGCGATGTTACCTTCAGTCCTATATCTACTTACTGGAAAAACCTGAACTGACCCCCGGGTGGCCTCCGTTAATATAGTCTGGTACGGTGACGCGGCGCCCTTCACCCTCGCGCTGGCAGGATACGCCGTCGTCGCGCCCGATTACGCCGGGCTGGGCGTGTCGCGGTCCTGGGGCAACAGCAGCGCCCCGATCCCGCACGAGTACCTAGCGTCGCCGGCTGGTGGCCAGGATGCCCTGTATGCCCTGCGTGCCGCGCGGCAGGCGTTCGAGGGGAAGCTGAGCGATGACTTTGTCGTTATGGGACATAGCCAAGGTGGCGGCGTGGCCGTAAGTGGAATTACTCTTCGTCCTCCCCTTTGTGTTTCTCTCATACCTCTTCCGTCCCTTAGCCGAGGGGTGTTCATTTGGTGCTCCTGACTAGGGACCTAGCAGGTTAGCTTGTAGTGCATACGTTGAAACTCTTCAATGATATACACATCTTGGAAACACCATGGCTGACTCTATTCACAGTGGGGTGTGTCAGAGCTCCTCGCCTCATCTAAGGACGAGTTCGCGGACCTCGAAGCCGGATACCTGGGTGCCATTGCCGGCAGCCCGACGACGGATCTCTTCAACGGCACGCCTGAACTTATTTTGCCCTGGATTGGCATGATCCTCGACACGATCTTCCCCAGCTTCAAGCTGAGCGCGTGGCTGACGCCCCTGGGCATCGCCAGGACCGAGCTGCTCAAGCAGATCGAAGGCAGCATCGCCGCTAGCCAGCACCTGTTCTTAACCGGTGAGGTGGTGCTCCAGGAGGACTGGCGCGACACCTGGTACGTCTCTGCCTACGCTGGACTGGCAAACGCCGGGCGCAAGGCGTTCCGGGGACCCCTGCTGGTCCTGCAGGGCACGGAAGACGGCTTCATCCCTTACGGGAACACGACCGCCACGGTGCGCGACACGTGTGCCGCGGAGCCCGGCAACGATCTGGAGTACCTGGTTGTCAACGGCACGACACATGTGCCGACCCTGGACGCTACTCGCCATATCTGGCTCGGATGGATCCAAGACCGGTTCGAGTCTGTCCCGCTGACAAAGAAGGGTTGTGTCAGGACCGATCTGACGAGCTTCTTGCCTCTTGAGCAGTATAAGAGTACCGGAAACTCATTCCCTCTGTGGGCCGGTGCAACCGAGTATAGCTACGAAGTGCTTCTGGGCCTTTGAGTCGTTACGACTATAATTGAATAGATCATTTTTTAGTTCTTTGTACTTCTACTAATATCATCACTGCGTCGTGCTCCTAAACCAGGACGACCACCATATTGGGCAAGGATAATTCCAAGCAACTTACTCCTTAAAAAGTGATAATAAAACCTTGTGTCTTACGATCTGTTTTCATCAATATCGCAGTCATAGATCTGAGGTGCACCTCCAAGTCCTTTCTACATCAGCGTAGAGAGGGAAGTGATGGGATCCACAAAAGGCAGAGTGGTTGTCAAGATCGCGAAAAGATTGGCCCCTATTTTATGACCTCCCCTTTTCTCATAAGTGGGGACCGTATTACTGAGCAAGGCATTCCACAAGGCATTATTGATGCGTGGGCTCTCTTTTGGGGAAGGTTCTATTATGCGAGGAATAACGATTTCTAGCTATGATAGCCTCTTATGGATATGACGAGGATCCGCCATACTACGTTGAACCCTGAAAACCTGAAATTCCGTGGCCATCGCCCTCGTCTTGAAATTCTTTGATGAGATGAGGTCGAGAGCACTGGTATTAGACGCCGTATATCGTATAGTAGAGTCAATAATATCAGGGTTTTATGACGTAGGCCGCGTCAATTACCAATGCCTGTGTCATATAAAGGGCAGGTACTTACAAAGGAATTTACATACCTTCCTAACGGCTGGTCAAACCTAGATCATTTGACACAGCCACAAGGATCAGACGCTCTGACGAGGAGTGAGGCGGCTTTGTGGACTGACCATCGTCTCATGACAAAGCAAGTGTGATGCATCAGGTGATCTTGGTTGCAATCCAGATTGGGTGTGACAAACAAAATGCCTCAGGGTCGGTCTCCAGGGCTGAGACCAAGTAGAACTATCCAGCACAGCCCCTTTTCAAATTCCACCTGCATTCATCCACCCCCAAACCGGCCTAACAAGATGCAAAGCTGACAGCCACTAGACTCAGCTGTATTACCTACTCCACCATACATGTATTATGTTGGAGTGCTACTGCCGTGATGCGCTAGACGTACACATATTCCACAATCAGATTACACTGCGAATTGTTAGTTATTCGCTGGGAATGTTTGCTACCTACTTGTGTGCCTTGGCACATACCACATCTCTGAGTTCTACGGAGTACCCGTCGAGTAAACTCCAGTGGACATAAACGTTATTCGATTGCATATCAGTACTCCTTCCATATTCCTACACTGAAAGCCACACCTTGTATTCTTAGCAGAACTTATCAACCTACTATGCAATTCCACTCGGTGAGTCAAGATGGACGACGACACCAAGGGCTTCAGTGATGCTCCCCCATCCTATGACGACTCCATTCAGCACCCCGGCGGCGGCACTTCGCCGCAAGACGCCTCTGGTCCCGAGTCCGCGACCCGGCACCTACAAAACCACATCGCATCGCTGCCGGGCCGCATCCGGGCCTCGCAGCGGGCGCGCACGGCGCAACAGAGGCTAGACGACACCCTGCTCGTAGACCACATCGCGCCGGCGATCGAGGAATTGCTGATCGACCTGGGCGCCCAGGGGGGCACCGTGACCCCGCTCGCGACGCTGACCATCGTCCCCGACGGCGCAATCCCGCCGAAGGCCGAGCTCAGCGGGCTCTCGGAGATGCGCAGTCGGGGCGAGCTCGGCCGCGTCTCCAAAATCCGTCTGTCAGATCATGACAAAAGGGAGGAGAAGGATGGAGAAGAGAAAGACGGCCCTCCCGCATTCTCGAAGTTCACTTTCGCGTCGGCCGCCTCCTCGTCCTTACCCTTCTCCTCCCCAGACTACAGCGCGACAGACCTGCTGTGGTGGCGAGACGAGGCCATGGCGCGGCGCCTCGCCGACTGTCTACAGCCGAAGGTGGCAACGACGGGGAAGAGGCCGCAGGCCGAGCGCATACCCTCATCCACATCCGCGGTGCAGGCTGCCGTGGAGAAGGAGGTCCCATCGGAGAAGCAGAGGCGGGGCTGGGGCTGGGGGAAGTGGAGAAACGGACGAGGAGACCCTCCTCAGGGAGCGGGAGCGCGTGCCGCAACCGAAGCGACGGTAAGTCCAGGGCTGCAGCAGGAGCAGCAGAAGGCACAGGGGGGAGATGGGGCCTGTATGATCGTCGAGGCGCAGGAGGTCGCTTTTCGTGTGGAAAATGACCTTGGGATTTGGGAGAGCATACGGGGATGGGGCATCGTAGTAACAGTAACAGTGGATGCCAGTTAGGTATTGTACCTTTAGGCTGTATGTAGTAACGTAACTGTATGCTGTGTGGGCCTTAGCTGGCCGCTGTAGCCCCTAAATCGCGCCCCTAAATACTGGATGCCGATTCCTACTTCCATTGAAGAAGGTGCCATAACTGCCTTCTTAGTCAAGACTTATAAGACCTGAATTTAGTAGCTAAATAGGCTGCAGCTTACAGCTTAGGCCCTCAGCTCTAGTCCATGTCATGACCAGGATCGAACTATGACTCGCATCTCTGAGCTGACACCCACTACACGTGGGCGCTGGTTTTCGCATGGGTGTATTGGAACTACAGTATGTAGGAAGGTGACGTAGTGCGGGGAAAATTATAATAATTAAGACCAGCGGACTTAACGGGGCAAACGACCTGAACACAGTTCAACACACGATCCATAATCCGCCTTGTTACGGTGGCTAGATGCAGTGTAGCAGCTTACATGTGTTCCGAGAGGCCGGATCTCTTAATCTGACAGTCACGGAATGCTTCGAGAAACATGCTGTGCAGCATGCGGTTGGGTATGCTGCATGCAGGTACCCACATGTAGGTTATGGATGTATCCCCATAGGGGCTGTGTATAGAATGCCTACATGTCCGGTCAATAACCAAGACCGAATCAGCCTATGCTACCGAGGCATCATCAAGCATCAACGTGACTTTCAATCTGCTGACCAGCCTCAGTTGGCAAAGCTCAAACCGGAGATGAGCCAGCAAGAAAAAAGGGGTGTGCTTTTTCGACATCACACCTGTAGGTTGTACATACTTACGCTGGCTTCTCTGCTAGACTCCTTCCATTAATAACCAAGACGAACCAGTCGCATTCTACTAGTTGAATGGCCGAGCCAGTCATATATCAAGAGTGCTTAGATGGCGATTTAAACTCCCCATCATCTCAACCGAGCTACGGTCCAAAAGAACAATACTTTCTAAACACACTACGATCCAATATTGAATCTAACGGCACTGTAGACGGGCCATGAAGCCATGTTAGACCTAGGCCTTGAGAAGTAAGTAAGACGGACTGACTTTTGCCAGTATGTAGATCTCTTCCTATACATATGAGTGTTGTACAGGAGTACCAGGATATCTTATCAACGGCTCATGTTCAAGCCACTCAGATTCAACAGTCGAAGTGTACCTGTAACATGTAACGGGTGTGACTGCTCTACTCATCTGCTTCACACCTGGCACTGCCTAAACTTTAACTTTGCATTGGTATTCGATGCGTGCTACCTACTGAATATGCATTGTGGCTATGCGGAGGCACTGACACCTTCCTTTGTTCACAGCCAGAGACAAGAGCAACCATCATCAAGGATATATATACCTCAATTTCCACCGTATCCATTCAACCTAGAAGCTTGGATGTCTCTCCCCTTGCTAGCTTTGTTATGACCAATAGTGTTTGCTGATTACAGTACCAGAACTTCATCTTTATCTCCTTTGGATCATATAGCCCTGCTTAACACCACCAGCCCTACCCTCTCAAGCCTTGCTAGGAAACACAGTACGATATGGCGTACAGAATCGCAGCGCCAGATGAGTACCTCGCCATAACTGGCTTGAACATAAAGAATGTACGAATTACCAAGGCTTCTTGGGTATGGCCCATGCAAAGATGTACACGCTTCTCGGTTCAGCCACACGATTATGGCATGAACCTGCAAGGTGAGATCAAACCCGGACCAGGATTGGGAAAGGTTCTAATCTGCCTGTCAAGCCATGACCAAGGAAAAACTGCAATTCCTATTACCAGTGGTCTTTACTATTGGTCCGTACGTATATCCCACCCCTAGCACCCTGGTGGTCGTTTCTGAGATAGGGGATGTCCACTGACACAGGTTCAGAGATATCAACCACAGGGGAGCAAACACAAAGGGAGTGAGGGGGAAACACGTAACCCATACTAGTGACAATGGAGAAGCCCATATACACGACGAGGATGGCGGTGACGCCCTGACCAAGTACGCCATGCTGTTGGCGGAGGGTGACGCGGAAAAGAAGGGCCAGCAATATCTCGAGAACATCGTGAAGGGTGTCATCGAGGGTGAGACCAGAGTGCTCGTTTCCAGCATGACGATGGAAGAGATTTTCACCGAGCGCGAGGAGTTCAAGCGGAGGATCTTCAAGAACATCCAGGGCGAATTGGACCAGTTCGGCTTGAAGATCTACAATGCCAATGTGAAGGAGCTCAAGGACGCCGTCGGCTCCACGTACTTTCAGTCGCTCTCCCAGAAGGCGCACGAGGGCGCGACCAACCAAGCGCGTAAGTCATCATCTTCATCATTATAGTCAGAGTGACCAAGGACGAACAAGTCCGCGGACCACCCCGCTATCGGAATTGACGATGGGTTCTTTGGTTCCCAATGTCAAGGTCCACACCGTGGGATAATTCGCTGACAAAGGGTGACTATAGGTATCGACGTGGCAGATGCTCAACTCAAGGGCAATGTCGGCGAGGCGGAGAGACATGGTCACCAAGACCAAGCGATTGCCAAGATGTATGTAACATCCATCCCCTTGCAGGCCCACCCCCTTTTCCACTGCCAGACCCCTTCTCCCTAACCATCGACTCCACCACGGAGAGGGGAACTGTCCATCTCTTCTCTCTTTTTCCTTCCCACGCCCAACCCAACGCAACCCAACCCCAAAACTAACCCCCCCTCCCTCTCAACACCAGCAACGCCGAGACGGCCGTCAAGAAAACAGAGCGGGACGTGGAGCGGGCCAAGGCGGAGGCGAACCTGGCGACGGAGAAGGCCAAGCTGAACCGGGACGTGGACATCGCGCGGATCCAGGCGGAGCGGGCGACGCAGGCGCAGGACGAGGACCTGAAGAAGGACGTGGAGACGCGGCGGGCGGCGGCGGAGCTCGAGCGGCTGCGCGCCACGGACGTGGTGCAGGCCGCGATCCAGCGCGAGGCCACGCAGCAGGCGGCCGACGCCCGGGCGTACGAGGTGCAGGCCTCGGCCCGCGCCGACTACGACCGGGCGACGCGCGCCGCCGACGCCGCCGCCTACCAGGTCCAGACCGACGCCGACGCCCGCGCCGCCGCCGACTTCGCCCGCACCACCCGCGGCACCGACGCCGCCGCCTACCGCACCCGCGCCGACGCCGACGCCGACTCCCACGCCGTCCTGAAGGGCGCCGAGGCCGGCCTCCAGAGGACCCTGCGCGAGGCCGAGGGGCTCGCCGCCATGGCCGACGCCTACGCCCGCATGAGCCGCGCGTTCGGCGGGCCCGCCGGGCTGCTGCAGTACAGTACGTTACATAATCACTACCTACCTACCCTGCTGAACCGAAACTCCGCTCTGAGCTAACATGCGTCGTGCGTGGCAGTGATGATCGAGAAGGGTACCTACGTCGAGCTGGCCAAGGCCAACGCGACGGCCATCCAGGGCTTGCAGCCCAAGATCTCGGTTTGGAATACGGGGGCCGAGGCTGGTGGCGAGGACGGCGGCGGCAGCGGTCGGGGCGACCCGTCTGCCACCATGCGGAACGTCTACCAGATGCTGCCGCCGCTCATGTCCACGATCGTAAGCAACCCCTTTTTCTTTCTCCACTTTTCGGGCGTTAGCCTATGTGCCCCACCCCCCTTTTCTCGTTTCTCCTCATCACAACAATGCAACCCATAACTCCTACCCCCACATTCTTTTCCTTCTCTATTCGAACTCCATAGTCGAAGAAAACGAGATCCACGGTCTAAGTTTGAGGTGCTGCAGAACGATCAGACGGGTATCACTCTGCCGGAGTGGCAGTTCGGCCGCATACCCGAGGCGCTGGCGAACAAGGAGAACAGGGATTACAACAGCAACGGGGCCAAGAACTTGGAGTAATAAGGCTCAAATCCAGAGGAACAACCTCCACACGCACGCAATATTTCGCTCGTTTGAATTTTCAACCTGTTGGAAGATGGAATAGGGCAGGCAGGCTTCACCTCGTTGGCCGCAGTTTCTTTGGTCGAACTTTTTCATTCGCTTGGTGTCTTTCGGTCCCCTTTGTTTACAGGATTCGTGCTAGGCATTTAGGCCTGGCAAGACCCCAGCTGCTGTTATTTGTTCTTGGTTTTCTGTCTTCCTTTTTGTTGTCCCTCCCTGTTGGTGCCATCCAGCCGGGTTTGATATCCCTCTTCAGTCCGTACATCGTTAGTGTTTCAATAGTGATATCCCCATGATAGACGAAAATACTATAGCTTCCAATACCCACACCCTCTCACTTTTTCCAACGATGATACTTTGTCACTTGGCCTTTGGTCGCTTCTCGCAACGTCTCGAGGTCCAGCTAGTGTGTTCATTGACCTTCAGTCTCATGCGGAATATGTATATTCCCAATATCTCTGTTGTAATTTCTTGGTTACTCTAAACATTGCCTAGCATATTTCTGGTCAATTGGGTGTATACAGACTTTATCTTCACCGCCGTAGGCTACCTATCGTTGACTTTCAGGGGTACTCTGAAGTCAGATGTAGCGTTGGTCACTCAGGGGCACCATAATAACACACTTGTGGCTAAATTGGTTCATAAAGCGCTTAAGGTCCACGCTTCCTTGCATGATGATTGTTCTTTCATCGCTAATGGGTTAGTATCTCGCAAAATCTGTACTCACATTCCCTCTCATCCCGGATATGAATGGCGTCACAATTAGCGCTACGGGTGATAGGACGTAGGCATAATAAATTCAATCGATTTGTGCTAACTCAATCGCAACTCGAATAACTAGCTAAGCAGTTTTACTCGCCTTCCCACGACAACGTCAAGTAAAGAAGTAGAGTTTCTCGTCGGCCCAAGACCGTATGCCTGTTCGGCAATGGTCAGGTGTTCGATCACGAACACATCGAATCTTGGCGTCATGAATCAGGAATTGCAAAATCAAAGGACAGTCTAAAGTGTAAGCGCTTCTCTCCATATGGTATCGCATTTCCTCCTGGCGATGTTGTCAGACATCCGCTGGCTTCTTGCCATTCTGGATGGCGAGCGAATGTTGCGTAGCCCATAGTAGCATAGTACTCAATCGCAAACACGCTACATACATGCTGAAAGGCAACGCAATAACGCAAAACATTAGGCTGTCCCGTTTCAAATGTAGAACATTGAGTCTTTCAGCCTTTCGTGGATAGGCACGTTGCCGTTACTCGCGAGCGACATGATATCTGGTCTACTCCCAGCGCCAATTCCCTGCGCAGCGGGGGAATAGAGGTTGTCAAAATAGCAGCGCGCCCGCTCGCAAGCTAAATCTGCATAGTAGGCCGGTGTGCATACACTCACAGCCCGTGTTGCTCTTCCAAAGATGTAACAAAGTGCTTGTGTGACTTCTTCCACAACGTCCGCGACGTTATTGTACCCGGGGATTTTCATGCTGGCGTACTTAGAGCGAAATATCTCGTCTAGGAGGACGTACTGATGAGCTGGCCGGGCCGTGCCTTTGATAGGGCTATGTGCTTGGAGGAAGAAGTCCCAGTTTTGGCCTTCCGTCACTCCTCTATCCACCACAGTTCCAGCCTTCGTATTCCCTTTACGTATGTTATCAGGGTCTTTCTGATTGCCACTGACATGTGCGTTTTTGGGGTCTGTAGGGTAAAATCGACTGTGGTGTCGTTTTCCGACCACAATGATGGTGAGTCGGGGCTTGTGGCCTTCCTTGTAAGACTCTCCATACACCTCCTTGCATGCCTTGCGCAGGGCAGGAAGTTCATTGTCAATGACAAGCTTGTATTGCCCTTCAGACACTCCATCCCGATATACCAGAATGTTCTCAGGTAAGGAGTTGTTATGTCTGGTGCCCCAAAGACGAAGTCGCGATTCTAACATGCCCGTCAGCCCAGACACCATCTCTTGTCGTGCTGTGTTCTGGCTGCTGAGGATTGCTGGCCATTGTCCCAAGGCGTTATCCACACTAGCTACCATAGCAGCAATGCTTGGTGCGAAGGAGCTTGAGCCAGGCGAGGGGTGCGTTACGTCAATGCCGACTATCATGGTGTCGTCTGGGCTGATCAATCTAAGTTGTTCCGTACCTACGACGTGATTGCTGCCCCCTACTTTTAGGTTGACCTTCATTGAGATGTTTCTCAGATACTGATCCTGCCCACTGGTTTTCGTCAATTTCTTGACGTTCATGCATATGGTTGCTATTCCATACTTCGCGTCCCCGAGGCGTTTAACAATATTGTAATATGGGGTGTTAGGTGATGGTAAGACAACGAAAATGAGCATTACTCCCTCTTCGAATGCGGTCTTGAGATATTCGTCCAACTTAATAGCCATGTCCTCCAACCGAGTTGCAGACAAGGCCGTGAATGGTTCGGTGGGAGGAATGACTGCAATACCAGTCTGCTGTATAACCCTGCCAAACTCATGCATAATAGGGTGGATTTTATTGTTCTCGGAAGGGGGTGATAGAATCAGGTAGGTCCATTTTGGTAGTCTCTTGGGCAAGCGGAACCGATGCGATAGCAGATTCCAGCCGGCATCTCCTCCTACCTTTGCTGTACCCGTGGACGCATAATGTACCGTAGGCTTATGAAGTTGGCGGCCCTGAACTGTGATCAATCGCGGCTCGGTTTTGAGATCCCAATCCTTCTGTCAACTTTGTTAGCATTCAAGTCTTCGCCTAGGCCACAAGGTTTTAGTATCACTCACTATTTTCTGATTGAGTTTGGGGTTCAGCCCAACTGCGTCCAACCCCTCGGAAACGATAGAGAATGCATTGTCCATTGGAGGGCGAATGGCAATCTTTGTCATTTGTTGGACCTGTTCATCATCTAGCTTTGAGGAAGCTGCCTGTCCTGATATGACCTTACACGCAGCTGCGGGGAGGTAGAATGGTGTGTCTTTGCCAACATTCACGACCGGCATATTCGGCTGGATATCCATATCTGTTCCGTTGAATTCTGCCGACCGTTAGAAGTCTATCTTAAGCTAGGGAGGGGGTTCTCTTCTTACTATCTTGTAGATATTCAGAGAGCAGTACGTATTTACCGCTCGAACCTTTTGCCTCGGGTTCGACCCAGATCTTGATCTCATTTGCGTTGGCACCGGACTTTTTTACTTGAGGCGCATTATTCTGGTTTCTGCCATCTCCTGTAGTAGCCAGTCCTTTAATGGTCTTGATTGGGAACCCAACTCCGCCGCGATGGGGTTTAGTCATTATGCGGACACCTTGGAGGAAATAGTGTAGTGCGAATAACATGTCAGCGTTTGCGTTACCCAACTTGCCTTTCGACCTTTTTCTGTCGAATCGTGACTTGAATAACTGCATTAGTTCCGCCAATGTGATCGCCCTGAAAAAGGCACTATGCGTAATGTTGACATTGATGAGAACTCGGTTCGTAGCAAGTCGAACACTTGCGAAGTAACCTCTAAGGCCCTGCATTCCGACATCAAGGTCTATCTTGTGGGCTGGCGTAAATGTCTTATGTGCCCCAAGTGTGATGAGATTGGGATTCGATTTGGCAAAGTGATTCAGGAAGATATTCAGGGATTGTATCATTTCCGACTTCTGCGGATACTGCTTTGCCAACTGATCTGACTTGACGTAGTCTAGAAGCTTGTCAACCGGCAAAACGTATTGGAAGACAAGTCGTATCTGGTGTGTCACATCATCTGTTGGCTTTTCGTGTTCGCCGAAGTAGGATACTTTGAAGGTTTTCCCCTTGATGGCGCCTAGATCCTTACGGGAGATGAGTGTCTTCTTGAAGTCTGTGACAACGTCTCGTCTGAAATCAGCCATTTGTTCTCCGTTGATAAAGAGGTCCACAACTCTTTCAAGTTTCTTTCCAACCACGGTTGGTGACGTGTCAATTTCATATCTGTAGAACTTCAAGACAATAGGAACCCCTAAGTCGACGTAGTTCGCCCAGAGCTGGACGCGGTCTCCCCGAGTACCATAACCTGGGCGGGTGGGAAACGGCCTTGTGGATTTGGTAATGTCTTGTGCCTGTACCGCCATCGTAGTCTCTAGACCATCCTCAATCCGGCGCACATCCGAATCGGGAGGTGGAGGGTCTCGCCCATTGATGCTATGATATTTGTAGCGTCAGTATCCTGAAGACTCTTGTTTCTATGTATTGAGCCACTTACCTGTAGGGTTTAGTACTTGCCATCTTTGTCGACTACCTATCACTGTGGCTGCAATGGTTGGTTCAGTCGAATGTACCCTCTGCTACAATTTAATTCCCTGCTAGCTGGGTAACTCGTCAAAGCAGAGGCCTTGAATTTGATGAGGGCCAGGAAGTACGAGTAAGAAGGGATAAGATCCGGAAGCCACAAGAGATTTGTCAGGGTTGTTCACTGAAGATGACGAGCACAAGGCGGTGGCTACGTATAGAAGGTTGGAGGCATCTGCACAAGAAGCATGTGTGTATGTATGACTAGAATTGAAGAGTCTGTGGGAGTGGAATTCGCAATTTCAAGATGACACCATGTAAAGATAATAAATCTAAAACCTGCTAGTTTGATGGAGTTAAAAGACGAATAATCCGAAGGGATGATTGAGGGTGATACTGAGGGAAAGGTGACGCGAGAAGTTCGGAACGTGGTTTGGTTGCATGAGAATAGAAAGGAGGTTGGTTGTATTGTAGAAGCACGCAGTGTTCGGGGTAATGGGTCATGAATTGGACGTGTACTTGCGTTGTGCCATATATTGATGGCAGGCGCGATGTGTTCTAAGTGCTGTTCGTGTCGCTTAATATCTTAGCTTCTCCGTAAAGGGGAGAGGAAGTAGCAGGCCACTAGCTAAATCCACCTTATGTAGGTATGTTCAATGTTAATGGGTAAGTATTTACTCGGAATAGTTATGACCTCCAGCTGGCGTCAAGGCATACCTACGTAGGTAGTACCCCTAGAACCAAAGAATGTCTGAAGATAATGCAAGGTGGTAGGTACCTAGGTATTAGGTCAGGAACGTCAGATATCTACGTACGTAAATAGGCATGTAGATACCCAGAATGTAGGTAGGTGAAGGTCTCTCGGCCAAGTAAGAAGTATCGCCTACCGAGTAGTTAGCTAGCTGCCCCATGGAAAGAACGAACTTGGAGGCTGTTCAACCATCGGGCTCTTGGCTTAATAGAAGGCAGTTGCACCTTATATTGATGATGTCATTCCGACCAGAAGGTATCACTTCATAAGGTTTGAGAGGGGCGGGTATCAGGCTGATATACTACAAGTAAAGCCACCACCAACTTTGGTTTGGGGCATGCAGTTGCCTTTATATGGAACAGTGCGGATCTAGCAAAGTCCTTTTTTATAAGTTTGCTTTTGCAAGCAACGAGTTTGATGTTGCAATCGAAGGTGACCAAATACCATCCTTGGTGAACAAAGGGGGAGGGCTGTTGGTTCATTACCTATTTAGTAATATTGCATTAGCACCCTAGCGCAGAGTATTTAGCCTAGAGCAACAGAAGTTAATTTCCTTTAGCTTTAATAACCTTCATTAATATAGCTTCTTTTTTCCGCATTGTAATGCCCGTTTATTAAGTTATAAGCCCTTTAAGCTTTTAAAAGCTTCGTCCGTAATCTTTTTCCTTTATTTTTTAATGCCATCGTCGGATTTTTCCGTTTCGAAGCCCGAACGGCCGGATAAGCGCTATTATTAAATAGCTATTACCCGGGCTGCTGTAATTTAATAATTTATTAAATTTATTAAATTTATTATACCAACAGCCGTTGCTTTTTTTTGCAAAACAACGGAAGTGTTATATAAGCCCCTTTTAATAATTATTATCAAACTTCCTTTATTTTTCGAATTCGGGTTCGAAATTCGTCGTATAAAACCGGTTAGGTTTAAACCGTTTAAACAAGCCTTTAAGGAAAGCTTCTTCGTTGAAGCATTCGGATTTCGAATTGCCTTTCAGCCGTATTTAAGCTGCCCTTTTTAATCGGATTCGAGCTGCTTTCTTTTTTTTTTTGCAATATTCGAATTATAGGAAAATTTTACCGCTAGCGCCTTAATATGTATATAAGCCGTAATTATTTAAATTCCTTTTATTTATTTACCTTTTAATTTCTTTAATTCCTTTATTTTATTTTGCAATTCCTTTATAATTGTAATTATATTTCTATTTTTTTATCTTCTTTTATTAAGCCATCTTTGCCATGGCAGCCTATCCAATATATACTTTTCCTTTCGTTCCGTAGTTGCGGGGCGAAAGCAACTTAGTTAAATAAAAGCTGGGCGTATTTTAATAAGCCGAATATAACGACCTTATTGCCTTTTTCGAATCCAACGTATTAGAACTTATAAGTAACGATGCCGAAAAAAAGCTTTTCTGGCGCCGCTAACGAGTTTACGTAATGGCGTTAATGACCTTTATAATTTTATAAGTTAAAGCCTAACTTATCGCCGTTAGTTAAAGGCATAACGGTTCCGTTAAAGACCTAAAGATTTTTTGGAACCTGGTTTGTATTATAATTCCGAAAGCATCCGAATAATCCGTATCATAACTATTTAACGAATTAATTTAAGCGAAACTCGATTACGGTATTATATTTCAAAATTTTAACGTCCGTTTTTATATCGTCGCAAACCGGTTAATACAGTTTAATATAGCCCTATCGCCGAAAGTAAAGATGTTTCTTATATAAAACGTAATAAGGAATCGTTATTTTTAATTATTCGATTATTTTTAAAATATTTACGATAAGGGTAAATTAATTTGGGAAATAATTAAAGCCCGTATCGTTATTCGGGCTCGATTAAAGGAATTAAATCCTTTGGATTTCTTCGTTGCTGCCGCCGTTTTTCGTATCGAATGCAAGGTTTGTTATAGAAATTACCCTATTAATTGGCCCTTATATACGGGTTGTAATTTATATCACCCCGGAAGGAAAGATAAGTGCTTTGTTTTGCATCCGGAATTCCGACTTAAAGGGGCTTTATTTCTTATTATTAGAAATATTCCTATTCCTTATCCTTTAAAGGGCATACTAAATATGAAAACTGGCCTTTAAAAAGGGGTAATTCTGTATATAGCTTTATTTTATATTCCCTGCTTTAGCTTATGGGGGTATATTGCATTAATACCCTAGCGCAAAGTATTTAGCCTAGAGCAGTAAAAGCTGATTTCCTTTAGCTTTAACAACCTTTATTAATACAGCTTCCTTTTTCCGCATTGCAGTGCCCGTTCATCAAGTAGTTTGAACCGTAAGGAATGCGCCTTTGGCCAACATTACCACCTGCTTATAAACTAGGTACCAGGTAGCATGATGTGAATGTTCAGCAGCCACTTGTAGTTGACAGGAAGGTACCGGTAATACCTAAGTATACTGCATGCTAGCAATTACCGGGGGGCGTGCTTTCCCAACTCAAAATCACACTACGAACTGTCAAGGTCTAGCAGTTGATACCATCATATGGTATTATTTCTTGGATATGGGGAATCAAGGATCCGATTCGTTCCAATACTGAGCGTTTTCATATAATATATCAATGGGGTTATCACCTTCCGTCTCACTGTGGATACTCCGTTTCGGGAAGTTCTTTAAGTGTTCCTCGGCGCTTCTTACGAAAACATCAACATGCGAATTCTCTCTATAAAACATTACAGTCTAATATTGGTAGACAAGGGAGAGTTCGGGAATGCCAAAGGTGACATGCCTCGTACATTAGTGCTAATTGACAAGCCCATCAACCAACGGTACCTATGTTTGGCTTGAAAATACTTGGGTAGACTGGTAGAAACTTTATCTTATATGTAGGCAAGTAAGTGATGAAAACCATGCTGTTGGCGAGCATTGGGACTATTACGATTAGGCGGACAAAGGTTCTGCCTCTAAACTTGATTGTAGGCAAGTAGTTGCCGTAGACATTGGTAGGATATCCCGCATTGTTTTTCCACCTCGAATTGATAAAGGAGTTTGGAAAATGGCCTATCGACCAGGTCAAGGTGGGCTTTAGATCTCTAAAAAAGAGTCCAGAGTTGACTAGAGGCAAATAAAGGTGGCTTTCACAATGAAACATAGACGGCTGGCATCTTGACAATGCGGCTTTGTAGGTGCAATACAATGGTGCCGCATTCTCACAAAGCAGTTGTACAGTTATAAGAGCAAGCAAGCCTTCTCCCACCGCTTGATTTGCACCATCAGAACAACACTCGCTTCAATTCCAACTATCTGTCTTTCATTTACTGTTCATGTCACATATTTGCATTCCCTTTTAGACCATTCTTCTTGAACATTTTTCGCTTATTTCTTATCATGTCTCTAGCAGTCCCAGCATTCGAAGGTCCCGCCGCTAGCGGCGGCAACGATTGGCTGTTTGCCGATCCCTTCGCATACCAGTATTCCGACATCCCCCAGCACGTCGAGGGCCTCCGGTCCAGGTCCAAGAGCCCAGCCATCCCCACTGCCGGCAGTGCCGTATCTGAGCTCGAGGGAGCCCTCCCCGTGCTCTATGAATCCAGCAGCGGACCGGGCAACGCCGGCGAGCGCTTCGAATTAGAAGGGTCCATGCCGACGCTGCCACCACCCCCAACGATCCCCCAGGCCCGCCTTTGCTACACCGCGCCCCCTAGCCCGGAGGAGAGAAACGCGGCCGGTTTGGGACCCACCAACTTCGTGCCAGCCTCGCTACTCCCTGGCCGGGGCCGTCAACAGTCGCAGGTACAGTCGCGACCGCATCATCCGCAACCGCAGCCGCATGTGCTCAACGTCGTCGGCCGCAACAACAGCGAGATAGTCCGAAGCCGCCACGCCAACGTCCGGCTGAGCCGCACTTATCCTTCCAACCCTCCTTCCTTTCCTTCCTTTCACCATCGAAGGATGATGACGACGCCCGCGCCAATGCCGGTGAGCGGCATGCGGAGTGACAGTCTGATCGCGAGGGCGGGCCCCCCTTTCACGAGCGGCGCAGGGCCGGCCCCAGTGGGTCCCCCGCAAGTCCCCCAACAGCCCCACCACACGCAGCAGTTGAGGCCCATCAGAACCAACGGGCACTACGCGCCCGGCCTGGCGCCCGTGGGGGAGAATCCGTCAGCGTCCTCGACGGCGACGACTCCCAACAAAGACTTCGACTCCATTCTTCGCGATATCAATCCGTCTGCCGCCAAGAAGTCTAAGTGGCGTCAGAGCAGATCGTTCGCCTACCTAGAGAAATGTGGGACTTGGGTCAGTTAGATGTAGTAGGTATTCAGTAATTGTGATGGGATAGGTATTAGACGAACACGGGTTTGTGCTTTGATAGATCATGCCACAGGTTGGCTTATAAAAGTTCTGGTTTATTTAACTCAATACTTGCACTTCGCTTGACTACCATCTTCGATGTTACCCTCCCTCCAAGTACACTCGACACACCTGAAAATTTATGATGTCACGATGTCACGAGGCCCAAGATTAAAATGCTCTGAAAGCGAGATTTGGTCACAGTTACAAAGTGTTACTTCCATGATTTCGGCGTCAGGAAATTGCCAGTTCATAGTTACTGCATGTTGTAACTTACTGGTGATTCCAATTCAGGGGGGGAAACGTCCAGTCGGTATTGTGCTGAACCAATAGAATTGACAGAATCTGATAGCCCACTGCGGTTTTAGGCAGGTGCTAGGACCACCACCTTAATTTCTGGGTACAACCTCAGCTGCCCCTACAGTTGCCCCTACAGCTTGTTATACATACCACATCAACCAACATGACCATTGTGCATATCTTCAATCATGAAATGTTGGTTTCAAGTTGTATAAATTGCCCCGTTGGGTAATCTCATCGGCTTTACACTACGAGAGTACTAGTAATCGATCTCCTTCTGCAGTGGGAATAGCTACCTTGGCAGCTTGGCAGTGAGACACAGCTGAGAAGAGCAGGTGGAGCCTTCAATTCTAGCGAATATATGGAGGAGACAACTCAGCTCAGCCCTATTTCCCGCATTCACCTTATAAAATCATCGTCGCTGACTCGCTGCATCGTGCCATCGATCTGGGGTTTTACGAGCACGATCTATACGGACGGGACATACCAACGAAGTGTCAGTAAACAGTTTACTGTAAACTGTTAGGTTAGATACCTAGATAACATGCATATGGATGTCCGATTCTGAGAAGGTTAAGGCATTGTGCAAGCCTAGAGTTGTTCTAAGCACTAAATTAGGCAGAACACTTAGGTATAGCTTTCGACTGTCTCGACTCAGGCTCAGCCTCAAATTGATCCTTATTTTGAATAGCACTAGCCATCGATAAATGGCTGCCTCGGTGTATATTTAGCCTCCCGACCGCATTCATCACTGACTTTGATATTGGGGAACACGGATCCCCGGAACCCACAACCCACGTGCATACTTCAATCCTGATTATACGGCAAAAGCCGAGATTGCATACATCCATGGATGCATGCCTACTGCAGGTCATACGGCATAAGCCGATCACCTAGGTGGCTAGAGGCGCTAATTGTCAATATCAACCCCTCCCATCTATTAGTAATGCTTTAACCGAGGGCTATTCAAGCAATTGCTCAGTACATAGCTCAGATATGATCATATCTCGACCGGATCAGGGTCCAATACCAGGTGCTTACTTTGACAAACCCAAACGGTTACTACGCTCTATCCTCTCGGTACGGATGAGCCAATGGCCATGTCATGAGTCTTGCATGTGAGCTTCAGGTCTCAGCCGCCGAAGTGCAGCTATCAAACAACGTTGGGTCTTCTGTAACAGTATCAGGGGTAATGCAGGTACTCGAGCGGCTCCAACATAACAAGGCCTAGCTATATGCCACTCTTCGGCTTCCCGATTAGGCAGCCCCAGTGGTGTTTCGACGAGTTAGCGGAAACGAATGAATCATGTTATAGACGTCGAAAATATGTTAGTGCTTCGTCCCTAGTAGAGACCTGCTATAGATCCATGTTCGACCAGAGCCAACAACCAACTCTAGCCTTCTCAGTAAGCTCAGAAGGATCAGACGAAATGCGGCCGCGGTGGCTGCGCGGTGAATCACGGTTGCCTTGGGTTGGTGAACACTGCTGCGAATGCGAGCATCACGTACTGCATTTAACAGTGATCCACGGCAAATAGCGTCCGTATGTGATGGCTATATAAACATGAGTCTCCCGGGTCTTTCATATCAGATGGGTCTCACAGCCGAGTAGACACACATACGAACAGCTTGAATATCAAATATAATTACTATTACCTTGCCACTTCACAAATCAAAAACGGCATAATGCAGAACCTCTTTCTAAGTCTTCTTGTGTCCTCCTCAGCCGCCGTAGCAGCCGCACGGCCCGGGGGATCCCACGGTGCCTTCAAGGCGCGGGGCCCGGCCCCCGTAGCTCGGCAGCAGAACGTGCAGAGGTGGGACTTCACCAAGATCGCCAACCCGAGCGTGCCGGCGCCGATCGCAGACTTCGCGCAGAGCCAGGGCGCGGGGGCGACGCACGAGTACTTTAGCACGGCGGAGTGGAACGACGTGTGGTCGCTGCAGAGCTGGAGCAAGGACGCCTCGGACGACGCGCCGACGCGGATGACCAACAGCCTCAACAACATCTACATCCAGCAGAACACGGACGCCGGGGCCGCGGCCGACGAGACCTTCCTGACGATGCGCACCGTCCGCCATGATGGCTTCCAGTCCGCCGCCCAGATCGAGTCCCGCCGCAACGACTACCAGTACGTCACGATGAAGATGCGCGCCCGCACCGTCGGCGACGCCGGCGCCTGCACCGCCATGTTCACCTACTACCTCCCCGACGGCGGCAAGGTGCAGGAGGCCGACCTCGAGATCCTGACCAAGGAGGCCGACAACATCGCCCACTACACCAACCAGCCATCGTACGACGGCGATCAGGAGTTTCCTGAGGCAACTGGTAAGCCTGGTCCTTGGACAGGAAGGAAACGATATAAAGACAAGAAGAAAGACTGACCACAACATACACATTCAGTCACGGCAACTCTCCCAACATCTTGGAACACCTGGCAGGAGCACACCCTGGAGTGGACTCCCGGATCGTCGGATTGGTACGTGGACGGGCAAAAGGTGGCCTCGATCCAGTTCCAAGCCCCCGTCGACCCGACCACCCTTGTCTTCAACGCCTGGAGCGACGGCGGCTCTTGGTCTGGCAACAGTACGTTTTGGCGATGTCTCCTTTCCCTTCCTTCCGCAACCCTTGTCTCGCAAGTACCTTCTTTCGTCCGGTTCTATGCAACTAACCAATTGGTCGCTTGCAGTGGAAGTTGGCGGCAGCGCTGAAATGCAGATCCAATGGATCGAGATCACCACTCAGTAGACTAGAGGTTTGGTCCTCAATCCCCTGTGGTTACAAACCTAGCTGTACGGATAGTTGTCGAGAGAGTCTATGAGGTTTTCACGAGCGGATAGCGCGTTTCGATCCCAGTTTAGTTAAGTACTTACGCGCGGTCAAGGAGTCGAAGGGGTTGTATTCAATTACTTTCCTCTTATGAAGACCGGTTTGGTAAGTGGTAACGAATCGTCAGGAGGGACCTACATTTAGATTTCCATTTCTTCGTGTGTATACTTTGCAACCCTTACCTCATATGTATAAAATTTTGCATTTATAGGATTTTTATGTACATATACAGCCATATTTCGTACCCCGCGTCTCCTTTTACATGTTTGCTTGAATCTTGCTTCGTAGGCACCCCCACCCCAAGTCAGCTTTAAGAAGATTACTTGCCTATCTATCATTCATTATGACACTATCTTTGCCACTTATAAGAAAGCACATTTTATAACGGAATTCAGACGAATATGTCTGTAACTTCTGATTGTCAAGCTACTCAACTAATTTCTCAAGGGCTGCCCCTTGCTGAATTCCCGTCTCTCCATCTAGTTAGGATAGCCCTGCTCTAAAGCATCGAAGTGAGCATTAGAGAATGTCTTGGTGTAGAATCATGTGTCCTTCTCTGATAGTCATGTCCCTGAGTCCTAGGCTACTCGTATCTCGTTGATCATTCCTCATTCCCACGCATCTCAGATCCGCGGATTCCATCGTGATATTACATCCTCTCCACTACTTAGGAGACGGTTTTTTCTTGACCATGGTTGGCTTCTGTTGGTTTCCTTGAACCTTGCTACCACCAGGTCCCATAGGTACCTTGTAGTCCTTCAGTGAACCACCGGGCTTCGTCATGGCAATAGGGTTGGTCTTGAAAGATGGCTCGAGGGCTTTGGGGTTCTCTAGCTTGTTCTTGTTGGGTAAGCCTTTTCCACCTCTGCAGACGATGGGGAGGTCGTTCTCGTTGTAACGGATTCGTGAAGGTCCAGCCATGCTGCAGCAGTTGATCTCGTTGAGCGGGGGCAAATCTTTGCCTGCGCCGCCGTGTCCGCCGTGGTACTTTCCGCCGTTGCCCATTTTCGTATATATGAAGGATGGTATGCTGGAAGCTGTGATGGTTAGTATCTTCGAGATAAGAGACTGAGTGATGTGCCTACTTACAATAGAACAGCGAGGGGAGAGTCGAATCAGTTAACTTCTTAGGAGGTCAAGGATGTAGTTGCCGCAGTGGAAAAAATAGAAATTTGTCGACTGGTCGTGATTGATTCGGAGTAGTCTCTTCTGCAACTCTCTGTTCTGTCCTAGAAAGTATTAAGAGATAGAAACTTCATGTGAGGTGGAAGATGCTTAAGTAGTAAATCTGGATTTCGTGTTAAACCTCTCGTGGGTCCAAGCTTCGAAAAGACAATAGGTTGATTACTTGCCAACGGTGATGCCCATGTGGCAGACTTTAAATTCAATACACACTGCCTTGGTGTTACAATAGTAACAACTTCGTATTATGACTATGTTGAGTACCCTATTGTCCTCGCAAGGTTGGGCCAGCCGAACGTTCGTCATGTGTGCTCTTACCACTGTTATAGCACTAAAAACTCCTTGCTTAATCAGATCAATTATTCATCACTCAAATCTGTTCAATGTACTAATTTTGTATCAGAACAATAATGCCTCGAATGGCGTTGACTTCAATATCTAGGACATCCTATTCAACAACCATCGCTAATCAGGTCACGTAGATAGTCACACGTTAAACTTTAGGTATGATAGTATAGGCTAGATAAATAGTACCTAGGTCACCGGCCATTTCGAGCCTGCACCATTTTCCTGAATACAAGGCCACCGTTCCTCTATCTTCCCATTGTAGGCCATTTCTAATACAATATGACCATTTCAGGTGGGGTCATATGGCTTTCGATGCTTTACGACAGCTCGAGCATCCGGCTGCTAGATACAATAGTAAATAGCTTGTTATCCTTTACCTCACCAAGTGTAGCCCGATTGTGTTACGATACAAGCATGGGAGGATGACTGTAATTGTAGCATATGTCGAATCCACGATGCTACAATGACTTGCTACTGACAATGGGGACGAAAAGAGATTCGTTGCTTGAGTATATACTTATAATCATATCCTTATACAAGGTGACTGATACGAAACTAACTCCGGTTGTATAGGGGCTTATTATACTCGTAGCCACCCTTAGGCTCAATAGAGACTTGCTGACTGTTACAACCTGAGTGATAGGAGAAAGAGCCTTCGTATTGTGGGAATGGGGGCAGCCTTGGTTAGCTTTACAACCTTGTATATACAAATGTGTGTGGCTTCTGCCATTATGGCTATGTTTCCTGTTTCTTCACTCCCAGTTAGAATTGAACGCGTTCTCCTAGATATTGGCTAAGTAACTTCAGATTATGAGCTGTCTCCGTCCATTGCCATAACACCGACCCAATGCTGCTAACTTCTAAGGTATCGAGGTTGAGACGATGTTGAGCCCTAACCTCCCTGAGTGGATACATAGCAATAATATACTAGTATATCATCCGGTCCGAAGGATGAAATACGAAACCCATTGTTTTTATAGAATATAAAACGAATGAATGTTGCCAACTTCAATGGCAGATGGACTTGACTCTATGTGGTAATGCCCGATTAGGAAAGCATGGGTGTACAGGATGAATTGATAAGATAAGCTGATCAGATAAGCTTTGTGAGGGGAGGGGACTCAGGGGAGGGACCAATGCCGCCATGACCCCGCGGACCCGAGCTCGCGGGGCTGTTACTCATACGATACCTAGGTACATTACATACATACTACCTATCGCCTATTACCCAACGCTGGAATTTTATCAGAACCAGTCAGCCAGTCCTGCTAGCACCACTTGAAGCCTGTCAACCTTGAAAGTCTGTCTCACCTGCAACTTTCCTCTCCGATTCCCATCACCCATTCACCTTTACCCAGGCAAAAGCGAGGTCGGATTCGACATTCAACCAGAGCAATGGCGACTTCGACGGAGCCAGTGCTTCCCTCGCCCGACACGCGCAACATTCTAATCACCAGCGCCTTACCCTACGTCAACAATGTGCCCCACCTTGGCAACATCATAGGCAGTGTCCTCTCGGCCGACGTCTTCGCTCGGTATTGCAGAGGACGAGGCTATCGGACGGTATATGTTTGCGGGTCTGATGAGTATGGCACCGCTAGCGAGACGAAGGCTCTCGAGGAGGGCATGGATCCCGCTTCTTTGTGCGCCAAATACCATGCCCTTCATAAGGAGATCTACGATTGGTGAGTCATAGGCCATGTCTTCCCGCAGCGGCACTGGACATTTGTGCCACGATGATGCCACGGAGATGCCAACTAACAAACGATATCCCAGGTTCCGCATCGGATTCGATGTTTTCGGTCGCACGCCCACTGTCCAACAGACTGAGATCGTGCAGAAGGTGTTCTCGGATCTTTGGCGCAACGGGTACATCGAAGAGCGCGAGACGATACAGCCTTACTGCCCCGCTCACCAATCTTTCCTAGCGGACCGCTTTGTGGAAGGCGAATGCAGCCTGTGCCATGACCCGGGAGCGCGCGGAGACCAATGCGATCGCTGCGGCAGTCTTCTCGACCCACTCCAGCCCGTCGAGACCAGCGGCGACAACAAACAGGAGGGAGAGCGCTCTACTGGCTGGTTGATCAACCCTCGCTGTAAGCTAGATGGCGCTACACCGGAGAGGCGGGCGACGAAACACCTGTTTCTGCGTCTAGACGCTCTTCAGGACGAGATGGTGAAGTGGTTTTCCGGTGCTAGCGCCGAGTGGAGCGCGAACTGCATCGCTATTACAAAATCCTGGATCGATAAAGGCTTGCAGGCTCGTGGTATCACGCGCGACCTCAAGTGGGGGGTGCCTATTCCGAAGGGTCTGGATGGCCTCGATGATGCGGAATATGCGGCCAAAGTGTTCTATGTGTGCGTAACTCGGATGTTCCAATACTTTCTGCAAGGAATACTGACATGGACTACAGCTGGTTCGACGCGTGCATCGGTTACGTATCCATTACCAAGGCATATACCGATGGGGATGATTTAACAGGCACGAAGTGGGAGCAATGGTGGAAGAATCCGGAGAACGTATCCCTCTACCAGTTCATGGGCAAGGACAACGTACCGTGAGTACTCCTCGCTGAAGGTCGACGGCATAATATGTGGTAACTAACCTCGAACTTATAAGGTTCCATACGATCATCTTCCCAGCTTCTCAAATAGGAACCAAGGAGAACTGGACCAAGGTTAGTCGGTTGTCCACGACAGAGTACCTGAACTATGAAGGCGGCAAGTTCAGCAAATCAAGGAATGTCGGCGTATTCGGAAATAGTGCCAAGGAGACGGGCATCGATGCCGACATTTGGAGATACTATCTTCTCTCAAGACGGCCCGAAGTGGCCGACTCTGAATTCAGATGGCAAGAGTTCATCGACGGCAACAATAATGATCTCTTGAAGAACTTGGGCAACTTCAGCCAACGGATCATCAAATTCTGCGCCGCGAAGATGGATAGTGTCGTGCCCGATTACGAATCCTTTAGCGACCCAGATGGTGCATTCAAGGCGTACAAGGACGAGGTGAACTCCTTGCTACAAACATACATCTCGAATCTCGAAGACAACAAACTGCGTGCTGGTTTGGCGACCATTCTTACCATTTCAGGGAGAGGAAACAAGCTACTGCAAGATAACACGCTCAGCAATCAACTTCTCGCCGAAGACCCAGCCCGCTGCGCCGCTGTCATCGGCACTGGCCTCAACACTTTACATCTCCTTGCTAGCATCTTGTCTCCTTACATGCCCACCATCGCGGAATCAATATTCCGACAACTCGGCGTTGAGCCTAAGGTCTCCATTCCATCTACCTGGACAGCGGACTTCATCAAGCCCGGTCAGGCCATTGGCAAGGCGGAGGCGCTCTTCAGCATCATCCCCGCGTCCAAGGCGGATGAGTGGCGCGACATGTACGGTGGCGACGAGCTGCGCAAGCAGAAGCAACTCGAGGCCGAGAAGGCCGCTGCTAAAAAGGCGGCTAAGCAGCGCAAGAAGCAGCAGAAGCAGGAGGCGACCGTCGAGGCTGGCGTGAAAACTGATGCTATCGAGAAAGGCGTATCGGAGCTGGCGGTCGATGGCCCAGCTCCTGGAAAGTGAAGCGAGCGCAACCTTTCTTCAACCTTAAATGTATCTTGCTATTCGAACAGGCAAGGGATTTCTATGTTTATCAACTAGATCTAGATGTTGTGCTGCGCCGCATTGCCGTGTCGGGCGGGTGGGTGGTTTGAGTGAGGCATCTGGAAAGGCCACATAAGCGGTGGCATTACCATGGGCGTCGGAAGGGAAAATGGACTGATGGGGTAGTTTATAGGGAGCAAGGCAGTTCCGCAATTGTACTGAAATAGATGAGCTCTTTCTTATCATTGGCCTTGACCCCGTAGTTTGTGACATTGGTTGGTGAGAAGAAAAGGACGTAATGCCCTCGCTTCATATAAAGACCCGAGCGAACGCCTCCCCAAGCCCCCTATCGACCAGCCAGGCCTCCAGGGCCTTCATATCGCTCCGGTTGGCGCGCTCGCCGCGCTTCGCCCCGCCCCCCAGCGTCTCGGTGATCTCGGTCATGTCGGCGAAGGCGCGCTCCAGGGGCGGCGGCGGCGGCGGCGGCTGCTGCCTCGGGGGTCCTCCCTGTCCCTGTCCCCCGGCGCCGGCCCCGACCTCGCGCCACCGCTCGCTGACCTTCTTCTGGTGGGCGGGGATGTCGCCCCAGCTCTCCGTCTTGATGAACCGCATGTAGGCGTCGATGGCGCGCGCCCCGCCCTCCAGGCACAGCACCCCCGGCTTGCCCGCCAGCAGGAACCCCGTCAGCCCGTGCCGCGGCGCGTGCGAAACCAGGTCGTCGCGCTTCGCTCGCGTGCTGATCGACGGGAAGTAGAACCAGGCCCGCACTAGGGGGTCGTCCGTATCCCTATCCCTCCTGTCTGTGCCGCTAAATTCCGTGTCCCCCTCCTCCACCGCTGTGTTGGCCTGCAGTGATTGGGCTTCTCCCAATGCGACCGCCGCCTCTCGGAGGCGTTCGATGGCTCCGAGGATGTCCCCGTCCGCACTATCACCATCGTCGCCGCGGAACGGCGGTGGTATTGTCTCCGCCGCGAGCCGCGAGGTCTCGGCCCGGCTGAGCCAGTCCGGCTGCCGTATCCTGACCCTGGGGTTCGGCGGCTCGGTCTCAGCAGCAGTACCCTCGCACCTCAGAGGCCACGTTATGTCCAGCTGGAGACGCTTGGATGCCGAAGGCCCGCCTTCCTCCGCGACCTCCAGGTTGAGGACGACGGACACGTCGGCCGGAATATTGTTATCTTGACGATGCGTAGTGCCGCTGTCTTCCTCCTCGCCGCTGCACCAATCCCTCAGGGTATCGAGCGTATCCCGGGCGCTCTCCTCGAGAAGCACCTCGCCTTCCGAGGGGTACATGGCTATCAGGAGGTCGATCTGCCCCAGCTGGAGCTCCATGAGCTCCTTGGGCAGGAGGGCTGCCGCTGGTGTCGTCGTGGCGGGGCCCATATTTCCAACTGCTGCAGCGGCGTTTTATGTGAGAACCCCTTAACTATATGTGAGTGTTTACATGAGACCTTGTGAAAGGCAAAATACCTGCCTACTAGAAGTATGTATAAACGAATTGTTACCGGTCCTTGGTGTATTTCACTGCGCCCATTTAATTTTTATATTACCTCCGCCACATCCTGCGCCACTCTGCGCCACTACCCTACCCAAGGGCCGCGGTTTTACTATAAGCAATTACGAAGCACTTCGTTGTATGACGGACACAACTCACTTACGGCACGCCCTGCCCCGATTTGCGACAGTTGGAAACAGGTTGTATTTTCTTTGTATATATTCATGTGTGTATCTATTTACACTTGATTTCTTGCACCTAGGCATCTATAACATCCGATCAGTATTCACGGGTGTCAACGCAGGGAAAGGGCAAAAGGAGAAAAGCACGACTTATTGCGCCATACCTGTTCTTCCCTTTCCTCTCCCTCCCTCCCGTGAGCCCTCCATCACATCACATCCGCAACCATCTGCTCTTCCACGCGCCCTATCCTATTGATTGCACGATCTTGCGTCATGGTCAGGTCCCATTCGAGGCTCTTAAACATGTCGCCCTTGTGTACCCACGGCGTGAACGGGTTAGGATTCACTTGGCCGACCTGAACAAGCGGGTATTTAGTGAAGAATCTAGGGCGGTGGCCCTCGTACATCGCGGGAACAAGGCCCTGACCGCATTGGAAGTGGGAGTTGGCGCCGTGCTGCTTTCACTGCCAATTGCGAATTAGGAGGCAGGGTTGGAGAGATACCACTGGACCCGAGGCCAGAGAAGGTTCTGTGTCCAAGCAATAAAGTATTCGTAGTCGCGGAGGTACTCGCTCCAGGGCATCTTCACGATGCTCGACTCTAACCAACAGAGCAGCTCCTCATGAAGGGCTGGGTAAGGCCGGGCTAGGGTCACTGTCCTCGTAGTATGCCACGTCGGGGTTTATTCGCAACAGTCCGTTCCATAGCCGAAAGGCTTGTGCGGCTTGTGCGATGCGGTCTGCCTTATACCACCTCCAGCTTCTTGTGTGTAACCAATCAGCCAGTGAGTCAGTACAAGTCCACATTGAATCTTGAATAGGGGGTTTGATCCCTTATAGGTACGTCACTAGACAAGCTGCAGACGGCTACCTGAGTGCCTGGATGCCCCACCTCGTCCTACACTGCACCCCGCAGCGGGCTTTAGTGGGTGATGGGGTCGTGAGGAAGCGCCCAAGCACCCAAGACACCACCTAAGACTGCTAGAGCTGGGGCACCAAATTTGGAGCTAAGTTCTAACTATAGTGGGGTCACCTCCCGACAAAAAATCCAGAAAATTCAATTGCTTGATACTGCCAGCATCATCACGTCTTCTTCATAACTGACGTCAAGTATGCATTGAAAGTCGCGACTTTGCAACCTGCGACCTGAAACGTGAGACCGAGATTGGGGCCTACACGAAATGCACTCATTAGTCCAACCCAATGCCTGGGTGGCCCTGAAGCTGCCCTCAGGAGATACAAAAACACTGCAGGTTGTGCCTAATACGTTCGTCCCCCCAAGTCTCATAGGTCGCCGCGCTCTACGAGGCACTTTACTACACAAGTAGCTAATAGAACTTAGGACTGTATCATTAGGGAAATACGGTTCTTTTCCGAGCAACCTAATCATCCAGCGGCCGTACCACCTTACATACGAACTTCTGGACAGGAAAGACGACGAGAGCTTCAACCGGCTGCGTATTGTGCCAGCGTCCGAACTTTACAGCGACATCTTGTCCTCGACTAGCTCGTCCAACACGGCAGGGACTTCCACGCCAGCCCCCGAAGACGAAGATGCCGACACAGCCACGCCGACGGGTGTCGAGTACTCCCTAGTCGACCCCGACTCGGGCGTCGTAGTTGCGAAGACGGACCGCGCGCAGCTGGACGTCTCGGCGCGCCAGACGCTCGGCATGGAGGAGATCGAGCAGCTGAAGAAAGATGGCACAGATGCGGGCAAGGACCTGATCGCCAAGCTGATGCTGTCGCACACCGCACTGGACCAGAAGACCCAGTACGCGCTCGCCAAGTACAAGCTGCTGAAGACGCGCAAGTACATCCGCCGATTCTGCGTGCTGCCGCTCGACGTGCCGATGCTGGGCAATTGGCTGCTGGAGGAGAAGGACTCGTCCAAGATCCTCGACATGCGGGAGGAGATGGTCGCGCTGCTGGGCTGCTGGGCCAACGTGCATTTCGGCGGCAAGGACCGGTGCGAGAATGACGAGCCGGCTCGGGATCAAGAAAATCCCAATAATGACGAGGACATCAAGACGGAACCTGATTCAGAGTCGGGACGGTGGCTCGTCGTAGATGATACCGGCGGTCTCTTGGTGGCCGCCTTGGCCGAGAGGATGGGTGTACTGTACCCAGACGAGACGGAAGATGGTGTAGAAAGTGAAAACCAGCGACCGGTCTCCCCACAAGCAAAAAGGAAAGCACCTGCTGTCAGCCAAAGCGAAGCAAATACAAAGGAGGATGCGGAAGGCTTACAAGCACCACAAGCGGATCGAGAGGGACCCAAACAATTAGAGCCACAAGAGAGCGGCGAACAAGCCGAGATCATCAAGCCAACCGGCAACCAAGACCATTCCCCAAACAAGAAACGGCCAGCGGGAAGCAAACGCGGGCACCACCACCATCATCACCACCGGCACGACGACATGCACGTTCCGTACGCGCGCACGAACACGCTAACGCTCCTACACGCCAACTCGCAGCCGAACCTCAGCTACCTGCGCTACTTCGGGTTCGACCACACGAACCCGTCCCCGCCGCTCTCCCACCCCCTGTCGCGCCACCTGACCTCCGTCTCGTGGCTGCAGCTGCTAGAGCCCTCCAGCGACAGCGCGTACGCGGCCCTCCCCCCGCCCGAGGCTACCCCGGAGGAGCTGCGCTCCTGGAAGGCCAACCGCCGCGGCACGTACCACCGGAAGCGGCGGCGCTGGGCGCGCGTGCGCCACGCCGTCGACGCCGCCCGCGCGGGCGGCTTCGCCGGCCTCGTCGTCGCCGCTGCCGCCGGCATGGATCCCATTTCCGTGCTGCGCCACGCCGTCCCCCTGCTCCGCGGCGGCGCCCCCGTCGCCGTCTACTCGCAGACCGTCGAGCCGCTCGCCGCCCTCGCCGACTGCTACAGCATCGCGCGGAGGGCCGCGTGGGCGGCAGATCCGCCGCCGCTGGCCGAGGTGGAGGTTAAAGTGGCGGCAGAGGCAGAAGGGGAGGGGGAAAACAATGGAGAGAGGAAGGAAAAGGTCGTCCCGGACAGGGAGCGCGCCGCCTGGCCCGGGTCCGACGAGTTCCCGCTCAACCCGTCGCTGCTGCTCGGCGCCGCCATCCAGACCAGCCGCGTGCGCCGCTGGCAGGTCCTCCCCGGCCGCACCCACCCCCTCATGACGAGCCGCGGCGGGCCCGAGGGTTACGTGTTCACGGCGTGGCGCGTCAAGCCGGCCGAGGGGAAGGTCGAGGCGAGGGGGAAGGCGAGGCCGAAGGCGAAGAAGAGGAAGGTGGAGGCGGAGGGCGATGCTGGGACTGGGGTTGAGACATGACACATGGGTAAGAGGTGAGGGTGACAATTCGATCATCGGCTTACTATGTGTGTTGGTCGACGACTGCATACCAGGGATGAATAGAGGCAAGAGGATACTAGAAGGCCTGTACATGGGGCACACATATACACTGCATACAAAGGCGTTTTGAAGGAGCTTTCAAGCTACTATGTACGGGACGGGGTTCGTTCGCATTGCTTCTGATCACAAGGTAGTATTAACTATGGCATTGTTTCAGGCTTTGGCCTTGCAATATGAACTTCGGTAAATCGTCATTTTCTCGTGCACCCGTCGTGAGCTCGAAAGCCCGCGTCTTTCTCTTCTTTGAAGTCCGATCACTCCTAGACTTCCGGGCTTTGCGGGTGGTTGGGTTGGGTTGGCTGTCTTTTTATCTTCCCCGTAGGCTGCACGGGCAACACACCGAGGGGTTTATCGGTTGCTTCTCGCCCCTTTTCACAGCGACTTGCCCATGAACTTCCTCTTGGTAAAGCTCAACCACCACTTGCTCGGCTTTCCGTCACCGCCTTCTTCGTAGACCCTCGCTAGTAACCGACTGGAGAGCTCTTGTCGCACCTGGGACAGGTATTGTCGTAGCTGTTCCGCGTCCTGTCTATCTCTCGGGGGCTCGTACATCTACAATGATCACCATCCACGATCAGTTCAAGGTCTTTTTTCATCCAACAACTCGGGTATACATCTTCATCCTTTTTCTTCATTCCCAGAAAAACGTAGCACAATGGAAAGCCAGCCAGCCGGCTAGCAAGCGAGCGGGGGGTAGCTCACCTGGTTGAGGGGGAAGCCCGCGTCGCCGGGGATGGCGAAGTTGAGGTCGAGGGCGGTGTTGAGGACCTCCTTGGTGGCGTCGCGGACGCCGTGGTTGGGGCGGATCTTGGTCAGGCACTCGCTGACGAAGAGGATGCCGTAGATGAGCAGGCGGTCGGCGGGGCCCTGGATCTCGAAGTTGCGGAACAGCGTGTTGGCGCGGAACAGCAGCAGCACCTCGTCGAGGATGTCGTACGACTCCGAGTCCGGGTCGGGCGACTCGCCCGCGGGCAGGGGCGGGCTGGGCTGGGGCAGCGTATACGCCGGGCCCCGCGTCTTCGTCCGCAGCGGCAGCAGCGGCACGTTGCCCACCAGCCGCGGCACGTTGGGGTCCGCGTTGAACATGGAGTTGTAGGCCTGGATGGATGGGGGCGGGAGAGGAGCGAGCATGCGGTCAGTATATGTAGTAGGTTCGGCAGATACGATCAAAATCGCCTGGTATCTGATATTATCTGGACAGGTAGCCTCGGGATGCCATTCGGCACATCGAGCAAGATGCACGCAGGCATGCATCCAAGTACATAGGTATGCGGAATTGGCGAGGGTCGACAGTTACTTACCGGCATCTTGTCGAGTGGTTCACCGAGACAGGGTCGGTGGCTCCCAACAGGAAATGCGACGACGTAGTTCGTGAGGGGGATGGAGAGAAGGGGGTGACACTCTCTCTTCGACCTTCTCTTCGCTAGGCTGCAGGTGGTTGGCTGGTCGGAGGGGCGAGCTTCAGGGGACTTGAGGCTGACGTTCGCGTTAAGGCGGAAGGTTGTCTGGACGGGAACCTCGAATCGTTAGGCAGACGGACGTCACCACCGACCACTGCAAGCTATCGGGTAGCTGAGTAGGTGAAGGCAGGCACCTTAGGTAATCACTTGCAATGGCCTGGGCGCCCACTTGGCACCTGCAGTCGGGTCCATCCGTCCTCCGTCCCCATCCATCTCTTGTGGTCCCGGGATAATGTCGGCGAGTACGAAGTGACTTCCAAGATTCCAAGTTCCAGTATCAAGCTAACCCCAAAGAAGCTTGGTAGCCGAGCTTGAGTCAGCAGGATTATGCTGTGCTTGGCATTGTGGCATCAGTGGCGCCGCGTGGCACTGCAATCCCAATGCCACGTTGGGAATCATGGAATGCCCTTGAATGACCTCCTGCGTACCCAGATACCTGGGTACATTACATGAGCACTGAGGCGGTGAGTGGCTCGAATCCGCGGAAGTGTGGCGCCTCCTCACATTTGCTCCTTTCCATGCTGGCATTGTGCCAATCAGGCTGCCTGGTGCTGTAGCCTAAAGACGGAAACAGCGGGCGCTAAGTACATCTGTAGTCTAAGCTGGCTAACCAAGAATGGCGCTTGGCGAGTCATGAGGTCACGGGAGAACGCGACAAAATGGTGTCTCTTCCAGGGTAGCACTTGCCCTCAAATGGGTCCGACAGCCCACCTAGCCCACGTTCTTTCAATTTGTTGTTTTTCAAGCACGAGTTTCAACCAAGGTCGCCCCTCCCCTACTTAACGCCAAAGACGCCAAAGACGCGCTCTCCTTTCCTCTCCTCACCTCCAGGCCTCCCCCCCCTTCTTTTACTGCGACCTCACCCAACATACGGATCCCAGGACAAACAAATCCACGGGGGTTTCACTTAGCCGCCGAGCTTTGAATCGCCGAATCAAAGAACGTCTCATCCCTCGCATACGCATATATATCATTATTAGACGTCATTTCTTTGAACACTTTGTCTCCGCGATACAAAGGCCAATTCCCGACTTCCCGCGTACAACCAAACCATTCTTCCGCCACTTCATTTCCTGGAAGCCTATTCCTCTAGGAGTCCGGATCTGCAATACAGAACAGGAACTTCATTTCTCTCGGCGCATCTCTATTCACATCTAGTCAAGAGGCCCTGTCGCGCAATGGCAGGTGCAAAGCCTCCTACACCGACAACACCGACCAGTCCGACTATGGAACACAAGCGCACGCGCACACGCCCTCGGATAAGACACATTGCGCCTGAAGTAGGATCGCTTTATGACATCTTACATGATCATGCCGAAACATCGCTGTTTCTCCTCCCTATATGCTGGACAGAGTTCCACATCCAGGTCCTCGGTTGTCGGTTTACCCAGCTACCGCCTCAGAACACTCCCACACCATCGCAGACCAAGTCCCGCCGAAGAAAGCATACTCCCCAGGCAGTAGTGAGCATTGCCGAGGATCTGAAGAAGCTGATGTCACCAAATATGAATGGGCCTATCTCACCGTATACGCTAGCCCTGAAATCTCTCTTCTACGATCTATTCCCGACACGCTTGTTCATAGCGAAAACCTGCGTAGATCTCAGTATCCGGTTTGGTGCCCGATGCTACCTCAGAGCAGTACGTTGTCAGGTATTATGGAAAGATCCGGAGTCGGATACAAAATCATTTGACTCCGTCACTACCTGTTCAAATTCATCTGCCAGTCGGTTCCTAGGACCCATGCCAATGAGCCAGACCGCAACAAAGGGTGCCCCTATATTGGCGTTTGTCAGCCGCCATCATCTCAACCACGTCCGTAGAAATTGCTATCGCGTTCTTCCTGGGCCCAGCAGATTGTACAACGGTCCTGTTCACCGTCTACAAACTCTGCGATCGAAAGCGCTGATGCCCAAGAACGAAAACGAGGACCAGTATATTCTTGCTGTGGTGATCGCACTTGCTCAACAATCTGCGTATAACAACATGGACTTTGCTCCCAAGGATACAACAGTGAAGGTTGTGACGACGTCTCAAGATGAAGAGGATGAGTCATTTATCGTCTATACGGGCACCGTTCCCGCCGCCCTCTTGAGAATGTTCCACGAACCAGAGAAGGCGCCGCAGGGCGATGCGGATATCCGAATCGAGTATACACAAGTTCCAATGTGGCCTGTACTAGGCCTCAAGGAGCGATTGGGTCAAGCCCTTGGCAGCGAGACAGTCGGAGACTTCGATATCTCGAACATGGAAACGTACGAGGAGAAAGTTCCTCTTACTCCCGAAACTCCATCGCCAAAACGCCGGAGAGATGTCCTAACGGAGGTTTTTAACGCGAGCTTCTCCGAAGATAGGGATTCGGATAGTCCGGTAGAAGCCGTTAGCAAAAGGAGATGCTTAGAGGGGAGTAGGGTTGGTCTAGTTCGGTGACGAGAGCATGATATCCTCACTTGTCAATGACACATCGAACAAGATGATCACCTAAAGTGCTTCAAGCTTTGGTCTGGTCCAAGGCGATCTACACCAATATTTGGGGTCAGCAGCTGCTCATTCCACTTTACACAGCTCCCTGTTACCCTTCCCTGGCTGCAGTATTAGCATCCAACTATGCTATGGCGAGGATATGAGAATCGGGTTAGAAAAGCATGAACGGAAGGGTGTTTTGGACCAAGCAGCCATGGGTGGGTGAGCTTGGATCGCCTTGTGTGCATGCACTGAAACCTCGAAAGCTCAATTTCGACTTGAGCATATCTTAGACGTGCTTGCTATCTGATGAAGTGCAGATTTTCTTGGTGCTAGTATCGATCAGGGCACTACTTGACGGTGGCTCTGAACGTGTCTCGATGTTGAACGCTTCGAGGGAAATAGCTTGCGGGATGCGGAGGCCAAGAGGCCTGGATGATGTTACGAATGGCGGATATATGTGAATTATCGAGGAGCGGCTGCGATACATTATACCCATTACTTCACTTCGCGCTGATGATAACACGAATTATACTATACATTGGAGTTCATTTCTTTTCAGACCCGACTGGATTCAACTTGTTAGATATTCATGCAACGTGAGAAGTGGCTGGTTCGATGATTCGAGGCGCTGTCTCATGCGAACTAGCACCCTTAATGCCAAATGTAGCGCCTACAAAATACCCGAGAAAGCGTGCGCCTTGTCCACCCAACAGGCCATAGTCCGCCGTTTACAACGATGGTCTTTGAAACGACAGGTTGTAGTGCAATTATATGTCGAAACGAACCCTACCGTAATAGTTGCTCGATGGATAGATAAAGATGGATGGTTCGAAATGGTGTAAGTCGTGATAACAACCATAACGCAGCCAGTAGAAGTCTCCCAGGGGAAAAGGGGGTGGGGAGTGTCGGTAAACCCAAGCTCAGCCTGCTGTAACATCCACCCTCCCAATACGACACTACATGACCAACTGCACAAAACCCCACACAAATAACAGCCCTATTACATGTTCTGTCTTCTATAGTAAAGCCATATTCTCTACTTGGCTCCCTGCTAGTGCGGAGCTCGTATGGAAAGGGGATTTTCGCCGATACCCTGCCAACGTGCTCTACCTACCTAAGTGGCAGTACCAGCTAGTGTAACGGTTGGTGAACTGGCTGGTTTACTGGCGGTACGCCGATACCAAGTGCCGGCCGCGATGTTGGTGCTGAGATGTGTTGGTGCTGGTTTGTTAGTGTTGGTAGGTTGTTCGATGACTCCAAAGTCAGCAGCCAAGAATGCAAGGGGATTAACCACCATCTCGGGCCAACAGTAGGATGTGTGGCAGACCTCCATCATCTTGTTCTCGCTCAGGTCGGATATCGGGCTATCATGTCCTTTACTGAAGGGGAATTGGGCTATGTATATAGAATTACGGTGTATAGGCCTCATTGGAGCTATGGGGGGTTGCGGTGTTGGCTGGATCGATAGATGTATTTACAAAGCAAGGATAGGCAAGTAGGTAATAATAAGCTTACTCTATCCCATATATATCAGCATATTTGGTAACTAGAATCTCCCCATAAACTCTGTGGCTAGAACAATCATCATTAGAGGAATCTTCGTTTACACGTCTTGTTCCTTTCGATTCATCGAGACCCCATCTGGTACCAATTCTGCACTGCCATTATGTCTATAACGCAGCAAGATGCCGCAGAGCTTACAGGGAAGCTTGAAGCTATCAGCATCAATCCAGACCTAATACTCGCTCTGGATAACGATGCTACACGGCGTAGACTGTGCGAAGCTGCAAGGAAATTGAGCTATGCCCTAGAAGCTCAAGGCGATACTGTTTGGAGAGTGGAGATGTCGGTAAGTGAGCGGAAAGATACTGTGTTGTATGTGGGAGTACGGTAACAGGTTAATTGTCTGTTCTCGTTAGCCTTTAGAGCTCGTCCTCGCTCGCATCGGCGTCCAAACGAAGATATTTGAGGTTCTATCGAATGAACCTGAAGGCTCAACTCTGTGCAACGAGGAAGTCGCGCAGAAGAGTGATGTTGATCCGGCTCTGTTGAGTAAGTGTGACGTTCTAATCATACTTAATTACTATATACAGCTCACCATATGTGCTAGAGAGACTGCTGCGTTACTACCAATCATATGGTATGGTTGCTCAGCCCGAGGACGACAGATACGCCGCAAGCCGTATCACCAAACACCTGGCATCTAAGCTGGGGCGTGAAGGCCTCCGCCCGTTCTTAGACGTGGTGGATATGCGGGAACTAGCGAGGGGGGCGGATGCCTCGACCCCTATCTTCGTGGATGTCGGCGGTGCCGCTGGCCATCAGTGCATCGCGGTGAGAGACAAGTATCCTGACCTCGCAGGCCGCATCATACTGGAAGATATGGCACACGTCCTTGACCAAGTCAAAGCCAACCCACTCCCGTCGTTTGGTGGTATCGAAACGGAACCTTATGACTTCTTCAAGCAGGAACAGCCCGTCAAAGGTATGTCGTCCATCATTAGCATACCCATCAGTAATATCAGTGCATGACTGACTGAATGGCCGCCCCGTAGGAGCTCGTGTGTACTATATGCGGGAGGTACTCCACTATTGGCCCAATGACAAGTGCAAGGAGATCCTGCGAGGCACTAGAGCTGCCATGACGGAAAGTTCGGTGCTCCTTATCGATGAGATAGTTCTTCCCAAACGCAGTACGCCGTGGCGAACCACCGCTCTAGATATGACGATGCTGTCGTGCTTGGCCGCGATAGAGCGCTCAGAACCCGAATGGCGCGTCTTGCTGGATGAAGCAGCCTTCAAGGTCGTGGATATACGCAAGTACACTGATGAGTGCCATTATGCTGTAATTTTCGCCGTCCCGAAGTAGCTCAGTATGTTTGAAGGGATGTATTGCCAAGCTTGGCCAGTCCCAGAAGTTGTCATCCTACCAGCCGGTTCCTTATCGTTGGATTATAGCATCCCCTTCTTTTGAGGAATCTAGATGTGTCCTTCAACACAAGATCGTGACATTCCCCAAACGGACCTTGTGACGATGTTGACTTAAGGTATAAGTCGATCATACAAAATCCACCAATCAGAGAAATCCACCCACGGGAATCCAATCAGCATCACGAATTGGGACTTGACATACCCAAGTTTAGGGACACCACATTATTAACTACCTGCCTAGACAGGCTGACAGATCATTAGGTCTCTCCATGATCTATCAATATCGCTACTTCTGACAGGTCTAGATCCCGCTAGATTTTATTCCATGGCATTGGGAGGAGCTTAAGCCTTACCTTTACCTCCCCCACTCAGGGTCGGCATTGCTTAGAACGAGAAGCATGGGGACCCCGTTCCCTCTCCCCAAAGCAGGCCTGGCGCATCAATACAAGCGCCATCCACCAGCTGCTTGATCGATCATATTATAGATTGTGAAGATTTACATAGGCACTTTCTAAGGCATGCGTTGCTTAGCCGAATTGGAAATTCACATGATAACAACATCATTAACAGCCACCATGTTAGTTCTGCCCCTGGCACTAACTCGACAAAGGGTGAAAACGCGGGAACCCGCATATCAAAAGAAGCAGAAATAAGAAGAATTATGTTGAAAACAGGTTTCGCGGAAATTAGTCATGTTGGTATTCAGGGTTTCTTGCAAGGCGGAAATCCACTTGATGGTGAAACAGGACCCTGCTACGTCGATTCATGCCAACAATCTTGTCAAGTCCGTCTACAGATTACCCAATTTCTGTTGCATTGTAGCAATCTATTAGCTAAAATGGTTGACATTCCGGTTTACAGCAAATAGCAGATCATGGATTTCCTCGCAGCAATAAGTAGCTTGTCATTGTCTATTACTTGTTTTAGGTGGGACAACGGAAAGACAACGTCTAGATTATATAGTATGTCCTGCCCCTTTCTACCATCGTGGCGTCGCGTAGAGTGGAGCGGAAAAATAGCGTCCTCCAATAATGGAGACCAGTGCATCTATGGTCCCGGCTGCCCGCATTCGAGAAAGCTTGACATAGAGAAATCCGGGGATTCTACTATATGGTAATTACTGTAGTCTCAAGTATAAATATAAGGTTATAATCGTGTGTAGATCCCTTCCCGTTGAAGTTGTTCAGAGACCAAGCCAAGCAGATATCCCCAGATCTCCGCAATATAGATCGTGACCCCTGAGACCCAGTCGTGATGATGCATCGCTGTTACGCCCTTCTTGCCCTCCTCCCTGCGGCCTTGGGATGTTCCAACCCAGATAGCAATGCCTGCGCAAGCTTCATCTCCGCGAACCCGGCATCATGCGGTTCGTTCCTCACGAATGTCGTGACAGCTACTGCTGGTCTTCCGGCCTGGGGGTATGTATGGAGATATATACACAGCAGCTTCTCTCACAATACTTCTAGCTAACATGTCTGAAAAGTACGTTGAAAGCAATCTCTGGATCCTGTCCACGGCCCCCTGTTGTCTTTCTCCCGGGGAGATCCAAGACGATGGGATATTTGACGTCCAAGCGCAAGATGTTGACATTAAGCAGCGACCAACTGTTCGAATAAGCCTAGCATGATCTCTAAGGAATGCGTAAGTCTACCCGGTGTGCTACACAGGCTTACCTGGCCTGTTTGAGGGGCATCATCGACAAGGTGTCTCCCCATAAATGAACTATATACATAGATGCTCCATGAATGGGTAGTTACTAACGTCGATCCAACACATTAGTCATGCTACACGACGCCCGGGGGTTCGGTGCCGTCTACCACGATACGCACCACGACGACCAAGGCAACCACGACGGCCGGTGGAGGCGCTACGCCTACCGGCTTGACCACAACGCTACCCGCCTCGTCCGGCGCCGTCTCCAGCTCGGCCCCGATCACTGTCAAAGCGGGCGAGTCATTCGACGGGGGCATGAAGAACTACGACCGTTCTCGTGAGTGAAAGACAAGAAGCCCCTAGCTCCCATAACCACGAACCAATTCTATGCTGTTGGAACGACATCAGGGCTGACGCTGCGAGGTTTCTAGCCAAGGTATGCCAAGAGCAGACCGAAACTGGCGAGGATGACACCATCTTCATCCTCGAGGAGGGCGCGACGCTCTCGAATGTCATCATTGGCCCCAACCAGGCCGAGGGCGTCCATTGCAAAGGAACATGCACCATCAACAACGTCTGGTGGCAGGACGTCTGCGAGGATGCGATGTGAGCACTCCCTTCTTTTTTAGATGACTTGATACCCCAAGAGCCCGATTCTCTACCTTCTTACCCTCCTACCCCTATTCCCCATATTTCCCATCAGGAATGGCGCCGGCCACATAAGCACACACACACACACACACACTAATCCGCCTTGGGGTTGCAACTAAACCATCCTTTCTCTTTGCAGCACGTTCAAGCAGAGCAGCGGGACGTCGTACATCAACGGCGGGGGCGCGTTCCACGCGTCGGACAAGATCGTGCAGTTCAACGGGTTCGGGACGGTGCAGATCCAGAACTTCTACGCGAGCGACTACGGCAAGGTGGCGCGCAGCTGCGGCAACTGCAGCGGCAACGGCAAGGCGCGCAGCTTCGCGCTGAGCGGGGTCGTGGCCGTCGACGGTGGCGTCCTGTGCGGCATCAACACCAACTACGGCGACACCTGCACCATCGCCGACTCGTGCCAGGACGACGGCAAGGACTGCGACCGCTACACCGGCAACGCGAACGGCGACGAGCCCACCAAGATCGGCTCCGGCCCCGACGGCACCTACTGCAAGGTCTCGGGCTTCACCGAGACTTGCTAGGTTGCTAGATAGATAGCGGCGGTAGCTTGAGTTAAGCTGCGTGGCGTCTCCTATGGCCAACGTGTATACTTAGCCGGCTAATCGGTAGCTTCGACGCCTATATCGCAGGAGATGCTATAGCAGACATGAGATACAGAGTTGGGGGACTTTCACACCTTACCTCTTTACCCCTTTACCCCTTTATCCACTTTTTAGTGCTGGGTGGGTAGGTTATGACTATCAACGACTATTTATGGCGTGATGTTTGAAATAATACAGTACCACGTGTCCATAACTGTTTATCTTGCAAGCCTTTCAATAACCATAAACAATAATACTTATTGCCATTGGCAAGTCGTGAACCTTTAGAGATTACAGGTGGTAGCTGGGCCCCTGGTCTACCCTACATAGCCACTCTACCTAGAAGCCAGACTCACTATAATAAATCAATAGAGTAATCAGAACAACTTCCAAAGTGCCGTGGATGGTAGGGTAATTATGACGCGCGTGAGGGTAATGCGCATACTTAGGCCATGGTCACGCAAAGCGCCAAGGTTGCCAGGAATCTGCCCAGACGACTTGCAATGAAAAGCCCAGTGTTGGGTAGTTGCGACATGACAGACCTATGATAAATAGTGGTGGAGTATATAAGTAGTAGAAGTCTGTAGAGCAGACTAGAATCTTTATACCTACCAGAAGCTACTAACATTGCCCATTTCGCCGCCACGGGAACGACATGTGTTGCGGTCCATTAATGGGAGATGCCAGTGGTACCAGTATACATACAAGGAATGTCCTACAACTAACTGTAGTATTAATTCCAACGTCATAGTTAACACTACGCAAGTAAGCCCGCTAGTAAAGTTCTTCCAAATGATCGTGAGCATGAATGCTGCGATATGGAGGATGGGTTTCTTTCACAGAGAAATGGGTTGTGTAACATATACTGCTACATGTGTGCCCTCTTCATACTCTATGGTAATTACCCAGTGAACTGTGGGTGACGTTCCGAACCCCGGAGATTATGAATTTAGGGCCATTGAATGAGCATCAAATGAAGAAAGCTCGGCACATCAATACAGATATGTAACTCATTCACAGAAATCAAGTTTGGTGGGCTTGTGATGACAGGAAGTTGCCTTAATTGACCCAGCGAATTATCATGGTACGGGTAGGAACTGGACAGGATTTGGGACTACGGCTAAAGGCTTATAAACATGGGAGGCTCAGCCTCGCGTAGTGGTGAAATGCATCAGACCATGGGAAAGAGTTTAGGACTTGGGGTATAATATCGATATAAACAATGCAGAAAAGTAATGTGCTATCACCACACGTTCTAAAACCATGCTCGATGGCATCCACTAAGTCAAGATCACCTAGCTACAACATTATCTGCTTGACAGTTGAAAGGGGGCATGCTTCTTCCGAGATTTAAAATATACCCCTTACCATTGAACGGCACAAATGTATGCTAGAGGGTCTACATGTAGCAGAGCTAGCACATCAGGAGCACAAGCCGAATGTGGATGAGAATCTTCTTGCTCCAGAACCTCACCTGATGGGAACTCCAGTCACCGAAGCGTCGAAAAGACGATGTCACCAGTGCTTTGGAAGCAACAGTGCTATATGAGTTCACATGAAGCTTGAACGCTGTAGATCATCTCAATAACGGAAAGGAATAGCGTTGAGGCAGGGGCAAGCGACTATGACTACGTTCTGTTGTATAACTACTTCCAACAAACATGAGAGGTTGGGCTGCACGTGGTCTAACCTACTACCAAGTGACTATCCTTACGTACATGCGTAGATCTCCCGCCGCCATTCTGGGGTCCAATAGGGAGAGAGCGATTGTAACCAAGACTTCCTACTGAATAGTGGCCAGGTATCGCAATAGTTATCGACAACATGGAATACTAGCTGAACTGATCAATTGCGCCACTATACAACAATACGAGACGATTGTATATGATCACTCGTATCAGTCAACATTTATTGAATGTAACACCGGGAAACTGGGTTGTGCCTTGGGGCTGCATGAGAACAACAAGTATTGCTAAAGAGACGATGAGACGGATACAGTATAGTGGCCGGGCTCCCGGCCCCCGGGGGTGGCATACGTATATAGGTAGCGTACGTGGTGTGGCTAGGATTCTCAACACACCACTCCGAGTCTCACTATTGCTAGTGGCGTCTTAGGAGGAACTTGGAGAGAGGGCATTGACTAATGATTGCTATAATTAGTAAAGCATACGTCAGTACGAATACCTCTGTTGAGCTATAGTCACCAACCCCCCCATTTCTACAAGTCGACAAAGGATGTGGAGAGATGCTTATGATACGGCGATATGAAGGTTATGGTGTTTCATGATATCGCAGTCTCTTATCGTTTCCGAGAGGAAATACGAAGCAAGCCACCCAGCCAACTCAAGGGATACGTCACTTTAGGCGGTCCGAGAAGCATGATATACTGCTTAGGTGGTGGCTAAACAGGTAGTTCCCCTGCATCGGAACCTCTAGCCAATCATATATACATCTTCGTGCATATATAGCGGCATGGGAGGCGCTGCGGGAGTGTTTACAGGCTAGTAGCCCTCGACAGCTTTTTGATAGTGGCTTCGTTTCCATGGCGTCGAGGTTGTTTATCACGGTGGCGGGCCCACGTTAACGTGCGGAGACAAAGATCTTGGTTCTATTCGGCTAATGAAGAGGGAAGCCGTACGTACATCGAGGTCGAATGACCAGAGGATACGACAATATATGACTTGTTGTTCTTGGACGTGGTGTAGCTCTCAGGACACGCAACCACCCGAAGTGGACTAGGACGGGAGATCTAGAATCGTCGACCTAACTCAGGTAACTAACTATACTAGGGTACGTTAGACACCAGCGCAAAAGCATGTATCAAGGGATATATCGTCTGATACGGTCTGGCCATCACATGCTGAGGCAGGCCACTCTTGCTGCGGAGTGCCTATCAACGTAGCATGTAGGCTTGAAAGTGGTTTCAACTACATACGTGCTGAACTTGGCGGAAATTGAATGGTGTGACCATAGGTGACTTGCGGGCGGGCGAGCGCTGTTGTAGACAATGAAACGGGGAGTGACCTGTCATTTTGTGATGAGAAACCAGCCGCCAGTATCGATCTACTCCAGCTAGACTTCGCTGTGATAAGGTACTGGCAGTAAGTGTCAAAGCATCTCATTTCCTACATTCGGGTGATTTACTACCATTCATGGCCAATTCTCGGGTGCTATCGTAACGTCGACTACGAACTGTCCCGAACGCATGCATTCGTTTCGCGCTATAGGGTGGGAGGAGTCGGGTAGCAGAAAGCAAGGAAAACAGGCCCTGTGGATGGTCCCGTGGCTGGCTTGTCTTCCTAAAGAAAACGAGCTAAATGATTCACTGTGCCGCGGGCCTCGAAACGAAGTCGAAAGACATACCTAGGCCGGCTTCCCATGCGCGTCGCAGGCGTGTCCTCCCATATTAGATCTGTCTGAAGTTGATAGAACATGTGCGGAGTGTGGGGGCAGCCGCATTATGAAATCTCTTGGGCCATAGCCACCTTCCGAGGACCGAAGGACTCGTTCTAGGTAGTCTCAAGATCTCAAGAGGCCGAGACCATCGCAGGTAGGATCCCGACAGGATTGTCAGACAGAAGCGTAGTAGAGGACGCCGAGCAGCTGCGGCGTAGACAACCCTAACTAAATACTACCTATATATAGGCACGAATATCCACACTTGCGCCAGCCAGCCCTAAGCAAGATATATCGTTTACCTATCCCGCTGTATTTCACCTCAATGCTGTAGTAGCAGTAGCAGTAGTACGTAGTAGTAATAAATCGTAGTATCGCATGGGAATATGGGCAAGGCGATGGACTAATCGGGTAAAAATGGAGAGCTGGGGTTACGTAGAAGACGATTGCGCAGTCCTCGTATGGCGGGGTCAACCCGAGGGCGACAAGTGCCCACAGGTACTCGACGCGAGTCAAGGGACGGCGGCGGCTGCGGTGGCAGATGAGATCTCCCGTTTTGCCGGGTGTTTGTTGTGGCTGGGAATGTCAAGAAGCTGAGGAACCTTATCTATCTCCTGTCGACCATGGTAGTAAAGGTGCATGCGAGCGAGAACACATGTCCTCCCCTGCTCCGACAACATAGTCAACTAGAGCTAGCTGATCGTGCACCGAAGGCGCTTGCTTCGACTGGCTTTCAGCTCCGAATGAAGAGAACGAGAACAATACGGTATACCTGGCATTGGGCTCGAGGGGGAACTGAGGGCGCATTCGCCGTACATACATACTTCGTAATTCCTGGAACACCATCTCATCGAACTTGAAGACAGCATGGCACCATTGGAAACAAAAGACACTGAACCAAGAAGCTGTCAATGTAGGCAAGGTAGCCAGTCTAGTCTCAATCAGGACAGGAAATGGCTGTATACATATATCGTGCTCCCTCCATTCGACCCAAAGGGAAAGGCTGGTTTGGTGATTCGTGAAACTAGACCACAAGGCAGGCGTGGTAGGATATTCATTCGTACACATCTGGGAATCGGATGCTTGTGCAAAGACATCGAGACATCGGGACATGTACCGTCATGTTTCAAGTTCTCGAGCCCTACCCATAATTTTGCGAAACAACTTGGACCGCTTGGGTAGCTGCTCGCCTGAGATCATCGCAGATCAGCAGTTTTGGTTGGCGTTCCGACGGCGCCGTCCCGACCACACCGAACCTCCCCATTTCTACGTATTTATTCAAGTCATTCTAGGAAGGACGGATTGGTACATGGGTGGACCGATTAGTAACACGTAGGTATAGGAGCCCCCGAGCCCCTAAAGAGTCGAAGAGGCACAGAGAAGGGAGTGCGGATCGAAAAGCACACTTTTGTACGTACATAGTTGACCACTAACCAACTACCTTGTCTGCTTGTACGTCCCTAGCGCCTGAGTGCCCACGATTCCACGAAGGACCTTCGGTATTAGCAGCTGGTTAACTAGTATAGAAACGCGTAATCGTCATTCGACGCAGGACTCGCCGTGCGGCTGACGATCTCGTCGATCGTTGCCATGCCCTTTGGTGGGCCGTTAGCGGCATTCGAGGTTCCGCCGGCCCCCCCTCGCTGGCGTCCCCATGCAGCCCATGGCAGCACCCATGGCAGCATGGCTGACTGATGGGGCTTTCCATCTTAAAAGGATCGCAGGAGGACTGGGTGGTGTTGCTAGTCGCTAGCGCTGTCGTCATGTAGGGCATGTACTATGTTCCTCAGGAGGCATGTGTCAAAAGGATGCGTGAGTTTTCGATTATTCATTCTTCGGGCTTCTACCCATTCTCCCTACCGCACGCCCAAATACCGAGTCTACATAGGTAGCTAGCACGAATGCACACAGAGGAGGACCTCGGGAGTACACGATGCCCCGCACATGCTTTGGGAACCACAAGACGTGTCTCGCGTGAAGTGAAGACATTCAGATATTCCATGAGACGGACATTTTGTCTTCCGTTTCGAAAAAGAGCAGCAAGAATATATACCTATTGAGCAAGGGTATAAGTCATATTGAGGCTAGGATGCCATATCCAGACCAGGATGGTGAGGGAGTGATGAGAGATTTGCAACCTTGCAACTGAAGTCTAGAGATTGCTATGTAGAGATTATTGAAATCCTTTCTGGCGGGGCTTTGGACTAAACCCGCGTTGACTGTGTACCCGGGATTGCCACAACCTTGATTTGATCTAGAATTGGTATTACCAAGTGTCTTCCTGGGTCCACGTTTATACGTTGGTGATTTATCGATAAATTTGGTGTACCACAACGTAGCTTCATAAGTACCTATGGAGAAAGGCAAGACTATGCACGCATCGATTGCTTTCACCTCCGTGGTATTTGTTATATATAGAAAAGCGGCGATTCTCACGACATGGAGATAGGCTTGTAGATATAAGCAGTACCTTAGGTAATTGCTTAAGTATTTAATTGATAAGAATGTATTTACTTAGGTACCTAATATAATAAATACAATCTTACCTGCTTGTCCTTAAGGTACCTACTATCGTAGCGCTGTCAGCCGGCTTGTGGCCCAACCCGCCAGCCCGCCAGCCCGCCCGGAAGCTGCAAACTGGCCTTGGCAGGAACCCCGTGGCGCAGGACTCAACGGCGGGCGGCCCTTCGCCTGCCGTCTCTTCTTCGGTCGCACTGTCGAAACTTTGGCTTCTCGTATTTTGTTTTTGGCCACACGGCATCAGGGCATTTGTACGTTCAGGGCAGTTCGGGGCTTCTCTCAGCCCAGAAAACCTACCAAAACCCATATGCTCTCGTGCAGATCAGTCTTAGGCCACCCTCCACGCAGTTGACGCCATTTGCCCAGGTTTTGGTTGCAACGCTGTAGTTAGCTATCATCTGACCTGAGGGCCAGCCTAGCATGGCAGGCTGCTGTCCGTCCCGTTGGCTGTCCTTGATCGTCGCACCCTGCCCGCCTGCCCGCCTGCCCGCTTGCCCGTCTGCTGCGTACGTACTTCACTGAAGTGTGTGCGTATGTAGGCAAGCAAGGAGTGTTTTCTGGCCCTTTGCTGTGGTCATTGTTACCCCTGTTGAACATCACGTAGGTATGTAGGCACGTTTATCATTTTCTACTTGGTTACTTGGTAGTACGTAGGGTGTACGAAGAGGGTAGGTAGCGGCTATCGGTCACTTGTGCCGCCGACATGGTGTACGCGCGCAATGGGAAGATTTGCCAAGAGATACCGAAAATAAGGTTAGAACACCACTGGTTAGAACAGATGGCATCGAAGAGCTGGCAGTGGCTGAGATTATTCTGGTATTCTGCTGATTCTATAGCATTAGTCATGAAACCACCGACGTTAGCTGCACTGACTATGCTTATATTGCACCCTCGATACTCGTGTCAGTGTTTCGGAACATTTACCTATATAGTTACCTATATAGTTACCTATATAGTTACCTATATGGCATGTACGTATATACTTCCAGTAGTGTTGCTATTTGCGGTGGAAACCCTCTCGTCAATCCTCTCCTAAGGTAACCTATGTAGGTAGGTAAGTAGGTAGGTCTGGGAATCACTAACGGATGCTGAGTACATAGGCATGAAATAAGCTAATAAGCTCATGTTGGCACGGGAGAACTATATGCGCGTAGAGACCTAGATGGAATACATGGATACCGAGATCAAAATCGGCATGTCCATGTAAGCGATTAACATTTACCCAATGGATCGATACCATCTCTTCTTTTACTACTCTACACAGGCATGGCATCTTATCTTGTATGCCATTGTGATGGTCTGCGACCGCTGATTCAGATGCACGCTCAGGTGATGCTGACTTCGACGGGACAACTATATATACCTATGTATACAAGGACACCCATTAGTCGAAACCTAAGACAACGCGTTGAGAGGACGCCATGGACACTAAATATGTGATTTGATTCTGGGCAGAGTAAAACCGGGAAGTCTCAGGAAGTGGGCTAAAAGTTGATGGGAGGGCAATTCGGAGACAGAATGTCAAACCGACAGACGTCATTTGTGGGCGGGCCTTCCAAGGTTCGAAACAAAGGAGAAGGGGCCGCAGGGTTCCTGAGCTAGATCTGTCCTTGTTCGCAACTACGTCCTCCAATGTTTCAGCATGCATTGGCACCACTCTGCCGCCTCTACATAAAATAGAGACGGAGGCAAATTTATCGACGTTAAACTCGAATATAGTCACGATCGACAACGTGCTGAGGCTTTAGGCTTGAGAGTCCACGACTTAAACCGAATAATCCCCTGCCAAGTTCTGAGAATATGCAGAAATCGAAAAGCAAAGGTTAGAAAAACAAGAAGTACTTGAACGCTCGTAGGCGCTACATGGCAGAGAATCGGTACCATTGATACCTACTTGGGGCTAGCTTCTACGCCGTCTCATCGACTATCTGCCTTATTCGGCCGTACGCGTCACCACCATTTCCATAAAAGAGGGTCGGATCTTCCGCTTGTCACATCGGACCCGTCAATCGCAGCAGGCCGTTGCGTCTTAGACGTGGAAAAAGAAAGCCAGGTATAGCAGATCACGACTATATGCAGGGTCAAATAATTTAAATGCCGGCTTGGTCGTAGGGATTTCTCTTATCGGCGCAATTTATCAACCTTTCATTGCGCTTGACCCCTTTTACCATGCTTTTGCTACTGAACGCTACGTAGATACCCAGTCGCTAGTGCACTATATACTGGTTGAGGATAAATAAACTTACTATGTATGTAGGGAGGTGGTTAGTTACCTCAGGCGCTTAATATTTAACATTGGTGCTGGCTGCTCGAAATCACTGAAACGGGATGAGGAAGCACGTCATAAGATGCCGGTCGCGTCCCGCCCCAAGAAGGATTCCCACCAGCTAAGAAACCACATGCCGGCTAAATTGCATTTGGTTATAGTCGAGAGCGCTATTTCCTGGGCCTTTACCAGGCTAAGATCGGGAGCGGAAGCACGTTTGAAGTAGGATGTAGTCAATACCGACCTCGACCTAGTAGCGGTTCCGTCCGATGCTCTACATGTTCAGACAGAGACCACTTTCGCTGTTTGTTGCAGCGTTGCCCAGTAGGAAGCTCGATGAAGGATAGGCGAGATAAAATATGTAGCTTGGTGGTAGGTTCTGGAGTGCTAATAGTAAATTGACATAACTAATACCTACCTACTTAGTAGGTAACCAAGTTTTCCTAAGTTAGAAACACTGCTTGGTCACTTGGTACACCGATGAAGCATCTCACCTGCCAATTACGTATACCCGGCTAGCAGAAAAGGAGCTCCAGAAAAGACTAGTACATCCATAGAGGCAGAGGTAGTACGCAACTACGTACTACATAGGCTTACTGGCCCATAGGCTAAGCGATTTCGCATGGCAGTACTTGGCAGTAGGATGTATGTAGTTGACTTTCGCGTGCTCGTTCGACCACTCAAGAGCCTAAAGTAGAAGAACGCCACCGCCGGCCATGAATGGTCAGTTGCCAATCGTTTTAACGCCCCCCTGGCACTAGCAAAGTTGTAACGCGCAGTAGAAACCAGTGCCCCTTTTCCGTCTGCATATAGTTCAGCCCGGGCGTCGCATTGAATGTCAGGATGGGAGTTTATGAGAGGGCCCCCGACAACTTTATCGCTGCTGGCTTGGTGCTTGCAAGTTGCATGCATAGCACCGAGCCAGCATTACGTCCAGTAGTAGCTTGCATAGCGGCCAACCGTTCGAACAATCTCGCTACTGAGATAGTGCTGTAGTCAAAATGTGGTATGAGGTACGCCGGAGATTGTACCATTTCAAGGGCCTCTAGCCACCCCTGCAATATCCCCGGCTTGGTTCATTCCCCTTAAGTGCCTATCTCTGAAAGTTGCAGGCGCCGTGGGTGCGGGAGTGGGTGGTGTGTGGGTGGTGGTAGGTTGTGGGTTGTGGTATAATGTACGAAGTAAGTTGTTCATCTACAGCTCCACTTCCCCAGTTGGTCTATTCGACGGCGGATGGTTCAGAGTCCCTCTTCCTTTTGCCCTGTTCGTTCAATGTACATACATACGTACGTACGTAGGCAAGGCAAGGCAAGGCACGGCACAGTCTGACGTTTGTACCTACTGGAGTACTACCTGATACGGGGAGTACATGCCCATCCGTCCTGCTGCCCATCTTGTTAGTAGGGAGTATGTAGTATGTAGTGTAGGGTAGCAGGCAGTATGTAGGCAGGAAGTAACTACATGTAGCAACTAGTAGGTCGTAGTGCGAGGTAAAAAGCAACTGGCTAGCGGTTCCCTCTTGTATCATCTAATCCCTTCTTTATCTTGTCATTTCCCAATTCTGCTTCTCTTCCCCTCTACTCCCCATTACCTACTCCCGTCGTTGTGCTTGCAGACCAACCAACCTTTGCTGCTGCTGCTTACTGTTCGCTTGCTGAACGTCGACGACGGCTTTGATCTCGGACGTCAGACCATATAGCCTATAGCCTTTTCCTTTCTTTGCTCCTTCAGAACACAGAACATAAAACATTCTACCTCGCTTTGTGTGAGGTGTCATTCGTTACATGTTGTTCAAGATCTCTAAGAGATCTCTCAACGTCGCACCACCGGGCACGTAGAAGCTCTTGCTCCCGATCCCTAACATACTACAGCACGTTGGACTATCGTGGACAACGGAACGAACCAGTGGCTACACGTAGTAGCTATAGCCTAAAGAGACGTCGGAGGCCCGTCTTACGATCAAGAGAATCTAAGTCTTCTACACCTACCTTGTTACCTGCTAGGAGCGCCCTTACTTATAAGCGACCATGGGAGCGACAATGCCCTCGTCGCATCAAAAATTCTTTAGCATGCGGAATTCCTTTTCAAGATGCGTGCTCTTCGCTGTCGCATTGCTGTTCTTGCTCGCAATCACGTGGAAATCCGATAGGATAGAAAATGTTGGCTCACAGATCATGCATGCCGCCTCTCATCACAACCAGAAGGAGGGGGTCTACCAGGCGCCGATGGGGGTTGATGGCTCAGCAACGTCCGAGAAGGATGTGCCTGTGGTCACGGACCACAAGATGAACTGCAGCATTGATGGCGGCCATATGGAGTCGTTGATGAACAGGTTTGAGCTGGACGATGGTTTCCAATACCTGAAGCGATACGTCAAGATTTCCCGCCAGCCCATTCCCCGGAAATCGATTACCAAACTCGACCAGGAATTCCTTCCAACACATTTCAGAGCCTACGATCTGAAGAACCCCACCACCTTGGGCTCCGAGCAGTGCCTCGAACCTCTTGAGCTTCCTGTACCCGAATCCCCGTTCCCCGTGTCCGGCAATCTCTCCGACTTCATGTTTGGTGTATCGACGACTTTCAAGAGATTCAGCGGCGAGAAGACGACCCCGATCAACGAATGGTCATACTGGATGACGGATGGCAAGGGTCATTCCAACGGAGCAAAGCTTGTTCTACTTCTCCTGGATGCGACGGAGGAAGAGATCCAGCATACGACCACCGTCCTGCGCGACATCGGAATTGACGCTGATGTGTATCACTCTGACTCGTCGATGGAGATGGCCGTTCGCTACCTTACGCTTATCCCGACTCTGTACAACCACCCGGAGAGACCCAATAAGAAGTGGTTGGTCTCGTGTGACGATGATACCTTCTTCCCCAGCGTCCATGCGCTCGCACAGAAGTTTCAGGACTACGACCCTAGCGAGCTGCTATACATCGGCACACTTTCCGAGGATGTGAACAATGTTGACCGTCACGGCTCCCAAGCGTTTGGTGGTGCGGGTGTCTTCATTTCTGTTCCGCTAGCCGAGCAGATTACTCGCAACTACGAATCGTGCAGGACAGATGAGAAGGTTTTAGAATCGAACTCTGGATGGGGCCCACAGGGTGACATCCTGCTGCGGAAGTGCATCTACGAGAACACCGATACCAGGTTATCCATCCTGCGGGGACTCTATCAACTCGACTTGTATGGTGACCCGTCCGGGTTCTACGAGTCCGGTATCCAGCCTATGTCTCTCCACCACTTCAAGGGTGGCGGCTGGCACCTGGCCCATCCTTGGCTGTACACCAAGCTCGCTCACATCTGTGGCGAGGATTGCACTTTGATGCGCTTCCGGACCAGCGACGACTTTGTCATATCATCAGGCTACAGCGTTGCTCACTACCCAGAAGGCATCCAGTTCAACATGAGGCAAATGGAGCGGACATTCGCCGCAGCGCCGCAAGATAAGGGGTGGAACTTGGATTATGTGTTTGACCCTCAACGGCCTAGCTTGTTGAAAACTGGCCGCAAGATTAGCTGGGACCTCCAAGACGCCGTCTTAGCCGAGGACAACACCCTGACCCAATACTACGTGCGCAAGGCGAACGACTGGAGGTGGACGGATCCTAGTGGAGAGCCAATGTCATCATCAGATGGTTTGATTGAGCTTGTTTGGCTCCCGTGAAACCTAGTGGATTGAAATGATTGATGTTCCCTCGAGGTTCACTGATGATTGCGCGAGGTGATCATCTTCCGGCTTGCTATCCTCGATATTGGCGTTGGAAAGAAGGGCGGCGATTTTTCTTCGAATTGTCCCAATCGCGCGCGGTTGGTTGCAGTTGCGAATCCCGATACTTCTCGCGAAGATCAACTTCCAGCTCGAGGTTGGCAACCTAGGTGCCATACATACACACCTGGCCTCCTGGTCAAGTTACCACTGATCCGCATCCACCATATACGACTCTTGCAGCGCGAGATTTCTCGCGTTTATCGATTCTATTGCCTGGTAGTCTTCCGTGACTCCTAACAAAATCTACACCGAATCCTCTGCGCTGGTTGACCGCGCCGACACGCCTAGGACCATGAATAATGCATAATACCCGACTCTTCCGAATTCCACAACCCCCTTTTTACCTTCTTCATACGAGCTGCTGTCGTATTCGGCAAGAACGACTTCAGCTCCCATCGGCAAGCCCGGCGTTTACTAGTGATGGCAAGCCATTATGACGATGGATACACTTTATTTGTTCGATATTTATCGCATCAGCATATCCAGTCCACATTTTTTCGATAAATCCTTGGCATATCTTACAGCGGAATGCCAGTGTCCAGGCGTCCATTTGTATATCATAGCTGGACCAACCATTTGGGAGGGAGTTCTGTGCATAGACCAGGGGCGGCGCGACGAGACGTCTGGTTTTGGAGGGGTTGTGTTGTCCTTTGCCCTTTTTTATTATTTTCTATTGCTGTTTGAAAAGATTTACAGGTCAGGGCAATCTCTGAACGAGCTTGGAGGACTAGAAAGTGCTGGGAACGTATTTGTTCCCCTGGTATGACGGGCACTCGCATTCCTCGGCATCGAAGTGCTCGAGACGAGGAGAGAAAAAAGACCCGTTGCACACAAACGTGTATATACAAAAGCTATATGAACAGAGAAAACGATCTAAACAGACCAACGGCCCAGACCCGACGGTGATGAAAGTGCGCGTACATTATGTTGTGTTGCGTTGGTCGAAGCAAAGACGTTGAACAGCGGTTGTGTAACTGGAGATCAACCAGGAACCCTGTTGAAGGCTAGCCGGAATTCAAGTGCTTCCCATTGAACTTCTTGGCACCTACGATAGAATCATCCCATCCGATATTCCGATGTAATGGTCTTGTACAATTTAGATTCTCGCTCCGTCCGAACAGGCTTGAAACTCTCGTGTGCGTACTCACCCTCATGAATTATTATTAAAGCGAAATAAATGCCCATAAGATATCGCGAAGAAATGGTGAAACTGTTACTTCAATAGTTACACCGTGCTAATAATTAAAGGTTAACAGTGCAGCCTGTTTCTACGTGCGGCCATACCCCTGCGCGTTCCATACATTTCTAGTCCATTTCCCACCAGGACACACGGTAAGACACTGTACAGCCTAACTAGTATGAAATGCGCAGCTCGTAGGAAGGCGGCAGGCGGGATGAAGTCATTGCACCTACCTACACTTATTTGAAGGCGCCCGACTACCTTCTGGCGATTTTTTGCCCATGTCAAATTACTTGCTCAGGTATTCACCAACGAGACCATTAGCATAACACAAGCACCTACAAGTAGAAACATCGTGATTGCCACTATGAGCAGACTTGACAACTGCTGCCATTTGCATCAGTTCAAAGAGAGTGTCCACTCGCGTTGCATCACCCATTCTGCGAAGAAACTACGAAGTAAACAGTGACAGTGAAAGCGCCCAACGCTTCATAACCCCGCCATCACCATCACCATCACCTTCATCACTACGACTACGACTATAACTACGACTACGATTACGATTACGATTGCAAGCATCGTACGACCACCACGATGCAAAATAACATTCTCGCAGTCCCCTTCCGCAAGGGGACACAGCTGTCACTGTCATCGGCCGTGCGAAAATACATATCAACGAAATATGACCAGCACCCCGATATGTTCCGTCACGATCTCCAGGCCATCGACGAGCTGCGGCGCAACGCCGTCAACGTGCGGGAGCCTCATCCCAGTGGCATTAGAGACTTGGAGGCTTATGCTGCACATTTGGTGTGGATGAACGGGAAATTTCCTATAGATGTACGCGCGTGATACACATCCCCTTTTGCTCTCTAAACATGCAGATAGTACTGAAGAAATCTCGAACTAACGGAGCCCATCGCTGTTGCGTGCTAGATCGGCGCCGACTTCACCTGGTATCCCTCACTGGGCTATAACACCGAACGGCCGATCGTACACAATAATCTACAGTTCGAGCTCGCAAACATCCTTTATAACCTCGCCGCCCTTCTATCGCAGTTGGCTATTGGTAGCAACCGTAGCGACACAGACGGGCTCAAGACAGCAGCCAGCTACTTCAGCCAGTCGGCTGGTGTTCTATTGCACCTGAAGAACGAAATTATTCGCGAGCTGCGGACGACGCCACCCGAAGATATGGACGAGCACACGCTCGAGTCTCTGATACAGCTTCAGCTAGCCCAGGGCCAGGAGTGTTTCTGGCAGAAGGCCGTTATGGACGGCTACAAGGATGCTTCTATCGCCAAGCTGGCTGCCAAAGTATCCGACTTCTACAACCTGGCGGGGGAGGCTGCCATGCGATCTGAAGCCATTAGCAGCAGCTGGATCCACCACATGAGCGCAAAACACCACCACTTCGCTGCCGCCGCCCAATATAGAGCGGCTTGCGAATGCTTGGAAAAACGTAAATATGGCGAGGAGGTTGCGAGGTTACGAGATGCTGTTGCATGTGTCAACGAGGGACTGAAGGAGAGCCGAGGTGGTTATGTTAGCAAGTCGGTTGTGGATGATCTGACCGGTTTGAAGAAGAAAGTTGAGGAGGATCTAAAGCGGGCAGAAAGGGACAATGATAAGATCTACCTCAGTATGTCGGATACTCCTCCCCCCCATTAGAGCGTGATTTCACAGTGTAGTCAGACATGCTAACAAACGCAGACCCTGAACCCTCCAAGTCCGAGCTTAAAATTCTCGATCGGGCTGCGATGGCAGCTCCTCGGACGCCACCTCAAGTATCAAAACCACTTGAATATCTCGGGGAGAAGGGGGACTTTGGTCCTGCTCTCTTTACAAAGCTTGTTCCCTATGCTGTTCATATTGCTGTGTCTATCTACGAAGAAAGGCGCGACCGCCTCGTTAACCAGAACATCATCGGGGAGCTTGAGAGTCTGAACGAGAGGATACACGAAGTACTTTCATCATACAACCTACCCGGTTCATTTCAGGCTTTCGAGAAACCAATGGGGCTCCCAGGTACTCTCATACAACACGCAGAAGAGATTCGTCAAGCAGACGCTATACATAAGCTGCAGAGATGTTTTGCGGACATTGATAAACTACGCGCCGCTGATATGGCCGTTTTTGAGGAAGGCAGGGAGATCCTCCAAGCCGAAGAGGAAGAAGATTTGCGGCTGCAAAGAAAGTTCGGAACAGATCGGTGGTCGCGGCCAGAGAGCCGAACGGAAACCACACAGGGCGCTAAGCTCTGGACTCAGGTCGCCGAGGCAGAAGGTTGGTTTGCGACCAGCGCTAGTAGTGATGGCGTTGTGCGCGAGAAATTCTATAGTATCGAGCCCACTCTCGCGATTCTTTCCGGTCCCGATAGGGGCATCATGGACTTCGTACCCTCCTCGCGACGCATGGAGATCCCGGAGTCCCTCAAACCGGCCATAAACCGGCTGAGAAGCGCATACAACGAGGTGACGCGGCTCGAAAGCCGCCGCCGGCGGAAAGCCGACGCGCTGCGAGAAAAGGCTCGCAACGACGACATCAAGTCGGACATCCTGGCGGAGGCGGCGCGGTTGGAGCGCACCAGCGCCGTCGGGGCGGCCATCGTGCCGGCGCACTTCGAGGCCTTCTTCGAGCGGCGGCTCGATAGCCTCTACGAAGCCGAGCTGGAGCTCGCGGCGCGCGAGGCCCAGGAGCAGGAGAAGCTGCTTCAGGGCGACCTGGCACGCGCGCAGCGCGAGTTCGAGGCCCAGCAGAAGCGGGCCGCGGGGGGCGGAAGCGGCCACCGTGAGCGCGAGCAGGCCCTGCAGAAGCTCGAGAACGCTTACTTAAAATACAAAGAGCTCGTTGGCAACGTTGAGGTCGCGCGCAAGTTCTATAATGACTTGAGTCGTATTGTGGGGGGTTTCCGGGATAGCGCACGTGCCTTTGCCGCTGAGCGAAGGCAGGAGGCTCGCGTACTCGAGGATGAGCTGAATATGCCGCCGTTACAGAACCTAAACTTGGTCCAGCAGCAGCAGTCACAACAGTCCCAACTACCGCCTGATGGTGGTGTTGTCTGGAGTGGACTACCTGGCCCTGGTGAAATAGGGTATCAAGCACAACCACAATCACAACCGGTAGCATCCGCGCAGAACGCGTACTTCGGCGGTAGCAATCAACGAGAGCCTATGCAAACATCTATACAAACGGCTGTGCCCTTGCCGTCCCAACAGCAACAATCACAGCGAGCATCGCCAGTCAGACGGCACCACCAGCAGCGGTCGTCAGTCCACAGCCCTCCCCCTCCTTCGTCCCACTTGTCATGGCCACCACCAGCACCAGCAGCATCAGCACCAGTCTCCGTACACGAGGCCATGGCGGCGCCGCAACCCCAACAGCCTCAACGTGCGAATCCCATGCAGACCATGTGGAATCCAGAAATGGGGATCCGGTTTGCAGGCAGTGGCGGTGGTGGTAGCGGGGCCCCTTCTGCTAGCCCCATTCCCGTCCCCGCTCCGGGGCAACAACAGGTGGCATCGCCAATAGGGGGTGGAGTGAACCCGAACCCAAATTTGAATCCGAACCTGATCTTTGGATCCAATAATACCAACAGGCCACCACCTCCACCTGCTACCGGTGTCGGTGGGACATGGAACCCGAGCGCCGGGATTCGATTCGGTTAGGAGGCGAATACATCCCGGAGACGTCGGCTCGATGGGGACCATGGTGTTGCCAGTAGTGGTGAGGCTGAGGCTAAGAACTAGGACGGGTGGGGAACTGTATAAGATTTAAATCATGAATCAGCGGCTCGAAACACTCGACGATGAAACGATACCACGATATCATATGGGAGGATAAAAGGCAAGGAAGACAAGCAATGATGAGATGTCACAACATAGCATAGCCCAGCATAGGCGTGAAATTAAAAATGCGTGAATTGATGGATCTACCCATATGCATGCAAGCGGCTGCCCTGTAACTAGTGACTAGACATTGTGAACAAGGGACATAATGACACTTTGACCTAAACACCCGTTACAACATCATAACAAGCAATTCAGCTAACAATTCCAGAGGAAATCGAACAACTTAGCTGAATTGCTAACGTGAACTTTCAAAGGTGGACTATCTACACGTGTTGATCTCTCCAGGCATGGACAAACTTTGCTATCCCATAGCAAAGCAGAAAGGAAATTGGGGGTAGCTACATGCTGTAGCTATGGTGACAATCTTAAATTTCCATGTAATCTCTATATAAATTGGTGGTGTTTATTCATTGTGCCTTTGCTTGCCTTCTCCTTCCTTACAAGTCACTAGTGGAAGCTTTTCCCTAATGATTGGGGTTCTTGGATTACCTTCTGCCGGTGCCATAGTAGTACTTTTTGGACAATGACTATGTAACACCTTACGATGTCTTTTGACTTGTCACTATGGGCAAGAGGCTTTCCGATCAAGCTTTGGGACTATACTATATATCCAAAAGTAGTGTGTAGGTACTCTACTCTCGGCACGATGAAACCTTTGTGATGCACAAGTGTTGTTGACAACAGGGCCAAACTGTAAAACTATTTACCATATCTGACTGATACGGCAGGGAGATAAGTTAGATAACGTACCTAGTTACCTGAATAGTTCCCTACCTACCTGGGTAGGTACATTCACTTGCAACAATAGGAAAGGTCCCTATGGTTGTCCTGCCATCAGTGTAGCCATTCACTGGCACATTAGGCATTGGCTCGAATCATGTGCTAATATCTTGAAACAATGGGAAACTTTGGATAATAGGAAATCTTGGGCAATAGGAAGGAAGCCTTAGGCACCCGTCACCTGAGTACTAGGTAGACTTGTTATTCCATTTGCCCTAAGTAACCCACGCCCGTCGACCTTTTCAAAATTACACACTTCACCAGCAAAAAGTCTTCACATCCAAGTGCGCCGCAAACAACATTTTCCATTCACACACCCAGTTATTTCAGCCTTCAATTCCACGTCATCAATCATCTGGCATTATCGTATCATCGACAGAACCGAATCACACTATATATAGTATGTACCTCTACTCCCTCTTTGAATTTGTACCTGCATGGTTACCTAAGAACTTGAAGCAGCCCTAACTATTACTTTGAAGTTGCAAGAACCAACATTTCAACATGACGACCGAAGAAATCACCACCCATTTTCGTTTGGCTTTTCTCCCAATCGAGCTCCGGGAAAAGATATGGAGGCTCGCGATTCACCCACGCGTGATGTCCACGGGGGGTCCTTATCCGGAGCGAGGCAGCCCAACCTTTGCAGCACCCGTGCTTGCTCACGTCTGCTCAGAGTCGCGACGGGTCGTGATGCGGACCGGTCGAATGTACCAGATGCGCTGTCCAGACACTGATCGTGCTCAGTGGACATGGTTCGACACAGAGCACGATACGTTCTTCATCAACGGGGAGCACGACCTCCAGACCTGGATGAAACGCTACGACCCGGACTTTGTGCTGGCTGTCCAACATGTGTTCGTGGGCATCGAACCGGGCGTCAGCACCAATTCAGGTCGCCGCTCCCGCGCTGCCCGGGCGTTGGTCCGCAGGGGCTTGTACCGGAACCCCCTCGACAACACGGTGGTGCGCCTCTTTCCCAACCTCAAGACCATGTTCTTCTACCTGCTAGACCAGGAGATTGTCTTAAATGCCCCCCACCTCTATCCCCGCCGCCGCAGTCTCCAGAACGAAGACGACTCCTCCCAAGACGACGAATCCCAAGTCGTCGAGTTCCAAGGCGCGTCGGACATCGCTGCTATGTCCCACTTCGACGGGCCCTTCGAGCTGGACCCGTCCAAGGCCCACGAGGTACGGTGGATCGAGAAGGCCATCGTGCGCCGCGGCGGGGGCGTCGACGTCTACCACCAGCGGATGGCGTCCTACATCGACTACATGGTCGAGTGGAGGAAAACCATCCACAGGCGGGTCCGCGGGAACTGGATCCAAGCCGAGTGGGACCGGTCGCCCGTGGCGATGGGCCGGGACGAGCTCGTCCTGGTTGCATCGCCGGTGTCGGCTGGGGGCGGGGATGCGGACGACGAGGCGGAACTGGCCGTGACCGTCGGAGGCCTTCCGGGCTACTGCCGAGTCAATGCGGAACACCCATGGGTGAAGGCTTGCCTGGCCCGGATGCCGGAGATTCGCTTCGTGTATACCCTGTGATTGGGCTCCAGTACGTTGGGAGGAGTCCGATGCGCGATGGAGGCAATCAGGAACAGGTAGTCGTGTTGGTGAACGGGGAGATGTATGACGGAGAGCATTTTGTACCCGGCGTTATGGTGTGACGGGCGTTAAGGTGGTAACCTGGAGGATGAGACCAGGGGGCTAAGTGATCGGTTGGGGCACCTTCCTATTGTCAATATTTGTGTTTAAACAAGTTACATACCACCACTGGCTTTCCTTTCCTTCCTTTTCTCTTTAAGTTGTGGTTACGTTATTTCTTATTGGATATGCAGAATAAACTTTCTCCGATACGAATGTCATCATACTTCATATTCATCCAGAACGTATAATAAGAAATGCCACAGCATAGCATAGCCCAATCAATACCCTCACACAATTAGATCATATCACAGACATTAACCACATCCACTTCCTTGTTACGCCTATAGGTAATCATATAGGTATATACCTACCTAATAGGTTAAATGGTTCTAGTACTCCAAACCCCCAACCATACCCAGAATCAGCCCAAGACTCTGACATAATAATGGCGGATCACAGTTTTGGCGCTTTCCCTCTCATGACTCTCTTACCTGAGATCCGGGAGATGATCTGGAAGGCGTCGATATTTCCCCGAGTTATGTCGGCCGACTATCCCGGGGACCCAGAGCGCAGCAGCCCCATGTTCAAAGCGCCCGTAGTGGCCCATATCTGCCGGGAATCTCGGGAGGTTGCCATGCGGACCGGCCGGCTTTACCGGATACTCCCTTCGGGGACCAAGCGTATCCTGCACACGTGGTTTGACACCGAGCACGACACGCTGTTCTTCGACAGCTCGATATCCCTGGTGAAGTTTCTGGGACAGTTCGAATTCGAATTCCAGCTGGCCGTACAGCACGTGTTCTCGGGCATCCGGGGGTTCCCCCACAGCGATGCGCGCCACCTCGACGATGAATCCCTGGGGCAGGGCCCCTTCACCAGGATCGTCGACTGTCTGTGGGTAGCGCGATCTTTCGAAAGGCAGGTGATGGCGCGTTTCCCACACCTGAAGACGCTCTACTCTTACCTCATCTGGGAGAAGGACGAGGACGGAGACGATGTTGACCTCCCGAGCTGTGATGCCAACGCCAGTCTGAAGCCCATCAGTAGCACCAACGCCGCCGCGGGGCCCCCATGTCCCCACCTCCGCACGAAACAATATTGCCACCGTTGGGCTCCTGTCATCGCCGCCATGCCCTGCTTCGACGGGCACTTCGAGCTGCACCCCGCGAAGCCGCGCGAGGCCCGCGTGATCCGGTATCTCATCGAACGCGACGTCGGCTGCATCGACATCTACTGCCAGCGCGTGGGGCGCCATATAGCCTACGAGGTGGTCTGGAAGCTCACGGGCATGGACACGTGCGGCGACTGGATCCGCGCCGAGTGGGGCCGGACGCCCGTCACGATGGCCCAGGACGACCTGGTTCTGCTCCACCGGCCGGTGTCCCAGGAGCACAGATACGAAGAGCGCGGCTTCGAGGTCGCGCTGATGACCGTCGAAGGTCGCCAGGATTTCTATCCAATTAAAACGGACCACCCCTGGGTGAAGGCCTGCCTGGCGCGGATGCCGGAGTTGCGCTTCGTGCTTACTTTGTAACTTCCAGGCGTTGGTGGGTTGGCTGGGACGATGTGATGCCGGGTGGAAACGAACGCCGACCATGGATGGGATGGAATGGATGGGCGCATGATGAGAGAAAGAGCATTATCCCCAATATGAGATAATGTTGGCGCTGTGTGTAGAGATTCGGTGTTCCCCACATATCTGTCAGCGGGTTCGTTGCTCAGGGGTAAGTTGTAATTCACTGTATTTTAATCCGTAGCAGTCAATGGTACAACGTCAACGAAGGGGGTCAATAGGTCCCATAATTGACCAGGTGATCGCATTTCTAGTGCGCATGGTGCTTTTTGTCGACCACCAGTCTCCCCCGAGCTGAAAAAACGCACCTTGACTTCCTCACACCTGTGAACACTTCATACAGGCAGGAATTGAGGTAGCCATAGCGGATCGTCCTCATCTTCATCTTTGAAGTTACCACTGATGGCCTTTGAGATTCTCTGCCTCAGCTTTTCCTTCGAAGACATGCCCCGCTTCTGCCGCCGACGGTGGTTCCAGTACCTGTTCTTCTTCATTGTGCGAGCTTCGCGACTGGCATCTGGGGAAATGGTATTCGATTCGTCCTCGGACTCGTACTCGCTCTCTTCGATATTTTCTAGACAGGTCTCCGAATCTGCTCCGTAGCTCAGTAGCAGCGCCATCCTCTCGTAGTTTGGTTTCTTGGCCTTGGCGGCAAGCAGGAGGGGACTGTCCCCGGAGCCATCGCGCTCGTTGATGCTCTCGGGGTATCTCTCCAACAGCAATCGCGTGATCTCAACTGTCGCATGGCCGGCAGCAACATGAACCGGCAGCGTGCTCTGAGTTCCTTCGATGGTGATATTCCAGTTCTCGATGTTTTCGGCGCCGTCCTTGACATTTACGGGCCCCTGCCCGATATTGTTATCGATGAAGAACCGCAACGTTTCGTTGTTGGCCCCGGTCCCGTTGTGGCGGAGCGCCTGTTGAAAGCACCTCGTTAAGAAGACGTGGCGTAGATCGGGATACATCTGTAGAATCAACTTCGTGCACTCTAGCAATCTATCGTCTCGGGCAGACAGCGAGAAAGCGCACACGTAGCCGCAGCTGAACGCCCACTGATCTACCGGGACCCCTGCCTCGACGAAACGGTAAGCGATGTCCGGCAGTTTGTGCTCCAGCGCCCACATGAGCGCGGTCCGACGTGCGGCGTCACAGGTCAGGAGGTCGGCACCGTGGCTGAGGAGTCTGTCTACGATGCGCTCATTGCCCTGACGGGCACATGCCCACATCAACGCTGTGCTGCTTCGGCTCTGCTGGCAAGGAAGGTCCACGCGGATTCCCTTTTCCAACAAGCCTTGGACAATCGAGTCCATCCCAACCAAAGCGGCAAGATGCAATGGACAGATGGCTGGCAATTTGAGATCGACGCGATGCGCTTCCGGTGCCTCCTGACTCGGACAGAGACCATTGGTTCCGTCGACGGATGGCTCGCAGCTGTGGGTGTATCGAGCAGCATCATAACGTGCCAAAAGCCACGCTGCCATGTCCTCATAGCCCCTCAGGATAGACAAGCCCAGGGCATCGATGGCGAACGGCTTTTCAACATTGTTGAACTCGTACCCAGGCGAGTTCTCTAGACGGATAGCAGGGGCGACGTACTTGATCGCATCGTGAAGCGTCTTCGGGGCAAGGCACACGTAGCCCGAGGTCACCATCGGCGAGGCGTCTGCGTGGTTTACGAGGAACTGGACCATCTCCAAGTGGCCGTTGCTGACAGCCAGGTGGATAGGCTGGTGCAAAAGGTGGGGGTGTCTCAGCCGGACGTAGGCCGGCCAGACCACCTTGGCAACACCGATGACCTTCTTCGCGGTGCTGATGACGCCTTCGGCCGCGGCCCATTGCAGGACCGACGCGGGCGGGACGCGGGTCGGGATGGGGTCGGGGAAGTCCGCTATCTGCCGCTCGAAGTACTCGATGGCGTCCGCATATAGCGAGGGATACTGGCGCTTCTGGCCCAGCTTGACGGCCACCTGCTGCCTGTGCTCCTCGAGCTGCGCGCCGATGGCCCAGCGCACCTGGCCGGGAAACCCGCCGCGGCCGGGCGTGATGGACCAGCCGTGAGCCTGGGCGTGGTGCAGGCTCTCCTCGAAGAAGACGTGCCGGAGCTGGCCGGCCGCGTCCTGCGACCTGAAGAACCGGACCTCTGCGGTGTAGACCTGCTTCTCCAGCGTGGCCCAGAGCATGCGACAGGTCCGGGCCAGCTCGAAGACATCCTTGGGGTTGTCTAGCCACTCGTTGGCTGTCTTGTACCAGACGTCAGGCGGAAGAGCAGCCATCGGTGGGATCTAGCCGGCGGGTTAGTGCAAGAAGATAGATGGATAGGTGACTGGAGGCTTACACCACGCTCTCCCATGGCTTCGGTGATGAACCAGAGAGGATTTATGGCGTTGCAGTCGGGATGGTCAGTTGGGTTGCGTGTGGTAATCGAGTAATATATGAACGGTGGTGGGTCGCCCGCTGATTGGTGGTACCGGCATTTCTGTGTTGCCTAGTTGAGCCTTGATTAAACAAGTGGTCCGGCCTAATGAGGATTCATATCCACCATACTACCAAGTGTTCTATACTCGATTCAGGGGGAGGGGGGGCAGTATCGACATGGAAGCATTGAAAGGGGCTTCGAAGTTCGAATAGTCTTCGTAACTCGCGTTGGTGGTAAACTGGGCTTGTTACACTGGGTTGGTTCTTATAGGAAAGCTTGATGCGATGGCGTCGGCGACTGCCAAAGCTTGTCAGGGAGAGAATTGGTCATTAAGCTTAGATTAGGTACTAATAGCATAGCAGGCCGAAGCGATTAGAAGGAACCTAGATAATCAATCAAACGGCCCTGCCGTGAAAGTGAATCTTATTAAACCACGGACCGAGCGCATTGCAGTACATGCACGGTAAGAGAGCTTCGTAGCATTCTGAAGTGTGCGGAATGAGTTTCGTTGAGGCTATTCGCATCACTATATCACTGCCGTAACGTTAATTTTTGGTGTTTTGAACTTGGACCAAGTTGGAAATATCCACTGGAAATAATACCTACGCTAACGGACAGGCTGACAGGCTGTGGCAGTGATATCAAGCACCTACTTGTTACAGTAATACTTGGCACCACCTCCCCACAGTCTATACACATACAATACGGGGTATGCCCATAATAAGCATCCACGATGGCTTCAGACTAATTGAGGACATTGTTTGAAACTTTACGTTCACTGGTTAGAGAGGCGCTGGTCAGTAATGTTGTCGACACTATCGATTTTGTGCCGTCGTTTTGCTTGGTACACTGACCGACTAGTCAGAATCTCACGCCCCTACGAAGGTCGCGGCCAAAAGTAAGTAGCCTCAGGTACGGCTTGGGACAGTATGGAAGATCTTCACGTTTTACTGTATTTAGGCCTAATACGCTGTAATACAGGTAATACTAGCGCTTCATTCGCCGAAGCACTGCAACTAAGCCCCCTTTGGAAGCAAAGCTTCCGGGGGCATTAGTACTAAATACTATATGTTACTGTATTCTGTGGCGTAGGTACTGTGGAATAGTCTCATCATGGCTACTTACTTTTGGCCGTAACCTTCGTAGTCGGTATGGTTACAGTTACAGTTGCACATCCCTCATCCTGCCCTAAACCTTAGTTCCGTGGCGAAGTCCAAGCCGGCATCACTAGTTGCTTCTGATAGCTGTCCCTATCGTGACGGACCGTACGAAATCTGTAGCTCCTGATCGATGTTGATACCTTTCCCTCCTTGCGCCCGAGCATCTGCCTGCCGCTTGTAGCTTCCGGTTTCCATTGCCGATGGCGATTTGGGCCGATCAGAAGAGATCACGATGCTCCGATCAGGGTCATCTATCCGTAGGTTTGAGTTCCCGGACCAGAGTTTTGCTTCATCCTCCTCTTTGGTCTTCCCCGACTCTCCTTCGTCGCCAGACTCCAGTTCGTATGCATCCGTGGGCTGGCGGCACAGTTGTGATCGCCCGTGCTTAGCCCCCCGAGAAAATCCCGATGTGACATCGCGCGAGCCGCTGGTATTATACTTCAGTCCGGAGGTGAGGAGATGTGGAAGGAATCGCCTAAAAAACGGCTTAAGCGAACTAGCCGATGCACAAATCACACAGGCAGCAAGCTCAGCGTAGAACCAGAGCAACTCGTAGGCAAGGTCCCACGTGTAGTTTGTACTGCTTATCAGTTTCGGTGTCAAGACGCAGTTCTGGATCGCTGCAATAACGGCGCTGGAGAGACCGCATTAGTCCATGCCGGGCTTAGGCGGCAATCTGGCTAGATGACGTAGAACTTACAATCCACCAGTAGCAACTATGACAAGTAACGATATCTTCTGACGCCTTGGGACTTGAAGGGGAATGACAATACGAAGAGGAAGAAGGAGGACGATGATATCAATCGTCACGTTGGTGATCTGCGCAGACAGATAGAACTGTGTTATGTTCAGGCACTTCGCCGTCTTCTTCGCTTCTAAGTCCCAAGCTGCATAAACCGGGATGCAGGTGAAGATATTCATGACAATATATACGATATAAAAAGCAACCAAGCAACCAGCGACGGCCTTCACAACGAATCGAAAGGGCCTATCGGGTGTCATCTGGAGGTAAAAGAGTAGGATCGATATTTTGGCAAGGAAGGCAGTTAGTCCATACGAGATAGACAAAGCGATAGTCCACTATAGCACGAGTTAGATCCTTTGAAGATAATGTCGATTTACCATTAGACTTGCCTTCAGGAGACTCGTGTATTGTGCTAGGGTTACTTGCCAGAGATTTCTTCCAGCGCCGCCGTATACCGTCACTGATCCTTCCTCATTAGCATCGACACATCACGGCTAGGGTAGGTTCGAGCTTACTGCAGATAGTGAAAACATAAAAGACCCAGCACATGATAGCTGCCATCCCAGCCAAATCTTGAGTCCTAAGTTAGCTACCGCATAACTTCAACTAGGATGGAGAAAGGATATTAACCTACAGTCGTCGACGCGGAGCCGACATTTCGTCAAGTATATCCGAGTGAATACTCTGAGGCCGTAGATGATAGTAGATACGGAAAAGGCGACGGCTCCAATCACGTACATTCTGGTAATTTGCGTCGGTGCGGCAAACCGGTCCTCACCAGGTGGATTATTGGCCATGAAAGGGGTCGAATCCGATGGGTTAGCCATTGTGTCAGGTTCAACTCTAGCAAAAGGAGGCCCAAAGGGAGAACACTTTGGATTTTCTTGGAGTACGAGGCTCGTCACGTTTTTGAGGCCCAGATACTTCTGGTCTGAACCATCCTCTGCGCTCTTTCGAAGTCAAAGCCCTATGCATGTAACCTCCCAGCATGCACCGTATAAGGTCTGAACGGCTGTGACAAGGGTCGACAACATAGCCTTCTTACTCTTGATCGGACCGCAGATCTACAGCTCGCTTGATATGGACCGCCCCCCTCTCCTCCCTCGTATATAAGGACGACCCCTGCTGTAACATATATATACCTGCATGTTTACATACATACATGGCAACCCGATAGTTCACTGGACCAGGGACACGGAAGGTACCGGATCACAGATTATGGAGAAACCATAGGGTGAACCTGTTGTCCTGATAAAATATAATATGAATACGTATTCTGTTGCTGATAGACAAAACAAGGTCAACTAGAAGTTTTTTGAACAGTGATGCGAAGCTGATTCAAATCTCAAAGCCCCCAGGAGTTGACGAAACGCGTATACGTAAGCATTGGAAAGGGATTAAAACTCGAAAGTAAGAAAGCAAGTACTTATGCATTCAAACCTGCCTTTATGACCCGAGGCAATCCAAACGGTGTCCAACAGCGCTTGACTCTGTGTAATCCCGTCGTTCGGATCCTGGCTAACGTCTTTGGCGGCCGTCAGGCCACTGAGGTCCGCATGGGAATTTCCGGGTCTAAGCATGCCATATGCATGGATTCTATCGGATTTTGGCCGGGTAGTTGGTAGATGTTGCGTGAGGCTCCGCGGGAACCGGAAATGACGTCGACAAGGGTCTTCCAGTACACGCTACGCTGTTGGTAGTTACATGCTACTTGATATACATCTTGGCTGCAGCTTCTGAGCCATACCCGGATCGACATCCCAGGAGGTTGTGCCGCCGTTTTAGCATGCAAAAGAAATCTCCGACTTGTTAGTGCCCGCTATTCCGCAGCTAGGGACTACTACTGTCAAGTATCCGGCCGAATGTCATGTATGATAATCACAATACAGTGTCGAGTGTCGAGTTGGATGGAGGTTCCCGAGTAGCCCAGGCCGGCTACTCGGTGCCGTGGGGGGTTTACATGGAGATATGTTTCAGAGACCATTGTAATCACACTATTTTAAGCAACACATGCAAGGATACAGGCACAACCCAGGATTTCAGTCACTTGACTTCCTCGGTTCGTTAGCCGTGTGGTTAATATATGGATTGTGTCGGCGTACATCGCCCGGAAACTAGAAATGTACAAAGTAGATCGTTTTTAATTCCCGAGTCGTGGCGGGGATAGGGGCAAGTAGGTGTTGGGGGTGCTTGTCAATTCGAAGCCTGTGCAGGTCCGTGCAGTTCCCGAGACAGCATTTACTCCGTATGCGACGTTAGGAGAGAGCGAAGATCGCCATCTCGCTCTCAGCTGCCAACAGTATCTACGCTGAACAACCCCAATGGATGCCAGAAAGCCCTGGACACAATTATGGGACGGCGAGTGGCCACTCATGATAAGAAACCCCTCGTGTTGGTTATTTGTGTGTTGGTTGTGGACTATTGCATGTTGCAGGACTGATCCCGTATAACAGGCTTGGTGTCATCGGCGATCGCGGGGTGATGAAGAAAACAGGGGGCAGGGGGAGGAGTGCTCCGAGGCTAGATACTCTCTCCCGCTTACATAAATTCGCCTATACATTCTTTGCTTTCTGCTCCTTAATGAATACTCATATCTGAATTTCCGAGTTCAGTCTTACCGTTACATATGCAATGGCTACCCTTCCTTTCCAAGACAAAGTCATTGCTGTCACCGGAGCCAGCCGGGGCGCAGGCTTAGCAACTGCACGGCACCTCCTCTCCCGCGGCGCCAAGGTATCGATGGCTGCCACGTCGGAGGAGAACCTAGCCAGAGGGCTTGCTGGAATTCACCAGGACATACCCGAAGCAAGGGACCGTGTGATGACGATGATTTGCGATGTCAGCAAGCAAGAGCAAGTCGAGGCATGGATTAACGCAACCGTCGCCAAGTTCGGTCCGCTGGACGGTGCTGCTAATGTCGCCGGTATGGTGGCGTTATCCATAAGCTACGGCTTCCAGGAAGATTGCTTACCGATTTTGATGCAGCGAAGATGAACGATAGGATATATCCGATTACGGACATGCCACTGGAAGATTTGAACCTGCTGCACGATACCAACGTGGTCGGGACGTTCAATTGCTTGAAGTTCGAGATGAAGAACATAAAAGATGGTGGCAGTATCGTGAACTGCGGCAGCATTATGAGCAAGTACGCCTCACCAGGGATGTCCTGCTACTGCGCATCGAAGCATGCGATCATTGGTCTGACCAAGGTCGCATCTTTCGAAGGTGCCCCAAGGGGTATCCGCGTCAACGCCCTTTGCCCGTAAGTCGTCCTTACGCCCCAGGTGATCTAACACGTAATAACGAAGCTTTACTATAGCGGCGCGATCGATACAGATATGGTCAGGCAACCTTTGTTGATGAACAATGGGCAAATCTGGAACGTGAAGGAGGATCACAACATTCCATCGCTAGTCAAGCGGTGGGCCAAGCCTGAGGAGATCGCTGCTAGTATTGCCTTTCTGTTGGGCGATGACAGCAAAATGGTGAACCGACAAGAATGGTATGTGGATGGAGGTTGGTGTGAAGTCGGTTATGCATGGTCGTAGACTGGTTGGTTTCGTCTTTCAAAGAGGAATAAAACCCCGGACCCTGATTGAGAGTCACGGTGTATATTCAATACAGATCTATCTCAGCTTAGTGGCAGGCATTAAAATGTATATTGCAGCACTGGTTTTTCATGGATTTGTAGGAAATTTGGTTGATATTGGAAATGATGTATGCAGCTGTATAGTAAAAAGCAAATGCCCTATGAAGTTCATTAATAGGAATCATTAAGAATAGGAGTTTACTAGTATGATTTGGTAAAGGGGCTAACCAATGGAAAATAGGGGGTGTCCACCCCACCACATCTTCACCCTCTTACCCCCATTTCTCGCTACAAACCTCCAAACACCCATTATTCTCAGGTACAGAATTTCCTGCTTTGTTCAGTAGATAAATCCTGATGTCATAACTTGTGCACCACTTTTGCTAGTTTGCCATCTCTTTATCTAAGCCGTAGGGACCGATTGATGGTCCTGTTGCTCGGCTTCTCAGTCAGCGGTATATGCATCTCGTGTATATGAAGATCTGGGGTTTCCCGCACCTCGCCCTGGCGGTTGAGCTGTTGCAAGCTATCTCGGCGTAGACGTCGCTGTGCTTGCCTCTGGGTGTTTTTGTAGCTGGCTTGCTGTATCTGTTTTCGCGTGTGGAGGCAAATTACTAGGTGCCGAAGATAGAGGACCGACCAACTGGCGACCAAGACCCCATCAATCGCGAATATTCCGATGCTGACACTAGTCCCAGCCCAGGCCCATTGGGATAGGGTTGTAAGGAAGTTGGTAATGGGGCAGATACAGTTGTTCCGTTGCAGACTAGTTTGTTGATGACGCCGTCCTATTGTTGTGATATAGACCTATGGTTCATTTTACACGACAGTTTAGTAGTACAACAATATCGAATAGGCTACTTATTGCACGACCACAGATGATTTATTTTACCTTATTGCGATTTAAATGTCCACTTATCCTAATCCCAAAGCATGGGCAACATCTTACGTATGGGCTTTCGGTACTGACTAATAAATTAGTTTACGGGTCCAAAAGGGTTTTATATTGCAACTTGCCATTTATAATAATAATAATTAACAATTCGATTAACTTTATAACCGCATCGCCGCTTTTATTTCGAATTTTAATTCGAATCCTTTATAAATATTTTTTAAGTTCGATTTATTAATTAATTATTATTTATTTATAAATTCCGATATAATGGATTTTAACGATACCTTTATATTTATTCCTGCTACTTAAAATGCGCTTTTAGAAATCGTCGCCGCGAATACCGAAAAATGCGTAACGCGTTTTTTATTAAAAGCGCCGGCGGCCCTTAATACAATATTAAGGACCGATACCGCCGGTTTTCTGCCGCCGATTATAAGGCTTATAAAACGATTATGCGTAAATACGACTGGCGAATCCTTCAAATCCGTTCCTTCGGCCGAAAAGCTCGATTTTCGCAAATGCCGGCTTAAAGCACGTAAAGTCGAATTAAAAAAGCAAAAGCTGCAAAATAAAATGGCCCGCCGGCATTTCGAAAAAAAAACCCAAAAACGCGTTTCGGACTTAAACGACGAAATTAATAAATATCCTAATATTATAACAAATACCGCAAATGTATTTCCGAATATAAAAATACGTTACGTAATGCAAATATTCGAATTTAAATTTAAGCCTTTAAATTTAATTAAATTCCGGATTAGCGTTTATTCGAAAGCGCAAAACGAAGCTTCGAACGTTCGTATCGTTAATTCCGAATTTCGATTCGTTTTTAATATTAAAAAGATCCTTTATTACGGTTTCGACTTATATATCTTTTTTTAATGCTTCGTTCGATATATGGAAATTTACGCCCGTTTTTTTCTAATGTATTTAAACGTATAAATAAATATAATGCGTTTCGCCGGATATATAGCGAAATACGAATAAGCCTATTAAATAAAATACATATTTATATACGCAATGGTTTATATGGTTTCCGTAATAAATCTCGATTATAACGTAATAAAATAAAAAAACAAAAAGCCGGATTAAATTAGCGAGTTCTTTTTTTTTAACGCTTTTAAAATACATAACGGGAGCGCTTCGGCGCTATTTAAGGCCCGAAAAACCTTTTAAGAAAATACCTGCCGTAATTGGAATAAAAACGAATACGTTCGGAAGGCCTTCGGTAATAAATACGAAAAGCCCCATAAATGCCTTAATTATAATGGAAATTATAAAATAACGAAATATAATAATAAACCTAAATAAAATTTAAATACTATTACGTCCGGTTTTAATAATTCGCCCGTAATACCGAAAAATCCGGAAATAATTTAGTTATTCATTTAAATACGTAACTTTTTTCCGGCTAGGCCGGATATTAATACATTCCCTTTTTTCGAAACCTTCCTTATAAGCGAAAGTTCCTTTCGGGATTCGCCGTTTCCCTTAATCGCCGAAAAATAAAGGGCCGCCTTTAGGCATTACTTCGGAAAACTTCTTATTTTAATCGACGGCATATTTATATACGGCGCCTAATTCGGTTATACGTAATAACCTTTACCGGTAATTTCCGGGAATTTCGCAATAGCTTACGAAAATCCGGCGGTAATTTAATAATAACTAAAAGGCGATTTTATATTCGGCCGCATTGCTTTCGTTCCGTTTTCTTTACCGTTCGGCTTCGTTTTTTTTCCGCTCGGCCTCGTATTAAAACCGAACGGAAAATAACGCAGAATATACCACCTTTTTTATTTTCCGAAAAATTCGGTTAATAATTAAATCCCGGAAATAAGTATTACATTTAAATACATTACGATTAAAAACGTTTTCGATTTCGTATGCCGCTTCGGTAAAAGGTTTTTTTTCGTTAAAAAGAACTTTAAAAACGCGTTTTGCATGGTATTCGTAACGGCATCGTAACGTCGGCTATTCGGCTTCGAATAACGCGAAAGGTTTTATTACGAAAATTATTTTTTATTCGGCTTTTATACGGCCCCATATTTATTTAACTTATTCGCAAAAGCTCTTTATTAAATGCTTTCCATATTATTTACCGAAATATTAATCGCTTATTACTTCGACGACTTCATTTTCGTATTTTCCTCCGGAAAAATTGCGATTCCGTTATACTTTTTTTATAATAAACTAATCGCCGCGTTAGGAATTTTCCCGAATCCCGGAAAAAACGGCTAAAATATAACCCTCGAAATTTTCGGAATCGAAATCGATATAACGTCGATAAACGCCCGTTTATCGGAACGGAAACTTACGAAAGCCAATAAGTTAATTACTAATGCTTTTATCGTAAATACCTTTTTCGGCCGTTAAGCCGAACGGATTGCCGGCTTTTTAAGCTTTTGCGTAACGGTAATGCTTTTAGGCAAGCCCTTTTTATACGGAATTTGGGACTTTTTCGCTTTTATACGTAACTTACGCTTATAACGTCCGTTTAATAACGGCGCCGTAAGGAATTTACGATAATAAAAGGATTTTTTTCGGAATTTTAATGGCATTTACTTATTAATAAATTCGAACCGGGCGGTTTTTTATTTATTTATAAATTTTTTAAAATTCGCGTTCGGGAATTTTTGGTATCGCGAAAATCCGGCCTAAGGAAATTAACGTACGAACCTGCTTATTCCGGTTATTTAAGCCTTTTATTACTTATTCGGCAAAAACGAATTATAATTTCTAATTAATACTTTCGAATTAATTGCGATTTAAAAAGCCTTTTTGTTATTCGGCTTAATATAGGCATATAATACGATTATTATATATATCGATAATATAACGGCTTAATACGACTTGCTTAATTTTAAAATAAAAGCGACCCCCTTAATAAACGCCTTTCGTAACGTTTTCGTCCGTTCGGCAGGATTCGATATTAATTTTATAACGGTATACGTATCGTCGGCCGAAAATATATTTGCAAATACGTTTTTCCGACGGGATTAATAATCGATTATTAACTTATGCTTTAATTAATAAACGCTTATAATACCAAGCCTTCGGATAATTTTGTAATACGAATATTACGAATTTTTCTTAACGAGAATTACGTAAGGTTATTTTGGGCCGGATTCGTTTTAAATATCCAAAGAATTTATAGCATAACGGTACGTTCGTACGAATTATAATGCCGACGGTACGTATTTATATTATAACCGGCAATAATAATTACCCTTTCGAAATGAATATTCGATCGAGTTTTCGGCTAAATATAAAACCGGCTTTAGGGCCTTATAATAAAAAAATATTTAGCATTTATATATTTAGCATATATCGATATAAATTACGATATAACAATTTTCGAAAACGCATATATAAAACGCTTAATATAAAAGGCGAAATATTTGTTTTTATACGAACCGGTACGAACCGAAAAAAAGCCTTTCATTTTTAAAGCTACGTTTTAACGGCTCGTTAATTCCGAAACGACGGCAAGCAAAAATCCCGGGAATATATTCGCGATTAATGCCGCTTTTATAACGGCATAAGCAAGGTTTTTCCGTTTAGGCGAAATCATATATACCGAAGCCGACGTCGGCGACCCGGTCCGATATGGGCACGAAAAGTTCTTTTCATTCTGCGTTATCCCTTTTGAACGAAAGAATTATTTCCGATTATTCTTTCGGTTTAATAAAACGAACCGGAATAAAAACGGAATAACCTTAATAATAAGGGCTATAAGCGATATTATATGTCTTTATTTTTATATAGCCAAATAATTACGATAAAATTCGAATTCCGAATATAACCCAAGCCGATAATCCTTATTTCGCTTATAAAGCGGCGCCTTTATTTGCGAACGCACTTTCGCCGCATTTCGGGCCCGCTTAATGCGGGTCGGAATTTCCTTTAATACGTATTTGGGCTATAACTTCCGCCGAAAGGCCGCATAATACGCTTTCGATTCCGGCATAAGCGAAAAAAATATTAAGCTATTAAACAAATAATTTTCTAATACCGTATGCCGGTATTATAAAACGTTCTTAATAAGTTTTTTATACTTATAACGTTATTTCGTATGCGAATAATCGAAAACGAATTAATAATTTTTTCCTTATATCCGAAAAAAAGAATAATAAATGAAATAAATTAAATTACTTTAAGCCGGCCGTAAAAATAGCTTTCGGTTATTTTTATAAACGTTATAATATCTTTATATAAAGGATTCGCATAAGCCATTATAAGCCGCTTTTATAATATCCTTATTCGAAGGTACCGCTTAAATAGCTAAAAGCGGCCTTTACGAACGCAACAATAGCCTTACGAAGCGTTACGTAATAGCGCTTTCCGAGCGCTGCAACGGCCGGCCCCTAAGGGGGCTCATATCATTAATATACTGTTCCAATACCCTTTGATCGAATTCCTGAAGTGATTTGTAGACGTCCTCTTTTATAAAATGATGTGCCAAGTTTAAGTCCCAAATGGTTCGGCCCTTTGCCTTGTTATATCTCGACGTCTAATACGAAGTTGAAAGTCGATGAGGAATATTCTTGTGTACTTTGTCGTGACCAAGTGTCAATAATTCCGCAATGCCGGATACAAGTAAACTAACATGCCATCTAAGACAAGAAAGAATCCTGATTCAAGGATGGAAAAGCGCAGTACCAATATAGATTGGACTTATGATAGCTTGAACTTAGAATGGGGGCGGGAATACAATATTCGCCAGTATTGTTGGCCCAAGTCCCATCTTGGGGGCTCCAGATCGCCCTCGATATACCTAGCGTTTGGCAGCATATCAAAATTAACGTAGAAACGACTCAAGATCGACGATAAGCCAACGACCTTATCTTAATGACATAGTTTAGCATATGAGTAGCTGAAACTGTATGATCACGGTATAGAAGTTGAGGATGGTGCTTTTGAAGCATATGTTATCGTAAGAGAGCATGCCGCAATAAGGTGGCCACCCAGAAGAATAATATTGTTACATATGTTAGTAATTAGCAATATGTCATATTCCGAACGCACAGTGCGTTTTCTGTTAATGAAGCCATTCATGAAAAGCAAAGATCGAGCTGTCTAGCTTCGAGTAGGGGGATCGTGTCGCTTTGATGCGCTCTTGTGACTGTGGCGAGGGCTGTCAACAACGTAAGAAAGCGACCCTCCTCATCAGTTCCGCAATTGACCACTGATATATTAACCACTATACAAGTTCGGCCGATCGATATCGCCTTTCTGGCAGATTTGTAGCTTACGCACCTTGCGACTCGTGAAGGTTCATTAGACTGGATCGCAAAGCTAGTGAACCTTCACAGTTTCCTAAACGAGTCGATATCGCTCTTCTGATTGGCCACAGTCTAGAAAGGAGCCAGAAAAGAGGTCAAGCTTCGTCGTCCTACGACGAATTCAATAACGTCATGAAGGTGAGATAGGAGTGCACATGTCAAGGGTCACGAAGGTCGGGAATCCCATATATTCAGCGCCATGGGCCGCAGTGTCTTTCAATCTCCCTTCCCTCAATCACATTACAATAGAGACCTCACAAACTAACTTCGACACATCCAACGCATCCAGCACATCCAAACCAGCTACCTTTGACATATCACAACCAAAAACAACCGAAGCCACGTTGGATCCGTACGTCATGGGAGACTGGGGAAACAAAGACTCGGTAGGAGGCAAGGCCGGTCGCCAAGGAGGATCCAAGAGAAACTCTGGTGCTGTCAGTATTCCAAAATCTCTCCCTGACTCACCGGCAATCGGCGGTATACGCAGTGTCAGTGCTAACTCGAGTGTATCTAGTTCTGGGGTCCTGATTTTGACGGCCTTTACATGCAGAAACGGTCTAGCGATGCTGAGTCTAGCGCAAGGCGGTACAGCATAGCAGACCAATACAAAACCGGATTTGTTGGGAGAATGTGGTCCAGGTTGGTCTATCGCGAATTCGACAACGCGATACTTTTGCTGATGTTCTCTAGATACGTCTCTGGTCCAAATGGCCCGACCAACGGTGGTAAATGAATCCCTATGTGGCCATACAGACCAAGAATTCCGACGCTGGTCCGGGGTTGGAGACTACATGCCTTGATTGGAGAGCTTACAGTAATAAAATTTGACATGATATATGTATGTCGGAAGTTTTCGTGCAGTGATATAGCCGTACATAAGCGTATACTTGTTGAGACCACCAGTACAGTTGCCGCCTCTTTATTATTGCCTGATGGTACATGGACTAAAATGTGAGGCGTCAACATTCAGTTGCTTGTTTGTCCTTTTCGTCATGAAATTCGACGGTAATTTTGTCGATTTTCCCTGGACTAATCGCTTGAGCAGATCAGTTTCCCGAGGTCCAAGTGAACATGCTATCATCTAGACGACATTGTAGAATTCAATCTAACTAGCTACTCGCAGCACTGCGACAAATATCGGCCACTTGGACCCCCCAGGCTTCCTCTCTCTCAATGCCGGTCCCCAAGCTAACCTGCGGGCTGATGTGATTGTGGCCCCTCAGTATATGTGTCTCCACGGCGCCGGGTCCCGGCCACGCCTCCGCGAACTCCCCGACTGACTGGTAGATATACTCGGGGTCCAGCTCGCTGAGCAGTGCCGCGACCTTCACCCCGGGAACAAGGCCAGCCCCCGACGATGCCCCACCTACCCACTGCTGCGTCGCGGCTTTCAGCAACCCAAGCGGGGCGTTCTTGGCAATGTCGTCGGCGCCGTCACCGAAGTAGCCCCGCAGGATCTCGTTATCCTCGCCGTTGAAGTGGGCCGGCACGCCGAGTAGCATGAGCGCCCTCAGCCACACGGCGGGACCGCCACCGCCGCCGCCGCGCCTGCTGGCCTCCGACGTGACGCGCGATACGGAGTCGGCGAACGCCGGGTGCAGCGCCCAGGTCGCGGCGTGCACGCCGCCGGCGGAGTTGCCCATGACGAAGAGATCGATGGCAGCGTAGCCGTTCTGCCGCGTCAACGACCTGGCGATCCAGTCGACCGCGAGCGCGACGTCCTCGCCGCCGGAGGGGAAGCGCGCGCCGTGGGCCAGCAGCAGGCGGTAGTCGGGGACGACGACGGTGAAGCCGTGGCGCGCGGCGAAGTAGTGGCCGATGTTGGCGAAGACCGCGTCGTGGGCGTAGTCGGCCTTGAGCCGGTCGCCCGAGAAGAAGCCGCCGCCGTACAGGAAGACGAGCACCGGTCTTGCCGCCGGGAAGTGCGCTTGCGCCCGTGCGGCGGCCGCCTCGTCCGGGTAGTAGACGTCGAGGGCCTGGCGCGGGTCCGTGCCGTACTGGTGCGTCTCGCGCCGCGTCGACTTGATCTCGCTCTCGCGCGGGAGCAGGAGCGGCTCGTAGGCCGCGAAGGTCGCGTCGAGAACCTCGAGGAGACCGCGGCCGAGCTGTGGAAGTGCGTCCATGATGCCGTTTTCTTGTGTTGCTGTTATACTGAGCTGGGTTGAGCTAATACAGCAATACAGTAATTATCTTTATACTTTCTATGTCGCTGGCTAGGGGTATCTCATGCGATCATAAGCCGTGACCATTCATGCTTGTGATGGTGATAAAAAAGATGTCATAGGTCCTTCGAGGGCAATGCCGGGGGCTGCCGGGTAGGCGTGTTCGCTAGGTTAGTTGTAAGTATAGTGGTGGGCGCGTCCCCGCATAGCCGAAGTCTCCTTTCCGTAAATAGTGCCGTCGGCAGTTATATTCCAGCCGGGACTTGTTAGTACCACGACCCCACACTTGCTATGGGCCAGAGATAGCTCGAACCCCTGGAGACTATTAGGTACACATCTTTCGGGTCTATGGCACTGAGCATTCGGATAAAATGGCAATCACTAGATAGGCATAGATTCGATGATTTATTATACCATTGCTATGAAAGCCTCACGGACCATGAAAGAATAGGGGCACTGATGCCTGAACGCGATATCTGAATGATTGTGGGGTTTTAGTCTGCTATGGATTTCAGGGCCCCTCCACTGCAGGCTGTAAAACGAAGTAGGATAGCCCTTCTCGGAGAGAAGGATACCAGCAGATTTGGGATCTCTTGTGGTGAGATCGTCACTTCGAGTGCCAACGCACCCAAATGTCATCACAACAAAAGCCGAAAAATGCTGGGGTGAGAACCAAAGAGTCAACCGGATCTGAGAAGGAGTAGCAAGAAGCCCACGATAAGTTTATGCATTGACATTCAAATCACTCACTGGCAATCCGATCTCAAGGATGAGGGGCCCCTAGAAGCAAGGGTGTGCTTGCTGACTTCTACAACGAACGTGACGAGTTTGGGGAAATCCTGGAAGATATACTTTGGGCGTCGTCTGCTTGCTCTTCTCCCTTGAGGGAGGCGGCCTTCAGTCGTCTCTGCTCTCTCCTCTTCTGTCGACGTTCCCGTTGCCTAGCTCCTTTACGGCTGATGGAGAGGGCATTTACACAAGCATTCCGGGTCTCGGTGTGGGAGGGCCTTGCTGCCGCTGGGGAGTTAGATGCCGCTTCCGCGTAGGTCTTTGGCCTCACGTTGCAGGACCGACTATCCGTAGGCCTGGATTTATCGCATTCACTGGATGGTCTCAGGCTTGGAAATTGGTGCTCCGAAAGGTTCTCTGGTTTCTGATCCGTGCGGTTGTTGCTGTCGCCCTCGCGGCATATGCCTCGCGATGATTCTGGAGAGATCAGGTATCTTGAATGGTTATGCTTGAAGTCGTCTGTGCAGTTTCCCGACTGCTTCAAACGCCGCAGGCGCCGTTTCCGTGAGAGGTACAGCTTGTCCGGGAGTTGGCATAAGTCAAAGGCCTGGGCTTCGAAGCGTTCGTCGTTCCAGCCGGTCACTGTGTAAAAGCCTATGTGCTCCTTGTTGGGCCCCACGAATGCAATGCGATATTTTTTATTGAGAACCGCCCCGAGATAGTTCTCGTACGGAAGGTTCACTGCTGTATCTGAGCAGCAACGAGGTCCTCTGGTTCTTTGGGTCCCTGGTCCTTTATTCGGGTAGAGGACATCCGTGCTGTCTCGATGCCTAATCAAGGATGCTGTCAGTTTCGGTTCCGAGGGATGCACGTGTGCACTCACTGTCGGTACGCCATTCTACTCTTCTCCCGAACTCCCTCGGATGTAAACTTGATGGCGAACTGCTCGAGAGAGGTTTCACACTCCTGGTTCTCGGTGGGTTCTCGCAGAGCCAGATAACAAGATTTCAGCTTCTTTTCATGGCCACAAGATCATATTTCTATACTCAACGGCGCAAGGCCATGGTTCGAGGGTGGCATGATGTTCACTATAAGTTCCGGACATCACTATGGACTAAACCGCCCCTTTTATACGTGTGGTTCGATGTCCATGACGACAAAAGTCTTCCCAAGGTCATCCATACCACCGACCAGTCCTCTTTGCTCCGGCACAATATGCTGTTAGCCTACATACACCGAAACAAGGGACAATATCGTGCTGGAATGAGTCTCAACTCAGAATCTGTGTTCCCAGCGTGATTTTACTTGGAGCGAGGTCATAATTCTGGAAAAGGGCCTCATCTTCTAAAATTAAGTATGGCTATGCCCGTTAATGTGATTGAATCAGCGAACGAATGATTGCTGTACCCCTGGCGCTAGTAACCGATATCTGAGTCTATTATGAGACCCAGCCTGTCTATTGCAATACAATGCCCCTCCCGAGGTGGCAATGTGAGTGCATATCTGTTGGAGGCAGTGTTTGCGGCCCATTTGGTCTAATGAAAGGCCTGAATAGAGAGTCCTATTTACTCGTTCGGGTTCCACGCCTATCCGATTGCCGTTGGGTGCTATTGAGGCCAATTTTCTATCCTAGACAACGATTTTGGTATCATCAGTTGTCAGCTGAGAATCAGCCTTGCGATAATCTGAGGCCCATTTTCTTCGATAATGTTATGGTTTCCTATGCAGCCGCGTGGGCCGAGCCTGCTTTGAATAGAAGTTGAGGCCTATTCTTCGGGCGATCTCACATGTGCCATACGGGCCTAGATCCTTGGCAGCTTGGGCTGGGAGTCATAAAGTCATGGGCGCTCGCCGATGCAGCAGAGCCGCATAAGAGCACTCCGCGAGTTTCTCTTTGCCATTGCAATGATTCTGATTGTTCTGTTCCGTTCCGTTATCTCGTCGACCCAGCATAGTGCTGTTGCTCTCGACTTTCTCTCTGCATTTGCACCATGAAGCTAATCTAGCAAATAGCGAAGACCAATACCGAATGGCCTACATGGTTGGGTCGGGAAAACCACGGAAGAAGAAACCGTGGGGAAAACCTCCCCGAGAGACAGACGAGTCCTCAGAGACAATTCCGCTAATAAAAATTCACATCACCAACGCCTGAAAACAGCTGCCTGAAAACCAAATATCCCCATCGTGAATCGGTGCCATCATTACTGTCCTTCCCTTCCTCAGACCGAAAGTCTGGATTCCCGAGATGTGCCATTCCGAGGACGACCGGGTTTTCCTCTGCCGCAAGCTGAGATGTGTTGCAGGTGTTCGTCCTTGTTATCGAGTTGGTGGCCGCATTTGCAAGCGTAATTGTCGTACAGTCGCTTTTTCAGCTTGCAAGTCTGAAGGTGCCGTCTATAATCATCCTTGCGGGGCTGGCGGTAACTGCAACGACATATATATGTACAAGCAGACATAAGCGTGGGGACGTTCAGGAGGCTACCGGCCTTCTTCCGATGCTTCTCCGTCTTCTCGTGACGATCGCGGTCCTTTCTCAAGTTGAAGCCTCGATCGCAGTGATCACATCTGAAGCGCCTTGGTTGATCCGAGCTGCTGACCGGGGTACTTGCATCGGTGACGGAAGTTCGGGATACCGACCCATCGTAAATAGAGTCCGAATCGAGGCCTGTAGCTTGACTTGACTGATCCGTAAGCTCCCAATCGAAGCCAATGGCTTCGTTATGGGTACCAGAAGAATTAAACGTATCTTGGGTCAAAAGGTCCTCATTGTTGTAGTTATATGAGATCATCGGACGGCTCGAATAGGTATCACCTGCCCCGAATTTATTGTAGTCATAGCCTATGCCTGGTGTCTGCGAATTGCTAAGCTCGGTTAAGACAGAAGCGGGAGATGGAGCTTGATTGATATCATAATTAGACGGTGTCTGTGACCATGCCCCAAAACCCGTAACGTCGTTGTTTATAAGCCAAGCGTCATCAGCGACGGGACTTAACTGTATAGATGGTGCATACGACATCGATCCGGCGCCATTATCAAGAAAGACTGGGTTGAATCCAAGTTGAGGATCAAGATTTGAACTAGGGGTGAATGGTGACAAGGGAATTGCATCTGCTGTATCAAAGTCGCCGGGTCCTTTAAAAAGGGAGGTATCTCCGAAGAGTCTCTTAGTCGTGGATAGTGCATCATCAACTCCGGGCCGGCTAACGGGAGTAACAAAGTCCTCGGCTGGCTCCCTCCGCGGGTAGCTCACATCCGAGGCGTCCATCCGGCCGGGGTGATAGTGATCTGCGACGACGAAACCAGCCAATCACACCATCCCAAACTGCCCTGTATCGGACAATTGGGGTATATAAGTGCCTACTGAGGGTGGAGGTCTGTTGGCGGGGCTTATTCGGTTCGAACAAGGAGGCTTTTCGAATACTAAAGATACAACGATGTTAGCAGGTTAGCACAACTGCATATAAGCCCCTAATAAGACTGTCTCATCGCACAAATCATATCGGTCTCTGTTACCACACGGGCAGCGTCGGCGATATCGTGTCCTACATCGTGGCCCACAGCCTAGTTGTCAATTAGTTTCCCTATAGGAGGCACTTACACAACAAGCCAGATACCCCGGGAAACCCGGACAGGGGTATGAGGTTACGAACAAAACACGGCGGATGCGAAGTCGAGATTTAACAAGCATACACAGCGAGTGACAATGATATGGTTCAGAAAGGAGGTAGAGAAGAATGGCATGTAACGGGGGGCCTGCCTGATTCTTATGAATGCCTTGGGCTGCGGATTTGACTGGCTGGATTAGACAGATTGAATAGAAAATGGCCGCAAAATGGTTGAAATAGGCCTCGGCGCAGACTCTCAGGGCCAAACGCCAGACGCACTTAACATTGTTCAGACTGCAGCATATACTAGTAGAACTACTCTTCCTTCACGCTTTCCACGCAACATCAACACTAGAACGGCTTAACACCGCTCAGGTCCTAGTGCATATCCAACGTGTCCAACGAAGCTTTCACGTACGAGTCCTGTCTTCTCAGTTAGGTAATCTAGTCCTGTGGCGCTCAGGGAGCAAGAAGAACTATGTACTCTACAAGAAGTAGCACGACCTTAGCCTATGATGTGTCCACCAATTACCAGTTGGCTGCATGTGCGCATGAGAGCTCCCGCGCAACGCTCTCTGTGGCGAAGCATACGAATTAGCTTCGAATGCCAATACTAGATCCACCTTCCTCCTCTCTTTTCTCATAACGTATACTGTAGTTTAAAGTCCCTTGTGAAGGTTACTTGGTCGCCTAGCCTCGCTGCGGGGGGCTTGACAGGGGGTCAACCAGATTTGTAGCATCAAGACAGTAGGTTAACACCTAACTACAGGCGCGCCCCCTAACGGAGAACATAACTAACAGGTAGCTGGATGACTTTGCTATTAGCGCAGTTCACTTGACTGCCATAGCACTGCTATGACGAGGCATGTGTACTCCTCTTGGTCAGATCATGATACTATAGCTCTCTACAAATTGTTGGATGGACTTCACCGAAGACCCCCTGTCCGCGCCAAGTGGCATCACTTCGCTGTGCCGGCACCTTCTCCGCGGTGTCGTTCCCCGCGAACCAAGCCATGTTCCGGGCATATCATTCAAGGCGATTCGAGGAGTCAATCCGGTGTGTGGCTAAGCAAGCAACGGATCACTTGGCGTGTCTGCTGGGTCTTAGTTGTAACCACTCATCGCATCAGTAACCGATCAGCCGCATCTTCAACTGCAGACTTCCAACATCCAATCATGGAGTTCTTACCGTTCAACAACAAAATCGTCAATTGAGAACCGTTCAACATTGTAGACAATCCCAACCAGGCCCTAGCTGCCCTGTACGGACTGCCTAGCTCTACAAGCGCAAAATAGCTGTTGCTAGTCAACGTTGAGCCACGCGGCATGTCGTAGCTATTCGTAGTACCTAAGTAGGTACGTAGAAGACTAGTATATACAATATGCTGATCTCGCCTCGAGGTTTGCGAGGCACATCTGCAGAGTTCTCGACGCCGCGCGCCCGCCTGCACATATGCGCCAGAGTCAAGCTTTCCTGGCATCGCGGGATGGCGCATTGCTGGTGTAGGGGCTTCCCGCAGCGGTAGTCGTGATTGCAGCTTGGCGACACAAGTCGCTGTTGCACGAGGATCCCGGCCGCTTTCGACCAGCAAGCTTGCGCACACAGATCCTCGGTGCCCACCAATTGTGTCTAATCAAGTGCACTGGTCCCGGCTCATGTAAGTAGTTCCCTATATACAGTACCTACCTATGTACATGCAGTTCGCGAACCAGTTTGACGGTATCGCCTTATAAAAGTGGACGGGTGGACTGCTGGGATGAACTGGCTAATAACCAGCCGACTGACTGCACTGCTTATTGCTTAGGCGCATAGTAGCCGTAGCAGCATCATCAGCACCGCCGCATTTTCTTGCTTGCATGATCTCACCGCCCAATGATGCCCAACCAGGCGTTGGACCAGTTGTCATGCACACATGCACACATGCACGAAATCGTTTACCAACCCTAGGGAACGAGAGAGATCTGCCACAGCATAGAGTAGCCACAACGCAGATTGATGTACTTCATGAAGAACGAAGAGCTCATACGATATAACTTATAGATGAATCTCAGTTACACGTTGACTATTCGGTCTTCCAATAGGGTTCGTACTGTCATGTTAGCTGCCATCTAGGTAAATACCTGTGTATTTATCTAAATTTCAGGGGTCAAATTTAGCTTTTCAGGTGAGAACGGGCCGTGGTTAGTTGCCGCAATTCCAGCTAACCAGTTGACAGGCTAAAGCAACGCCTCGCCCACTACCTACCTTTAAGTACCTACTCACTTGAACGAGAGAAGGACTGTCTGACCATTGCTTGAAGACACCGATGTATGTGTATCATACAATGACGGGCTGTTCTAAATATCAAAGCAAATCTATAAAGTTGATGGGAGCCAGACCATGCGCGAACTATGCGAGAAATTTTCAAAGGGGTGTATGCTTCGGATACTTACAGTTGTGTAGCCTGGCCTGTAATGGTTTGCATAGGCTCTTCCGTAGCGCATGAGAGCTGGTAGTCTCGCGGCTCTAGGTAGTTGTTGTACATACTAGTCTGCCCGCAAATCTGTGGATCTTGCAGATACGTGCGATTCGTGTAGGACAATCCATGCGATGAGCTTCGCCCGCCATATGTACGTAGAACTTAAAAAGCCCTAGGAGCGAATTCCGAGCGTACAGTTCAACAATCAACGATATAACAGCAGCGGTAATGAGGAGGACATCGACTTGAATCCGGTTGTCGCGACAAGATTATGTTGATAGTTAAAGGCCGAGGAGGTTGACGATCTGCTGCCGCCACCGCCGCCGCGTCGGGATACTGACGGCACGCTGATCCTCGCGTGCGAGTCGCGGGGCGATGCGGCGCAGCAGAGATTCAAGGGGAAGCCCCCGGTCGGCAGCAAATGGCTGACTCCTTATATCCTGGGATAGAATATCGGAGGCTGTCCATGAGAGAGAAGGTTTTTCCATTGTCTGTCCGTCTATGGGACACTGCGTACGAAGCCGGGCAGAGCGAGCATTTTGTAGACCAAAATCTCCAGAACTTGGCCGGCTTCAGCTACGTAGCAAAGCCGATAACCGGGATAGCAGCACCTATGTAGTAGAAGGTGGCAGCAGGGTGACCGCACCGTGGCTCTGCCCGAGAGCCGATTGCACTACATTTTGCATGTAATGATTACATACAAATTGTACGGGTCCGAGAAGGCCCGTCCTCGCATTGGGTACCTAATCCCACATAATCACAATTACATAAGCCTTCTAAGCTCCAGTTCGGAACAAGCCGTAACTGATAGTCGTTTATATAGACCGATAGGCGGGTACCTGTCGCGTGGAATACCGCTACTTCAAGCCATGCAGTCACCAAAAGGCAATGCCACGGACTCAATCAGTGTCGGATAATTCCTCATTGAGAGGAAGGAGCTTGTGGGTAAAGATAATTTAGTCAAAGGAGAGTCCCGAACTATTTATGTAATTATAGTAAAGGCTGCCAAGTACCAAGAACAGAATGACATCATGGTGCTTAGGCACCTATCTCGGCACTTGGTAATCGGGTGAGGACGGTGGGGCGGATCCCTATGAGGCAGCGCTGCGACGCGGCCGTGGGATCGTTGTAGTTCGGTATGTTCCGTGGCTTAGAGCCCCTGAGATGGACTCCACGACTCCCGAGCTTTTTCAGCTCGTAGTTGCAGTACATATCATAAATCGTGGAAATAAGTAACAAAGTCTGGAAATGACGAAAGCAGATTAGATACAAAGATAATGACTCTGGCTTACGAAAGCAGATTGTACCTATAACCCAACTCCGGATCTCAATTCGCATATCTCGCCGGTAGCCACACGTGCAATCGGCGCCGGCTCCGGCGCCTTAAAGCGGCCCCACTGCATTAGTGAATCAATTCCGGAGGAATCCGCTCCCCCAGTGCCCAGATCATGGGATCATGGAGATCGCAATCACCATCATCTATTCGGCGGTGGGAATCCTGCATGCCTGCCGATCTATAACTCAGCCATCGCCAGCTCTCGACGATCATGTTTGTAAATTTAGAAACTCCAAGTTTCCTCAGCGAGAATTCAGAACACCATCAGAACAACTCCACGCACACAGCCTTGCGAGCTCCATTGCTCCCATCTTTCTGCCAGGCTTGCAATAGTGCATGACAATAATCGGACTTGGCGAGACGATCACCTCTGCAAAAGCGGTAGCCTTGCAATGATGAGCGGGAAGTTTGGAGCTGGACCATGGCATCTTCCATTCACGACGTTGAACGATGCTGGGGGGCGGTAGGAAATGCTATGTGAACCTACGAGCTTCTTCGTGTATAAGAATGAGACTCGCATTCTCTGTTCATTCGAGTTTTTTCTCATCAGCATCAGCACCATCCGACAATCACCGCTACCATCACCACAGCTCACCAACATCCTTCCAAAGACACAAGTCATATTGTCCCGTTTTCAAACAACGCCAAATCTTCCAAAATGCAGTTCACTCCCATGACCTTCGTCCTCGGCCTCGCTGCCACCGCCACTGTAAGACCTCGCCCATCTCCTCCCCAGCGCCTATCCTCTCTCCTCCCACAGGGCAGAAGGAGAAGAAGCAGTCCCTACCTACCATCTATATGAACCCCATCCCATCCCTATCATCCACCTGCGAGCCTAACGAACCCGAACTAACCCGCATCGCAGGCTTTCAACATCCGCGACAACGCGTTCCTGCGCGGCCGCTCGGACGGCGCGATCGAGTGCAAGAACACGAACAACATCAACGGAGAGAAGGCGCGGGAGAACTTCGTCGAGGGCCAGCACTACCTGCGCGGCAAGGGCACCGCCTGCGACGTGAGCGCGTCCAACGGGTGCGAGCGCGTGAGCTGCTCCAACAGCGCGGCCGTCTACCTGTGCACCGACGACGGCAAGGACCACTTCGGCGTCGAGTGCCCCACCATCGCCGACTACATCGACCACATCTTCGACCAGTGCCAGCATTCCGGCCAGTACGAGATCGATATGGCCTGCGGCACCCAGTCGAACACCGACGGCTGGCACGTGGAGGTCGGCATGAACCCCTGCTAGGTCATACATAGCTAGATGCTGAAGCAGGGGCCATGCCATGCCGTGCCCTAGTCTAGCCACTTGCGGGCGATTCGTCATTGGGGTTTTGTTACCCAGCTGTATATACTTCTTCTCCCATGCACCATTACCTTGATCGAGTATGTTAAACTTGGAGGTTTACGGTCTCCAGGAAACAATAGAGCAGTCTTCGAAATATGCCAGTATTTTTGCCACATCGGGTGATATCCTGATGGGTATTTGTCTGAAACATGTGAACCCGAATGATAGTGATTCCAATTCCGGGTAGAGATACCGGATAGAAGAAGCTGATTTATCGCACAACAAAAACGCAATCGTTATTGCCCCAGTGGCAATAACACTATACATTCTCACTGCGACATGATTGGAGTTAACTCCAACCCATCTAATCTTGCTCCCAATTCTGATCTTCGTGCTGCTCCTTCACCACCGCACTTCGTCTTCATCTTTGATCCTTCTTATCATGGCCCCACGCTTGACTTAAGACTCTTTGGCCTGTGGTCCACAGGTATAGTTCGAGCCTAATACATCAAGACTATTGGGAGTGTGGTCTAGATTCGAGCGCACGAAGGTTTTGAGATATGCTTTGAATGCTTCAGGTATTGGAGTGTTTTCTGGGTGTTCCGTGTCATATACCGAATAAGCAAGGCACCACATCCATCCATCCCAGTACATCCTCGCTATCCATTCCTCGAAGTCTAGACTAAGCAGTCGAAATCCAGGATTGAAAGGAAATTGCGCAACTCCAATACCTGACTCCTCAGCTTCTTGCTTCTCGTCATCGGTGACCGTTGTTCGGAGCCCATCATCGTCCACAACGTCATCGGAAGTCTCGATCCCGCGGTAATCACAATCAGAGTACAGCATACAGTGGCTGCCACCCTCGCCCGGTTCTAGGTATAGGTGGATGAAAACGTCCGTATCTAGATCCATGAAAATGCGTATCAGATACCCGCCGGCCCCCCTGTCAAGCGATCTCGGCATCTTGCGCAAGCCTCCTCTACCAAGGCGGAAGGATGCCATTCTTGAGATCCACGACTGCTCATCAATAGGGATCCGATTCAGCAGGTGCGGTTTCTGCAAGCATTTGCTAAATGCCGGAGGAAGCTTCACGCCGACACGCTTAGCACTAGCAATCAAGGAGTCATATGCGGAATCAGCGTAGACTGGGCCACGCCAAGGGTATCTGGAACTGCGGTTATCGTTACAGCGGTTGAGCCAGGGGGCGAGGGGCTGAAGCCAATTTAGTTCTCCGTCGAGCCCGAGGTATTCTTATTGGGTTCAGAATCAGTATATTATTCCATTACATGTCTCGAGATCTTACCTCTCGAGCTCCCCGCACTGTTCATAATGCCTATGCCTGATCAACTGGTATTGCTAGAGACAAAGAGCTGCTAAGATTTAGTGAAGGAAAACCCAAACTTTACCTAGATCCGGGACCTGATCATCCGGAGGCCAGTCAAGTACATCTTGAGTCGAAAGGCCGAGATGTTTCTTGCCTTGCATTATTTTCAAAAACCTTGAATTATCGAGTCCGCCCTTCTTTAGTCTGCAAATCAGCCCAAACCGCTTGAAGAGGCGCTTTGCGTCACTGCGCGCTTTGAACAACGGCCGAAGGAGCATCACGCATATTTCGGTGATCGGGTGGTTGAAGGTGAAGGCAACTAGTTCAACAGTCCGCAGTGGCAACTTAGAGAGTATCTCAAAAAGGATCTCAGTAGGGAAAGACTCCAAGGACATCATTGTTGGCTGATCAGGTTATGGGGATTCAAGGTAAGAATGGAAAGGAGTGGGAGGTAAAGGCAATAGTTACGGCATGAGGTGAAACAGAAATATTACGCGTCAATGGTGGTGGTGAGTCCGTTGCTATATATTATATACTTGCCCGTATATTATGGCTATAAGTCAGGGGTGGAGCATAGCCGGAATAAATAGCATACTAGCTTCGACCAGGTACTACGGTAACTCCTAATTACCGCCTGGAGCTAAGGTTAAGCATCCGTTTGGTACGGAATCGTCCGGGACCTCTTTAGCTGCAGAGCCCGAGCAGAAGGAACATCCATAGAATAGATCCATCCATGGATCCATCCACCCGTTCATCCCGCATCGTTCTTGTCTCCCATGATCTGTCCAACGCGCCTGTCCGACTCGGGCCCGACTCGGCAGTTACTTACCTTGCAGCCTAGGCAGCTAGGCTAATCGCAGGTACCTAAATAAGTTGAAACCAGAGACACTGCTGCCAAGTATTCTAGCACGTTAGGTGCCTAGGTACATACTATGTAGGGTACCGCCTCCATACAAGTGATCAGTTTACGGCAGCTAAGCTTAACGTCACATCACCGTATATGTCGCACGTTGCCAAGATCGCACGTCGCACGAGGCGGTCTGCAGGACAAAGGCCGTTTCCAAGGAGCCCGCGGGAGCAGAAGACGTGTCAGACGACCACTGGTACCTGACTGCCCGACTACCTCAGTCACTCCTCATTAACATTCATATGCGACCAGTGCAATCGGATCACTCGCTAATGGGCGATTTGGAAGAGGTTTCAGGGGCTGTGCAATAATATTTGTGTTTGTTGGAAAATAAAATAAAACCAACGCTGGACGGGTGGCGGAGGTCGGTTGGCCGGGGTATGTGTGTTTTTCGACAGCATAAATTGCGGTGCCGCTGGATCGACGAAGAGGCGCTCCGCACCGCACCGCACTGTAGGTACCGCATCGCACCACTACCACCTACACCGTTGGGCATTCCTCCTTCGAACTGCATATTGACGCCGCAGAGGATCCTAGACAAAACTAGACTCCAAACATCGTAACTCATAAATTGCATACAAACAAAACCAGATATTTCCGCACTGCAGCGCGACGCGCAAAAACCCCGCATAAGCAATATATCCGAGCAACAGTCGTGCGTGCTCCAACTTCACCATGTGCATCGTCCTCGTCACGACGGCGCACCCCAAGTACGCGCTCATCGTCATCGACAACCGAGACGAGTACGTGCTGAGACCCACCAGCCGGCCCTACTGGTGGACCCACCGGCCGTCGGGGCGCAAGGTGCTGTCGGCGCGCGACCTGCACCGGCGCGAGCGCGGCACCTGGCTCGGGGTCGGCGCCGACGGCCGGTTCGCCGTCCTGACCAACTACCGCGAGTCGAGCGACGACGACCCGGAGCACCCCATCTCGGGCGTGCGCAGCCGGGGCGGCATGGTGACGGCCTGGCTCGGGTCGCCGCCCGAGGAGCGCCTCGACGACTTCGTCCACCGCATGCTCGAGAGCCGCATGGTCAAGGGCGTCGGCGGCTTCTCGCTCATGTGCGGCGACCTCCGGCGGCGGCGGCGAGGAGGAGGGGCTCAGGACGGGGACGGCGGTATCGAGCCGCTCGCCATCATCTCCAACCGGTCGGACCACCCGGACATGGTGCCGCGGATAGGCGGGGAGCGGGGCCAGACGTACGGGCTCAGCAACAGCATCTACGCGGACCCGCCGCAGTGGCCGAAGATCAAGAAGGGGAAGAAGCTGCTGGAGGACGCGGTCCGGGAGGCGGTGGACCAGGACCTCGACGAGCGCAGCCTCACGGAGAGGCTCTTCGCCGTCCTCGACGACGACACGCTGCCCCTCGCACCCAACATGACCTTCACCGAGTTCATGGACTCGCTGCGGGAGTCGGTCTTCATCCCGGCCTTCAGCGACGACGACGAGGTCAAGCGCGACATGGCGGAGGCGGTGCAGAGCGGCGCGGCGAAGGCGGCCTTCGACGAGATCGAGGACGACAGCGAGGTCGAGGAGCGGCCCGAGGCCGCGCAGCTGTTCATGAAGGGCGCGTACGGGACCCAGAGGCAGACGATCCTGCTCTGCGACTGGGACGGCAACGTCTTGTACAAGGAGCGGGCCCTGTGGGACCAGCACGGGAATCAGCTCGAGAGGGGGAAAGGCGACGTCGAGCACAGGTTCAAAGTGCCCACGCTGGAGGAATAAAAGTGCGACGCAGCTTGCGTGAGGTCGGCTGCATAATTCTTCGATTGAATCTAGTGTGTTATCTAAAGTGCCTAGCATTGCATCGTTCAGCAGGCCCTGCGGTGATGACAGCGGCAGCTGCATCTTTGTCTGTCTATTATAAAGGACTGTCCACCTGCTACCGATAGGTAGAGCATCTTGTGGTAGTAATAGGGGGTAAATATTTCTCACGCCGCCATTCGCCGCTATGGTTGGCCCTGTCAATACATCAATACATACATTCCAAGTATCATCCACGAAATGCCTCTTATTCCTGTATTTTCTTCCACACTCTCATAACCTTGGACCATACTGGCTGACAGATAGACAGAGAACATGCATCAATCTAATTCGCAAGAAGATGAGTCGCCATGCCATTCAGACCAGAAGCGCCATCCTGCCTTCTTGAATCTTCCTGCCCCAAGTGTTTGGGAAAAGAACCCTGTTCGTAAGTCTTAGAGAGCTATGGCCTACCTAACCGGAAGTATGCAAATGATCCCTGAGCTCTGAAGCATGTCCATCGGTGCAGGGCAGAAGAAGGTTCAACCGGGAGGAAGTAACGATGTAAGCCGAACTTGGGTAGGTACGTCTTGTCCGTACGTAACAAGATCCATTTAGGTTCACATGGGGAGTAGAGCATGCCTAACAATGCCTATGTCGCTGCCAGTGTAGGTAGTAACAGTCCTCGCAGTGATCTTTACAGTGACTCCGGGCAATATTATGGTTTCGGCCTCTGTCTCCTTCTCTTTCTCTTTCCAGCAATCTACTCAATACTTTACCTGCAGTCGGCCCAACAACACTCATATACGTGCTTTTTTTCTGTTGCCGTGGACACCAAGTCGAGCTTTGAAATCTCTGTAGGAGCTTGATAACGCATAGCATAAATCCATGTCAGTGTTGGTGAAAGGGTGGATATCAAAGCACGAGCAGGCTACTATCTGGCTCTAAGCATCGTGACAATTCGAACATCTCCCAACAGTGCTCAGACGGCGACGTCCACCTCTCGGTTTCGAACCCATTCGGTATTGGATACCTGCCTTGGGTGGTTTCATATTACAAGGCATTGATTAGGGCGTTCCGTTTTTTTGCCTCCGTACAGTCAACAACAACCTCACATATGCTGCATCAAGGGCCATTCCACCACACTCTTGATAACCATCATCTTCCTATCCTTCCATCTTACAGGCAGATTAATCCTCCAGATTTGCTTCAGAATCCTAGCCAATTGAACCGGCTATCAAATATGGATTCAAGACTAACTCCAAGCCCAAAGGACCGTCCCCAAAAAAGCTTGATGGCGAACTCGGGAACTGAGCTTCGAGTAGGTTCGGATGGTGTGGTTCATTTCTCCGGGTATACTCCTACGCATGAACGCACCTCCATGGGAGGACGTAAGGATCGGGAGAGGGAGGGCAGCGCTGGACAAGCCAGCTTGGAGTCCAAAGAGCCCCATACTCAAGCTAGACGGAATGGCAGCGATGGTGGTCGCCCTCAGCAGATATTCAGTCGTTACGGTTCTCCGCTGAAAAAGTCTTCGACCACAGGCATTATGCTGCCGCCACAAAGCCGCCCACGAGCAAATGCTCTCGCGACAGCATCTCCGCATGCCTCGTTGACATCGCATCAATCCTCGCATCGTTCATCGGCATCAGGTTCAGGTTTGAAAAGATCATCAACCCAGGGCCTAATGTCCGCTCCGCAGATTCGTACACAGCCAAAGGCCCTTCCGTCGTCGATATCGACATCTTCGATCGCTTCGCCAACGCCACGCCGAAAATCTCATCAGCCATCAGCGTCAACCTCGAGTACCTCTCGAAGGCTTTCAGCAAGCTTCACAAGTGGTGGCCCGCTGACGAGTAATCCTACCACAGCCTATTCGACCATCACAGCTTCTAATGCCTTTTCGAGTACCCGCTCAGCGACACATGGAACTCTCCCAAAATCCAGCACATTGACCAACTTGCCAACGTCATATCACCCAGAGAGTCGTCGGCACCCGCCAACCAGCAATTTCTCGTCTCAGGCTTCAACAGCTACTACATACACCGCCGCAACCGCGCTACCACAGGCAAGGAGAGAGAATATCCCATCTTCCACCTCACATGCCAGACTTGCTAGAGCCCCGCCCATCAGCCTCGATGCTGCCGCTGCGAAGCTGGTTCCTAAGATGACGCGAACCAACCCGACCCAGAAGGATAGGACGGATGAAAGGCCGCCCGGTATTCCCAAGTCGCGAACCTTTGGGGTCTTCTCCAACATCACTAATTCGTTCTCGCGATCATCGCTAGCAAGCTTCACGCGCACTGCATCGAGAAACCCTTCCACGTCTACCACAACCACTGATGCCAACAAGCCATCGAATCCTACCGTTGCAGAAACTCGAGCCCGAACCTCGACATCATCCTCCACGGCGCTTATGACAAAGAATACTACAAGATTCGCCGACCCGCGAAAAGTTTATACAGCACAGAGTTCCGCATACTGGGCAGGCCGTTTCGTGTCGCTCAACGACAAGCTCCGCTCCGAGATGCTACTCCCCGAGAACTTCTCATCGCTGATCTCCGCAAACAAAGGAGAATCTCAAGTTCCAGGTTCGAAAGCTTCTAAAGCCCCGTCAGGGATTCCCACGTCTGCAACATCGGCATGTCTCCCAACGCCTCGCGACACAAAGTCGAGCGGCGGCGGGGGTAGTATCATCAGAGCATTCTCATATCAACCTAAGCAGCAGCAGTCTGTCGATGACTCCAAGAAAGCCAGCTTAGATTATAAGCTCACGACGTCCTCGACGACCATGATGCTCGGCTCATCTGATAGGAGAAGCACCGATACCACGACGGCGATGAAGGCGCCTCTTCTACCGAGTCCAGATGCAAAACAGGGGCAAAGACGGGGTCATGAGGACGATAACGATGGCGATAGCGGTGATATGGACGAGGACGAGAAGGAGACCCATATCTTGAAGACCATGTATAACGACACATACCGCAGCCAGTGCGTGTTCCAGCGCCTCGAGGCCCTGTGCGCCACATCCGAGGCCCGCCGCAGCCTGCGCGCCTGGCAGCAGGAGTACGCGCGGCGTCACGAGTGCGAGGAGCTGCTGCCCAAGGGGGGCTCGATGGAGGACCGGGAGCGCGGGTGGGTTGGCCGGCTCCTGGGCGGCGGCACTGGAGGCGGTGGCGGCGGTATGGGAATGGCCGTGGGTGCGAATGTGGCGGGCAGGAGAACTTCGGTGCCGGTCGGTGGTGGCGGTGGTGGTGGTGGTGGTATTGGTGGCCGAGGAGGTAGAGAAAGGGGTGCCGCAGCAGCCTCACAAGGATACCGGCACGCGAAGAGAGAGAGCTTTGCTTTATGATGGATGAAAGGTTATGCGTTTATAAACCTTTTGCTTTTCGTTGTGGCTACCTGGGTAACGCCTCCCGGAGGGACCTGGCCAGTGTAAAATGGCTTAGAAAGGGGTGGCAGGGGGTCTTATATGCAATGGGTGCTTGTTCTGGCATGAAGCTGACGGGAAGGATTCGCTTTGTCTGAGTACCGCGACTATATCGCGTGAGCTGCTTATCAGAAAGGTGTGTTTGTTTATGTAACAGGCGTTGATCAGGAGCCTAATGAAGCAGTGTTAGTTGTTCCTGCATCCATAGTGTAAAGCATTAATACCGCTTATAAAGAACAATTGGTCTGCACACAACGTCTTGGGGGAAAATTTGGGTTTGAGTTTTTCATGTGATTAGGTAGGTATCATGTCTATCCATGTCGGGGGAGGTTAAATTCATCGTGAGATCCTGCCCATTCCAAACCTCGGCAAGCCGTCCCTTATAAAGAACCGATATGATGCCTCCGTGGAGGCCGGAAACGCCACCCGTATGCAGACCCGAAAATTCGACAAGTCAAATAACACCTTTTTTTCTATGTTCCTCTCCCTCGGTGCTTGCTCCCTCTGCTTGGTAGGGGGCGAATACACATAACGTGCCGCTGTCTTTCATTCGTTTTCCTCCCCTATCCCTCTCCCATCGCCGCGACTTATATCTTTATTTCGGTCCGATTCCATTCCATTTCATTTCTGCTGCTGCTGCTGCTCCCGCGCCTTGCCGCGGACCTTCATGTAGTCCTTGATCTGGTCGATGCGGTGGGCGAAGAACATGCGGCGGCGGTCGTTGCGCCAGACGACGACGCCGATGTCGTCGGCGAAGTTGGCCATGTCGAGGTACTCCTGCTGGGAGTCGTAGTTGCGGAAGAGCCAGCCGGGGGTGGCGGCCATGCGCTCCGAGTCGAGCTGCCAGAGGCGGATCTGGTCGACGACGACGGGGGGCAGGAGCGGCTTCCGCGCCGCCGCCGCCTGCCGCCGCATCTGCTCGTGCGCGTGCGTCGCCAGGTACGACACGATCTGGTCGCTGGTGATGCCCATGTCGATGGCGCGCCGGATCGATGCCCGCGTCAGGTGGCCCGACACCAGGCCCCGGAACCGGAACTTCAGCTCGCTGAACAGCGCCAGCACCGCGATCTGCAGCGGCGACTGCACGTACGCGTACATCCGGAAGTTCGTCTCCAGGATGATGCTGTTCCGGTCCTGCGCGTCGCCGAGGACGCCCGCGCCGCCGGGCCCGCCACTAACACCGCCGCTGCCGCTGCCGTCTGCCGCCTCGCCCGAGGACGATGACGGCGACGACGAGGATGGCAGCCCGGTGGTGGCGGCCGAGAACCCGGCGCTCACGCTGCGGAGCGCCGTCTCGCTGCTAGTGAGCGTCGTCGCTAGGCGCGTCGGGAAGAACTGGTGCGGGTTACTGGGCGGGATGTAGATCAGGCCGAAGTCGACGAGGTTCGGCAGCATGTTCTGGCGCCGCTCGGTCAGGGCGTCGGTACTGTAGGCGCGGCCGAGTTCCAGCGACGCCAGCAGGAAGAAGAAGGACAGCATATCGACACTGTCCACGGCGGCGGCGCTCCCCGTCTTGTCGCCGCCGTTCGCGGCGTGGTCCGCGGCCTCCAGCCACAGCAGGAGCAGCGTCCAGACCTGCGCGTTGGTCTCCTGCAGCAGGAACGTGAAGCCCGCCTGCGTGATGTTGATGCCGCTCCCGACGTTGCGGCGCTCCACGAGCCGGCCGCCCACGAGGAGGTCCTTGACCGACTGCTTCGGCCCCGACGCCGAGCTGCTGCTGATGGTGCTGCTGCCGCCGAGCCCGACCGAGTTCACGACGAAGTGCAGGATGTCGTCCCACTTCTTGTGCGCGTAGCGGTCGAGGAAGGCGGCGTCGATCTCGGCGGGGACGGGCTGGGTCGACGGCACGCCGAACGAGTTGTGGCGGCCGCCGCCCTCGAGCGCGAGGCGCAGGCTGGTCCGGAAGTTGGGCGTCAGGCTCAGCGTCTGCGGCGCGTCCTTGGCCGGGATCGAGATGGCCACGATGTGCAGGGACTTGAGGATGGAGATGGCCTGGTCCTTCTCGCGCTTCGCCGTCGGCCGGACCCAGATCTCGAGGTCGGAGAGGAGGAAGGGCGTCGGCATGTAGAGACAGGCCATCACGATCGTCTTGGCTACATACGGCGGAAAACCGGAGGACCGGGGAACGAGTCAGCACACAAATCGCACTTTCCCCGTATAACAGCGAGCCAAGAAAATTCACGTGGCTCGGTCTAGGCAGGTCTTGACTTTGCTCTTACCCAGGTGAGGAAGCATCCGTCGGAAGATGGCGAACGCGGCCGAGGGCTGCTGGTAGAGCCGCCTCAGCGTGGTGCCCTGCAGCTGCTCCAGGTACTGGGCAAGCGAGTTCGTCTTTGAGCTGGCGATCGACATGGTGGCGGGAAACGGGAAACGGGAAATGTAATGTGAATGTCGAGACGCCCGCAAGGGAAAGGTGCCGTTCTAGTTATTGTAATATCATTGTAGAGGTCAATGGAGGTGACGTGCCGGGAAATCTGGGGAGGCCAGATTTTCTACCGTCGCGGTCGCGGTCGCGGTCGCGGTCGCAGTTGCAATTACAGTCGCCGTTTCGTGTTAGCGTTGTAAAGGCGAGGTGCGGTTTGACGACTGGAATGCTGAAGGCACGGGATAATTACGAGCAATTGCCCAGGTCGTGAGATGTTCAGTGGACAATGAGAATTGAGATGAATGTGATGACGGAACTTTCAGAAGATTTGCCAGCCTTGCAGGGGCGCCTAGGGATTGTCGTTTAAGGCTGCATGTCGCTAAGTGGGGAGGCTTCCAGTGGACGTTGCTCTGTATGTGGTGCTACCCGGGCTGCCAGGGATCACTAGTTACCGCGTATTGTACATACAAGCCAGCCTACACACTCAGATACAGGGGGTGTTTGATATATTTCTTCGCGCAATTCACATGGGTATCCGGAAGAGCTTGTATTACTTCCAAAGGAGTCGTACTTGGTTTTTTTATACTGTATTATGATTTCGTATTTGACATTAGGTACAATAGGTAATGGGCTATACAACACATACGTTGAAACAACCTCTGACAATTGACACACGCTATCTGGACACGCTTCTGGACACCGCAGCTGCTAGGTAGGCCGGGTTTTCAAGGTCGCTTGCGCTTCTTCTTGCCGGTGACGTCGTTCAACTCGTCTGACAGGCCTCGCTAGAGACTCGAGCTACCTGTAACCACCGAGGCTAGGTTGAACATAGGCTATGCCCGGTAGACATGGTCATATTCGGCAGGCGGATTGGTTTCAATGGAATCCTGATGGATAGACCTCGACCACTGTTTTATCTCAAGTCAGTATCTGCCCATCCGTGTCTCGAAGATCCCTTCTGAGGACCGGGACTTTACTCACAAGACCACCGGCCTTTTGAGCTCCGAGCGCAAATAGAAGAGCGAGGGCTACCAAAATGAAAACCGAATCCAAAATTCCATCCAAGACATTGATCCAAGATCCAGGGCCGGAACTACGGGGAATTGTCCAAGCTGCTGCCACAACCAAGAACCATGTGGCTCTAGCGAAGGCGATTATACTGGCAAATAGCAGCAGCACCGCGCTCTAAGAATGGGGTTAGTCGTCAAAGTGACTGTGCCTCCTTACGGCTTTTGGGGGCGTCATTATGATACACGTACCTTGCGATGCTCAAGCAGCTTTTGTGAAGCTGCTATCACGAAGACAGACAAGGCCAATTGGCCAAGATAGCCCACCCACAGTAGAATATCCCTTGCGGCCGCCAGTGATTGGAATGGCTGAAGTTCGTTGGAGTCAGGAAGACTGCCGTGGCTGCCTCCTCCATTGAGACTGCGGAATAACCTGGTGTTGTAAGATTCCACCTTCACAAAGACAGTGAAACTCAAAATGGCCAAAATAGACCCAAAGGTGTATGAAGCCCATTGCAACCTGGGCCTAGCCCTGCGCATGCGATCCCAGCAGTAGAGAAACCCCAACGCGATGTCGACGAACGACATGAGCGCCGATATAGAGCAAAGATCGAGGAGAAAATTGCCCCAAGACGCAAGCCGACTTATAGACGCGAGGTAGCTATAATCTCTCGATTTATGGCCATACAGTCCAAGAAGGTAAATAATCATTCTAACAGTATAAAGGATGCCGCCCCTGGTGTTGTTAGTCAGGCATTTGAATTTACTAGGACGCCATCGAACTTACAGAAAGAGCAAACAGAGTGCTGCCTTGAGCCATACGAATCCGCGCCTTGCAGCATCTTTCCTTTGATGAATCACGAAGCAGCTTGTGATGAATAACGGAAGCGCAGTCAGAGTAACGATTCCCAACAACGCGGTGTAGATAGTTTCATATAATAAGACATTGTCTGGCGTCATTTTGACGTTCCCTTAGGTCTGTTGACAATATACCCACGTTCCTTGTTGGCGACCGCGCCAGGAATATATAGAAGGGGTGGCGGTAAATCTACCCCAATACTTATCCTTTGGGCCTCAGCCGTCCCATATCGTTCGGGAAGTAATCCAAGGATTAAGTCAAACGATTCCTGTATTGTTCCATTCGTTGTGGCGTGTCAGTTCCTGACCAGTGATGCGATCGAAAACTTCGTACAGACTCCATATCGGGTACTGTATCCTACCTATCAGTATACAGACACAGAGGTCCAGGCCGAGGTATTTGGGCCTGTTGCTCCAGACATACCAGGATTAATATTAACTCCAGTTCTAGACCGGCTGTGCCACTGGACGCGAGCATGCACTGCCCTGACTGAACGCCCACGGCGCCTAGGATACTTTAAGCCTTAGGAGCACTCATAATATAACTCTATTATAGGACTCCCCTGTTGGATCGTTACTCTATATAGAAGGCATGTTACGAAGTACTCCAATTCCTATATAGACTCTTCGAGGCATCGCATAACTCAATAAAATGGTACTTGCTAATTTTGGCCAAGACAGAAGACCTGGTCGTAGCTATGAAGAGGCTATGGAAAGTACGAGGGCCTTTGTAGCGGCTAATGGTAATGTTGGTGCAATGTATTTGGGCAAGTATGTCGACCTAAAGTCTGAAACCATGAAATCATGTTGTGGCAACGGTCCATGGAGTTGCCGCATTTTTCACAGATTTCTCAGGGCGGCAATCAAGGTACAAATCGAAAAAACCGACTCCTTTGCCATGCTCATTGTTATGCATCCTCTGCGCTGGTTAACAAACCCATCTCGGTTTCCATCTACACAGTAATACTCTCGGAGCCACAGCCTATCTAGTACGACCATGGTATCTAAACCTCAGGTTTTCGGAAAATTTTTATGGCTTGTTGTGCATACTCAATCAGGTAACTTGTCTAGCTATGGGCATGTGTTGTTGGGGGATAGATACTGTAGCATGCAGAAAAGGGGCAACGATACTTACATGCATTTTGCTGAGTGACAACTTTCACCGAATCAATGTTTACCGAAACCGCCCACTAGAGCTAAAGTATCTTTTTCAGATTTGGCAATTAATCCAATATTTATTATTATATATGCAATGTAGCACGCAAAATACTTCTCAGGGTTCAAGTACATAGGACAACAGGGAACAACACCCAACCTGTGCTCACTGATACCACTGCACTCAAACCTTACATAGACCCTCCGCCACATCTCATCCTGACAAAGAAATCCATCATAGGGTACTGGAGACGCAGTAAATCATCAACGATGTGAAGAGAGCACCTGTATGGTGAGGAAAAAGGACTTTATGATATAGCGAGTAACCCACCTGCACATTTGCATTCCATCCTACCATTAAGACGTGTGAGTACCTTCTGAACTACCTTGGCATTACTTAACATCCGCCATATCAAATAAAGGTTGTGGTGGTCCTGCCGCATAAAGACAAGACTTCGAGCTTCCCACAAAGATTTCACTCTCTAACATGACGGGAGCAGATAGGGCTGCAGGTATTTGGATCCAACACTGGAACCAAAGTGTTCCTTCACCTGATTCTTACAATTCTGCTGCTGGCCTTTCTCGGCCCTACCTATGCCCAAGATCCCTCGACGACCAGAGTGTCATGTCAAATCAGGCAATCCACTCCACGATGCACCTTCATGAAGAGGATTGCAAAGCCTCCACGGGCACCCCGTATTTCGTGGATGGATGTTGCAAGTGGCCACAGCCATTGCAACGTATGGACGTGGTAGCCTTGCAAAGAGTACTTTATTTTGCTACCAAAGTATGTACAAATATATATACTTGAAGCTGATCGATAACGCGTTTTGGCCCGAGCTGGATGGTGCGCATATGGGCGCTGGACCATGGCAGTGCCGTACGCAAGCCGCTACGCCACACTCCGTGTCCACGACTGTCCACGGGTGGAAGCTCGTTTCCACGTGGACTACAATGGCTCGTGGATACATGCGAACGTCAGGTGTGACTTGATACCCTGTCGACGACGATGGGAGTGCCAGGTGCAACCCCAACGGATGCAATCCCGACTTGTCACTGCTCTCAGCAGCACGGGGGCAGCAACGCCGACAACAATCCCGTGTACTTCTTGGACGAGAACAAGAACCAGCAACACAGTGGCGTACCAGCTCCAGAAAGCCATTGATATCACTGCCGAGATGGCTCGCCATCTAATCGAGGAGCTCAAGAAAGCAGGAATCCTATACGCTGTGGGCCCATACGAGGCAGCTCCCTAGTTCGTCTACCCGGGGAGGCAAGGCCTGATCAGCGGGATACTTTCCGAGGGTTCAGACTTGCTACCCAGTTGGCCCGTTGCCATACCAACCTGGCCTGTCGAGCAGCTGTAACAGCACACACTCCCGCGGCCTTGCCTGGTTTGAGGCGGGCTTCATCAAGTATGAGCCGCACAACTGCGACTGTTCATGGACGATGATGATTCCTGGGTTGGGACTTGGTCTGCCGGACAAAGGATCACACTACCTTCGTCAGCCCGATTAACGGACGCCTAGGCTCTGACATATCGCCGATGCTGCTATATGACTTGATGGAGGAAAAGAAGCCGAAGAACTGGGATTGTCGTGACTGATTTCGGGACTGGCATCTAGACTAGAACCCAGGGTGGAACCCGGACGCAGGACCATCTAATCCTAACTTCAGCCAGCTTTTAATAGAAACTCGCTAGAGCTATAGAATCCCCCTTTGTTGGTTAATGCTTTTACCCTCGCGGTGTTTCCTCACCACCATATCTCGTGTTCAATGACTATATCGTCAACTACGGCACATATCCAAGTGATTTGATTAATTTTTCGCCTCCCCCTTCGACAACATTGGCTTTCAGTGGCTGAACCTCCTGCATTAGCACTGGCTCACTGGGTACGCAACAACTTGCAGGTGCGGATGGTTGTTTCTCCTATGAATTTGCTGAATACCTCTGCTGCCTATTGATTGATGCCTTGGATATGAAGTGTTTGTGAAACGCTCGTAGATTATATTGCTTGCGTTTCGTTTGATTGCATTCCAACGTACGGCTTTTTCTACGGTATATTCAAGAGATTCGCTCCATGATGCTCTGAACTACCGGCCTAGCATCAATGCCAACACTTAGTCTTGGTATCCTTAGTGTTCAATATTATGGAATAAACGCTTGTGAAGTGCTTATCTTAAGATATGTTACTGATATATGTCTTATTATAAGAAGTAATAGGACCATACTATCTCTACCCTTGTTGGTCTAGTTAGCTTCAGAAAGATTGTTGTGAATAGGGGTGTAGCAGGGATGTCAGGAGAGATTGTATATAGTCGGTTTCCAGCCACTCTATTGGCTGGCTGTTGTGATACAAATCCGAGAACGCTCTACCAGACACCCAACCCAGCCTTTCAGAGCGATCTCGCTCCCCAACGGACGAGGTTCGGGATCTTCTTCTGGAGTCTCGGCATGATGCGCAAACCTGCCAATGCTGATAGCGCAAAGCGCATGGTTTGATGTGGTACGAATATGCGATAGTCAACGCCGTATATGATATAACGCAGCCTTCTTCCCCGATTCCGGGTTGATAAAGCTAAAGTGGTACCAGCCTATGATCATCTCGACCATGTCAGCTAAGCCTCCGGCACATCCAATCACGAGCCTAGCTCCCGAGAGTTTATGCCGGTTTCGGGAAGTCTATGCGGCTATACCCCGCAATTGGGGAGTCCAGCTTATCGCCGCTGGTGTTATCATAAGTGGCGATCGGAAGACTAGATCGCCAGCTTAGAGGCATTTGGGAACGACAACGGTCCGTTCTATAATTCGCGGGTTGGTGGGAACCCCTTATCGATGAGACATAGAAGTTGCTAATTGGCAGTGTTGCTCCCGATACGGCGCGATATCGCGACCATGACGAATGCGGCAGCCAAGAGGCATTCAGGAAGTTGAGGAAGTATATATTTAATCTTAAGGGGCGTCCCAAGCAAACTGTCTGTAATCTCGGTATACTCGTCGTTATAAGGGTTACATTCTCAACTCGACTACACTTTGTACTTGTACTACCCTGATAGGAACCGCCAACATGGTTGCTGCCACTATTGATACCCTACCACACCCATTCGACCCTCTAGACTTCGAAGAGATCAGATTGGCCATTGGCATCGTCAAGAAGGCCCATGGAGATGTCTTCTTCAATGTCGTATCACTTCACGAGCCTCGCAAGGCCGAGATGACAGCATGGCTGGAGAGCCCAGAGACTGCGCCAAGGCCGGCGAGAATAGCTGACGTTGTTGTTATTGCACCAGAAGGCAAGGTCTACGATGGGCTGGTCGACCTTGCTGGAGGGAAGATAACGAAATGGGAGCTCCTGGATGGACTCCAGCCAATTGTAAGAAGTCCCCTATGGAGCCTGGCAGACGGTTGGCTAATGAACATCCTAGATCACAATGGAAGAGCTCCAATCAGTAGAACATGTCTGCCGAACAGATCCCAAGGTGATTGAGCAGTGTGAGATCAGCGGGGTTCCGAAGGAGGATATGCACAAGGTCTACTGTGACCCATGGACTATCGGATACGACGAGCGACATGGCAGCAAGGTCAGACTACAGCAAGCATTGATGTACTACCGGCCACACCCCGATGATTGCCAATATCAATACCCCTTGGACTTCTGCCCTATCTTCGACTCGGTCAAGCAGGAGATCATTGACATCGACATTCCGAAGGTGCGACGGCCCCTGAACAAAGTCCAGCCAATCAACTACCACCCGGCCGCAGTCGAGAAAGCCGGGGGCTTCAGGAAGGACCTCAAGCCCATCAACATAACTCAGCCTGAGGGCGTGTCTTTCAAGATGGCCGGTAGAGAGATCGAGTGGCAGAACTGGAAGTTCCACATCGGCTTCAACTACCGAGAAGGAATCGTGCTCAACAACATTACTTACAACGAGAAGGGCACTGTCAGGCCCATATTCTACCGGTTGTCCCTGGCGGAGATGGTGGTACCTTAGTAAGTTCTCAGCCATTTGGCCCCCTAAACCGCCCCCCATACTTATGCGGGGTCACAGTGGAAACCCTGAACACCCCCATCAGCGCAAGCATGCGTTCGACCTGGGAGAGTACGGTGCGGGATACATGACAAACAGTCTTGCTCTCGGTTGCGACTGCAAGGGATCGATACATTATCTCGATGCCGAGTTTCCCACAAGGTCTGGCGAGATCCGAACCATCAAGAACGCCATCTGCATCCACGAGGAAGACAGCGGCATCCTATTCAAGCACACAGACTTCCGGGACGAGTCCGTGATCGTCACTCGGGCCAGGAAGCTTATCATCCAACAGATCTTCACTGCGGCCAACTATGAATATGCTATCCAGGTGAGTTCCCCGGCATGTCTTGGCATGGAAGAACGTGTACTAACTGTGAACAGTGGATTTTCCATGTAAGATCAGAGACGGATAGCATAACCTCTAGAGTTGTCACTGACCCATTTTACAGCAAGACGGAACCATTCAGCCGGAGATCAAACTTACCGGCATCTTAAATACCTACACTATGAACCCAGGTGAAGATACCAAGGGATGGGGCACACAAGTGTATCCTGGTAAGTCTCATCCATCCTAGCACGACGGACGGGCAGAGTAAAGGCCCTCCCAGCCCGTTACCTGTCCGGGTCCCTTCAGCTCGGACCACTGGCTTACCATAGATGAACGATACACAGGCGTCAACGCGCACAACCACCAGCACCTGTTCTGCCTGCGGATAGACCCGAACATAGACGGGCCGAAGAACACGGTGTTCGTAGCGGACGCGGTGCGGTCCGACGCGCCCGTGGGCAGTGCCGAGAACTTCTACGGCAACGCGTTCTACGGCAAGCGGACGAAGCTCGCGACGACGGGCGAGTCAGCCACCGACTACGACGGCTTCACGAGCCGGACGTGGGAGATGGCCAACACGAACAAGCTGCACCCCTACAGCGGCAAGCCGGTGAGCTACAAGCTCGTCAGCCGCGAGGTCCCGCCGCTGCTGCCCAAGGAGGGCTCGCTCGTGTGGAAGCGGGCGGGCTTTGCAAGGCACGCTGTGCACGTTACAAAGTGTAAGTTGCTCATTCACTCCGTTGTGTACCCCCGGCCCAGCAAAAAAAAGGGGTAAGATTGAAAGACGATCAAAAAGACTGACGGGCCGTTTTCAACCCCTCGAACAGACAGCGACGACCAGCTCTGGCCAGCAGGCCGACACGTGCCGCAGACGTCGGGCGAGCCGTCGATGGGCCTGCCGCAGTGGATGGGCGACGGCACAGAGTCGATCGACAACGCCGACGTGGTGCTCTGGCACACGTTCGGCGTGACGCACATCCCGGCTCCCGAGGACTTCCCCGTGATGCCGGTCGAGCCCATCACGCTGCTGCTGCGGCCGCGCAACTTCTTCACCAACAACCCGGTGCTCGACGTGCCCCCGAGCTACAGCATCACCCCCAGCCAGGTCGCCGCGAGCGGCGCCGGCGCCACCGACGCCGCCGACAAGATGAGCAAGCTCGCTTTCGGGAACGGGACCGGGCACGCGAACGGGCACGCGAACGGGAACGGGAACGGGTGCTGCGCTAGCGGTGCCAACGGTGCGAATGGCGCCAACGGACATTAATTGATTCAGAGGCTGGACCGGGCGGGAGGGGCTGGCGTTGACACACCTCCGCAATTGCTTGTTGATCTGTTGGTATGGGAGTCTGTATGGCTGGTATTTAATAGGGTTTAGCATCAAAATTGATCCATATTATAACTATTGCATATCAAGATGCATTGTCGATCCACGTAATAAACCCCGGCTTTTCGCCCGAACCCCGAGAAGAATCTTCTTGTGTTTTGACTCAATCGTAAGACTCCCAAGTCATATATAACAGGAGCATGAACATAGGCATAGGCCTATGCATGGTGGGGTCCCTGACTATTTGATGCACAGCAACATTTTCCACTTTAAAGTGACGCTTGAAGCGTCTTGTCTGGAGCAATTCGTTCGGAGCATCTCGCTCGGAGTATCTCATTCGGAGATACATAATAATACCCGGAGAACGGCTATATGTGATCACCAAGTGCCCCATGTGTCAATTCACACTGGGCCAATGCGTGACACGATGCCTCGGCTGATCCAGCTCCATCATGATCCTACGCTGTGGGGTTTAGCTAGGTAGCCAATCCCGTTTATATTAGCCAGCGGCACAGAGAAATCGAGCGGGGCTGCTCTCAACGTGCGTCTCTACATCGGTCTATGTGATGGCAGCGACCCCAGCCGGGCGACTATAGATAGCTAGACTACCTTGTCTTTAAGAGTAGGCAGCTATGGCTGATCGCCTTATGTAGTCTAGTTAGATCGTTGACAGTCCTGGCAGCGTCCACGTCATGCTCTAACATATACATGCGGAGGCTAAATGTTTCCGTCTCAGTGCGGAACACTGGCCTATTAAATGGCCTAGGCAATCCAGACTCGCTCATCCTTCACCGACCTAAGGGGAATAAAAGCAATAGTGCAGAGTAGACGACGTGCATGATGCAGATTCTCGACAATCGTCGAACCTTCTCCCCTAAGCATTGTCGACCTAGAGCGACATTTATGATTTAACAGATATCCCATAAAGGCGGCTCAATACCAGACGTGAAAATCGGCGATAACTATAGGGAGGTCTCAACCAGATTTAGAGCCCCAGGGCATTGTATTTTCTGTCGGTCCCCAATTAGCCCAAGATCAGAATGGCGGCTCCCCCACAATCTCCGGAGTCCACTCGCTCTTTTGATGCTATAATCATAGGCGCAGGTATATCCGGCCTGAACGGCGCCTACAGGCTCAAGTCTCAGCTCCCTGGTGCAACATTCACGCTCCTTGAGGGACGTGACAGCTTCGGTGGAACCTGGGACCTATTTAGGTACCCCGGTGTCCGCTCCGACTCGGATCTCTATTCCTATGGGTTTGGTTGGCGCCCCGTAAGTCGCACCCTATACCGATCTAATGCCGGCCGGCTTGAGAGCTGCGAGACGGGGATTCTTACTAGCCGCTGACCATCTATTTCATTTAGTGGCCTTACAAACATCCTATTGCTGAGGGGCATCTTATCCTGTCCTATCTCCGGGACTCCATTTCCCAGCGCGGGGTTGCGGAACATATCCGTTTCCGCCACCAGGTGACCGCGGCACACTGGTCTTCCAAATCGCAACGATGGCACCTCAAAGTAGACCACGAAGGCGAATCCCAACATTTCCAGGCGCGATTCATCATCATGGGGACAGGCTACTACGACTATAAGTCGCCAATGAAGGCAGTGATCCCGGGTATCGAGAACTTTCAGGGGGAAGTAATCCATCCGCAATTCTGGCCAACCAATTACGACTATAGCGGCAAGAGGCTGGCGATCATCGGCAGCGGGGCCACCGCCATCACCCTCCTACCAGAAATAGCGAAAGAAGCTGCTCACGTCACTATGGTACAAAGAAGCCCTTCCTATATTTTCTCGACGTCAAATAGCGGTCGGAACTCGCAATGGTTACGGAAGTACCTGCCACTTTCCCTTGCGGGAGCCATTGAGCGCATAAGGGGCATGATGTACATTTACATGATGGTCTCATATTGCCACTACTTCCCCCAGAACGCGAGGGAACTTATGCGCAAGTTAGCCATTGAACAACTACCAGACTGGATCGACTACGATACCCACTTCAGTCCGAAATATACCCCTTGGCAACAGCGGCTATGCATCACACCGGACGGTGACTTCTACAAGGCCCTTCATAACAGGAAGGCCGATGTCGTGACAGGGCGGATCGACACAGTCACGGGTGGTAGTATACGGATGGAGGATGGCACAGCCGTCGATGCCGACGTGATTATCACCGCTACGGGCCTGAATGTCCAGATGGGAGGGAACATCGACCTTCAGGTCGACGGCAAAGCCGTCGCGTGGGGGGAGAAGTTGATGTGGAACGGGACTATGATCGAGGACGTGCCGAATCTGGCCTATATGCTCGGGTATTCCAATGCGTCGTGGACCTTGGGCGCTGATAATGGCATCTGGGTGTTCATCAGGCTCATGAAGTTTATGGGGCGCAAGCGGCTGCAGACGGCAACCCCGCGCGCGCCGAAGGAGGCGAGGGCGGAGACGAGCCCTTGGTTTAGACTGACCTCGAATTACCTGAAGGTGGCAGGGTCTCGCATGCCGAGGTGGGGTTGCATTGGGCCCTGGCGGCCTAGCACGAACCCTCCCTTCGACTGGTTATACGCAATGTTTGGAAATGTGACTCGTGATCTTGAGTTCCATACCTGATGATTATTGGCATTCTACATTAGTCTTGTGGTTATTGGAATTAGCTTCTGATCAACTTGTATGATGGTCTCGAAATAGGGTTTACTCACTTAATATTGCCAGGGGTAAATAAATTAACTTGGTAAGCTTCCGTGTTACGTACTCCTAAGGATCACGTAAACTCATCCCGGATTAGCCAGGAATTATATAAAAGTCTATGGCAGTCCCTTAAAGTATATAAATTTTATACGATTTATATTATTAACCCTATGTTAATACTTCTATGGTCTAAGCATTTCAAAGCAGTGCTCTGTATTTCCTTAAACTGATTAAGTGGTGCCCAGTATTGTATTGTCATACCATATACTGGGCACTGCTCACAGCCATCCGCTTCATTATTGCGCACGTGGTCATCCTATTCATTATAATAGGCCTCAAAGCTCAGCATTACCGAGAATCCAAACTTTTCCTTGTGTATCTTCGCCGTAATCATAATGCCGCATACTCGCAACCTAGATTCTGGCTGCTCGTCAAGGAAGAAATCCGGGACCTCGGCTACCTTACCCTGGGTGTCCTTCTTCATATCCTCCCACTGATCGGCGTGAAAGAGTTGCACAACCTGCAGAGCACCCGAAACATCGCTGGGGTATAAAATGCAGCTGACGTACACGTGTCTGTCAGGGTAGTGTCGAAGCCGGTTGCTATTTTCCTTGGAAATCTCAATCGTGCGGCTCAGCTGGTGCAGATCCAAGGTCACGGACGAAGTGATAACCACAGAGTCGATAAAGAACGCGCTGCGACTGTGGTCCTATCGAGACCTGTTCTTCTCATCGTTCACGGGTTCAATCCCGACTTGGGCGTCTCCCGCGATCTTGAATCGAAGGAGGCGTTTGTTTGACGTGGTGATGAGTGATTTCACCGCCGGCTTGAACTTCGTGATAACAAAGAGCTCTTCCTCTCGCATCGCCGATTCCCCTCTCTTGGCCAATCCCTGGCTAATTCTCACGGGGACAAACCTCGAAGGTGCGACCTTTTGGAGGAACAGATATAAGCAGTTCTCGTGCTCGCCGGGTTCTCCGAACTGGTATCGTAAGGGTAACCGGTAAAGCGGATAATCCCAGCTTACAATAGCTTGAACGGGCTGGGGCGGAAAATGAAGGCCGTGGTTCGTCCTGGTGAATGGGTAAACGGTGCCGTCTAACAGTCTACCGCTGAAAGTAACGGCCCCGAAGTTTTCGAACGCCTCGGGACTCGTTGCTAATAAGTCACAGTCCTGGACCATGTTGTCGCTACTACGCTGAGTGACTAGAATCTCTGACGCAGGAGCGAAGATGGAGAGGTCGTCTAAGCGTTTGATGATCTCCTCCTGCAGGCGCGTGAAGGCCTCCACACCCTCCCCGTACAGCAATGGCATGTGTATGCCGAATATACCCAGCAGACAGTACGCTCTGTCCTCCACTCTCGTTGTGTGCCTCTTCGCGGCCCAGGACATCTTTTGCACCACCGGTATCAGGTCCAGAGACAGCTCGTGATTGAGAACAGCCGACCCAATGTCGGTGATCTGTGAGATCTCATAGCAAAGCCTCTTCTTCCACCCCACACACTTCCAGTAGCGGTTGTAGAACCGCATCTCCTTAGGCGCGATCAGTTCCTGCAGACACCAGCCGCGTGTGAACCAGCGACAGGCCCCCAGATTCCCAATGGTGCAAACGCCGTCGATCAGGTCTTCGAGGTACACCAGGCACAGGGTGGCCTGCTGGTACCACCTGAACATGGAGTTGATGGCCTCTCCAAGCTCGGTCGGGTCCTTCTTATCGATGCAGCACGTATCGACCCAGGCGTAGGCGAGGTTGTAGCTCCGCGCTTTCCGGCACGCCCCCTTGATCTTGCGAAACCCGGACCGCCCCCGCGCCGGATGGCTGGAGTCGTCCACAAGCTCCTTCATCTCCAGGAATGTGACCTCTTCTTCCTGAACCCACGTGTGGCTCAGTATTGCATATTCGGGGATATATTCCCCCTCGAAAGCGGCGAACCTCAAGGAGGTCGTATCAATGAGTCGGATGACCATGGTGGTATGCTTATGAGCAGAAAGGTATTGCAAGGTGGTGTGAGATGTCGAAGAGTATTGTAGCCACTTGCTGACATGTAGGGATGGGGGTAAAGCTGTTTTCGGAATATCAATTGGTGGACTGGGGTTAGTTGAGTAGTATCGGCAACTTTCATCATAGCACAGCCACAATGAAGTTGCGAGCAACTGTAATAACCTCACGGCCTTGCTTACCCCTCTCTTATGACTTATAAGGACCCGTAGGCTACAAGGTTCCAAGAAGAAAAAAGGGGGTCTATATTTTCGGACATGTCATCGACTTAGGAATAGATTAACAGATTATGCAACATAAATTTCTAAAGATTCAATAGATCCATTTCCCCCAAGAGTGATAGGTACTTAGCCGGCACCAATGACGGTAAGTTGCCATTACAAGGGCTCCTTATGATGATTTCACTAGTAATTCCTGTAGTATTGATACGTTCTACATAGGCCCTCCTTGATGCCATCAGAACTCAACTCAGTTTCCTTCCGGTCACTAACTTGCTATTGTGATCATATGTTCGTCATGGTTTGTCGATGCAACACCTAATTACCAGTACAGTTACACCCTCTAGTATCCAGTTTAGAGATTTCCATAGTTGTAGTCATGTTACCATGTACTTTGGACAATAGCACTAGAAGTGTATAGATGGAAGGTCTAGCTTGGACTGGAAATAGTGAAGGTATGAAAAGGGAACGCATAGACTTGTTATCCCACCGGTTATGGTCATCAAGCAAGGATTACCCCTTAACCAACCTACTACCTCGGCTTATTTCTGATTGCTCTTCCACTTCATGAATGCCTGGAATTCTTCGTAGTCATTGGTCCCTTGGGTACTTTGCGATCCCGGGCCTGAAGTAGAAGCCTGTTTTCCTGCTACCCTCACAGCTTTGGGGCCCTTGTCATCATCACTGCTACTGTCCTCATCATCACTATCAGTATCTGTATCGTCACTCTCGGGTGTTTTTACAGCCTGGCGACCCGGCAGCTTGGGATTGTATGCCGTTCTCAAAACTGGGGTATGCTGCTGTCCTCGGGCACTGGGATACCCGTCATCCCTCCAACTGTCGCGAAAGGCTATGTCGGCCTCAGCCCCGCCAAGCGTGGAAAGCATGTATCTGTCGAATTCCATCGAGCTCTCGGCGACGACCTGGAATTGAGATTCGCCTAGTATGGGTAGCGGTTGTCCAGGGGCGGTTTTCTGGCCTTCGTATTCAGCAAGCGCAATAGCTGCTTGAAATGCGTTTCGTATTTGTCTAGACGAAATACGTTAGCCGCCATATCAAATTGAATTGGGCCCAATCGAGCATGTAGACATCCGTAACACTGCTGTGGTACTGTTGGGGTTCAAAGTCGCGGCTTACCTTCCGTTCCAAGTTGGAAGGCCTTCCTTCTCCATCTGGCGGAAATGCCGCTTCGCAAATTGGAGTATTTCCTTCTTTTTGATCTCGAACGAGGAAGTCTTCGTCCTTTCTTGCTCCGCTTCTACGCGCTTGGTGAAGATCTTATAAAGCTTGCGTGTAGCCTCCATATTCAAGCGCGAGTAAAACACACTCATGTGGATCCTTGACTTAAAGGCAGGATCAAGGTTTCCTACCCTATTCGATGTCAGGAACAGAATTCCGCCGTAGTATTCTGATAAGGTACTAGTTAGCGATCACGTATATAACTTTTCAGTGTAGGGTTTTACCTAGACTCCGTAAGAAGACGCTTGTAACGGCATTTCGTCTCAGATCTGTCTTGTTACGTTTGGCAAGGAACACATCTGCCTCATCAAGCAGAAGCACACACCCCCATCTTTGGGCTAGGTTGAAGTTCTTGTGTAGGTTCACTTCCACTTCCATGGCTGTCTCGCCGATGTCACCACACGTGATTGGAAATAGGGGTCGCTGAGTTTCATCGGCTACACACTCAGCCGTAGATGTTTTTCCAACCCCTTTTCATCGTCAGCTTATACTTTTCTTGTCTCCTTGGTGAAAAGCACTAACCTGGTTCACCGTGAAGGAGCAGAATCAAACCACTGCCCTTGCCCTTCACGATATCAATTCCACTCCCCACTGTTCGTACACCCGGGCTCGCATTAGATACCGCGTTTTCATGCGTGGCGACGAGAGCTTGAATAGTCCTTTTCTGTTCCTCTGGGAGTAGAAGAGCCCCAAAGTCATTTTCGAAGATGACATCTGAGAGGTTGGCAGTCCTCAATTTCACCCACATCCGGCTCCTCAATACGAAGCCATAGACCCAATGGGGCAACAAGATCAATTCTTCTTCGTCTAATTCTTCCTCCTTGCGGGGAGACAGAAGATGTCCAGAATCCTGAAAGTATTTACTTAACTCGACTCGATCTAGTTCCAGATCTTTGTCGGCAACATCACCCCCACAGCATCCCTCTTCAACTCGATTGTGGTGGCAGTAAGTGGGTATCTGAGTCTCACGTTTGTCGCTCACTGTCAAGTTGGCTTCGATATTGTTGGACCCAGGCTGCCACTCGGGGTGAAGATTTAGGGCCATTGCGATATCAACTACCACTTGAGCATCTATGTCTTGCGGCGGATCATCGATTGTCCTCCCGGTCATCATTCTGTGGCGGAACTGATCCCTGGTCAAGTCGAGGAAACGTTCGCCCTGCTCACGAAATTTGTTTCGAAGGGCATTAGCCTCTGGATGTAGCTTGAATGGATACACAGGTAACGACGTGATTCGTCGTTTTCCATGGAATTTTCGGATCGAGAACTTCTCAATTGTAGGAACATAGTGTGTTCCATCAAACTCAAGGCTGATACAGTCGACCACAAACCCGTCTATGGGCTCTACCTTCTCATCGTCGCGCCTGGTCAGGCGATCAATAAGCGGTTCACGGCCTCCGGTATAGTTGACCACGCGGTAGGCATGTGACTCATCCGACTGACTGATCACCATCTCGTTCCTTTCAAATAGATGCCAGAGGTCAGGGTACTCGATCTCGGTTGCGGTGGCATCTTTAATTTGTTGCCTCAAGTCAAATATCGGCTTCAAATCTACCTCAAGGAACTCAACGAGTAACTTTAGATCTTCCAGCAGGTCTTCGTCTGTAAAAGTCTTGTTCTCGACCTCTTTCGAGTGCTCTTCTTGTGTTTCAGCTCGGGTTTTCTTGTGAAGCACTGCTGCCTCTAACTCTGGGAGACTTCGCCTGATTTCACGATCATAACACATGAACAGTTTGAAAGGTCTCAGGAACACAGCGGTCTCCTGATTTTCTCTCTTCCCAAGTTTCGGTACTTGTAGGTTGAATGACCCCGGTGTCCCTGTAATCCGTTGTAGGTGAGACAGCAAAGCGCGCGACCTTACTCTAAGTCGTTCGGGAGTATGCGGTTGACTGCCGTTGAGGCCTGTGTTTCGCCTGTGTAGCCCACCAGAGTCTTGTTGGGTTATAATGCCTGGAATCAACGCCTCAAGTGCTGGGCGTTCCTCAATCGGTACATCGAAACTGCGCTGAGTGATGCGAAATTCTTGAGCGTCAACTCGATTGATGACGTGTCGGTAGACATAATGCATTTCTTTAGGCTTTGGCGGAGGCGTGTCATCTGGCCTTCCATATAACCTCGTCTTGATATTCTGCAATTCCGTTTCGAGTTCTGTGATTCTCGACTCCGTCAGGTGTATATGAAACATAGCATGTTTCGATTGCTCTTCCACAGTCCCTCGTGCTCTTTCTTCTCGTAGAAACCTGCCACCCATCCTATAGGAACCTAGCCGGCCAGCATGAGTACTCCTCACCGCTAGTTCTATGCGCTCCTCAGGTTTGACTTTGGCAGCATCCTGTAGAATTGAGAAAGCAGTTTCATCTTCGCGTCCAGCTGGTAAGGAGGAAGAGATTTCGCCAACATCTTCGTTTGTCTGGGGAGCAAGCTTATCTTGTCTTGGACTGGTTGGCCCCCCTTCGCGCTCCACTTCAGGTGCTTGTTGGACCATGTTCTCCTCTGGTGTAGCAATGATTTGCTGGTTGCGCATTGTGTGAGAATGAGGTTGAGTGATACAAAGTCGAAGCTCGGGGGGGGGGGGGGGGGGGGGGGGTTAAAAA
>JAKJXP020000036.1:0-163199 GCA_022225965.2 Diatrype stigma | reverse complement strand
CCCCCCCCCCCCCCCCCCCCCCCCCCCCCCCCGCAAAGTCGTGAGCTTTTACTCCCAGACTTGCTGCTCGATTCCTAGCTGAGTTAGATCTTATAGTTATAGGCTGGGCAATATTAACGTCATATGCAATCAGTCTTATTTTACTCAGCCTACCTTAGCATCCAATGACACATAGTACGACCCCTTTTCGGATGGGTCGTGTGGATCCTTACCAACACTGCCACTATACGACACCTGAATATTGGCGCCTGCAGGCTGCAGCCTGGATGTAGGCCAGCGCCAGAGCTATCCATGACCTCACAGCCTCATCGGCAACGCTTAAATCAGTGGCATATTCTTTTTGCAAAGACAATGGTCCCGCACTCATAGCAATTGATAAGCATTGAAAATGGACGTGGCCGATAGAGAAGACTACTTGCGCTCACGCGACCGGCACCCCAGAAATGACGCAGCTCGGTTCGTTGAGAACAGGCTTATCCTGCCCGACCAACCATCATTCGTTTATAATGAACGTCGAGACAATTTCGTCACTATTCCAGAGGCCGTACAGCACAGGAAGATCAGGTACAGTCATTTGCTCCCATCATGGCCTTATACCGCAATAACCACTGAACTACAGCTAGTGTGCAGCTATGGCGACAAGCGGACGAGGAGAAAGAGCAGCTCTTTGCTACCATGGAACTAGTACGAGCCAAGTTGGCGAGAAAGGGCAGTGCCAGAAAGGATGCTCTCGACCTCCGATCCTGCAACTGGGGGCAAGTCATGCAAGAAGTGCAGGCGACAGCTACAGGCTGGAAGGCATCTACGAAGAACTCGAAGACAATGCTATGCATTGATAAAGTTGGACGGAACTCTGATGTGTTTGCAAGCTGGCTGGAATTGCTTCCCGCTGGAGATTATGGGTCCAGGTATGCTGTAGCCTTCCATCTCTCAGCACCGTATAGTCTTATTCATGACATACAAAATCAGTATATGCGGTGTTTTCAAGGTTGCTATCGAGGTATGTATGACCAATTTGACACTGCCTTTCACAAGCGTCATCTTGATCTCGTAACAGCCATGTTCCCAGGCTTACTGGCCCAGGCTGCTGGCCAATACAGCAAAGTCGAGGAAGCTATTTTCGAAACATTATCCGAAATCCCAGACGTTCTAGAGAGCTCCAGGAGGTATATTGGAATATACGCCGACCTTCAGAGTCATTCACTAGAGGAAAAGACATTCTACCTCTTCCGCGCAATCTTAAGGACACTTACGCATATCATGCAATTCTTCGCTGACAGCGCAATTCGTCGGTCAAACCCGAAGCATCCCCCTTAGGCTAGGTTGACTAACACCAACAGGGAAGGTTTGTGAGCCATTCTTGAAACAGTCGTCATATAAGCGCGAGCTTCTAGCTAGCCTAGAGGAGGTCAAGAAACACAACGAGAAAGTCAAGGAAGAAGCGATGCAATGCCAGGCGTTGCGGATCCATGGGCAGGGAAGGCACTTATTAGCCACACGCGAGAACTCCGAACAAACCCTGAACCTCTTGCAATCCATATATATAATGTTGCGTGGAAGGGTTGGGACACAGAACACAAGTACGTTGCAGCGAGGTACTTTGCTTGGGATTGGTCTAATGAGTACTACAGACGATCACGAGTTAGAAGATATCAGCCGACGTCTTACTGCGTTCGAATCCAGCCACGCAAACAACATCTTTATCATGAACGAGTCGACTAAAGATATGGCCAAGTTAGCAGCTCGTACTTTACTCGAGCTGCTCCAATTTGACTCCGCTGATATATCGAAAGACACTATATTTCATCTTCGCATGGGCCATAACTTGGAAGAAAGTTCCCAGGCAAGGGGCGCAGCCATGGTAACGAACGAATGCTTTCGCACTTTCATGTCAGACGAGCTTGCGTCGTCGTCGCTACTATTAGTTAATGGCCATGCCGATCTCGCATCAGCAGAGGAAATATCGCCGCTTAGCTTCGTGTCTGCGGAGCTCGTCCGGATAACAGAGGATACGGGGCGTGGTTTCGTGGCGAGGTTCTTCTGTGACCAACACCCAGTCAGATATGGGCAATCCTTCCCACCGTCACTTCCACGCGGGTTGATGGCTAGTCTGGTCGGACAGCTAGTGAGCCAGATGCTCGACAAGGGAGTGGACATGAATCTGTCCTTCCTGTCGCAGGGTGACTGGCGTGACATCCAAAGTTTGAAGCTGTCGACCCTATGCTCCGTCTTCCGTGAGCTCACGAAACAGCTTCCCTCGAAGAGCCTACTTCTATGCGTCATCGATGAGGTTACTCGATACGAGACCATGGCTCTGGCCAACGAGATCGACCTGGTAATGAAGAAACTGACTCGGTTAGTCAAACGACATGAGAACATCATCTTCAAGCTTCTAGTGACTTCTCATAGCCAAGCATTGCGTATAACGAAGCATTTCATAGGATCTACGCTCGATCTCCCAGAGGAGATCGAAGTAGATGATTCTTCTGCAAGGCAAATGACGACAATGGGGTTTTAGCTCGAAGTTCGATGAATTCCGAGTTCGGATGTTGGGTGTGGCCAAGAGCCCGACAATATCCGTGATGATTTGCTCAGGGTAGCGAAACTGCATGGGCATATAGGACGACGGGGATACGCCGGGATATTCTGCAGTTTTCGGATCTGAACTATCGGCAGTAGGAGATTAGGCACATGCTGGCACCCATGCCTGGATCAGGTAGTAATGATAAGTCCGTCTTCCCGCATGCGTTCTTAAATTGGGCAGTATATTGTTACAGTTTCAGCATATCATATATTCCTATATACCTATAACACGGGGATTAGGGGCTTGTCGCATCCGCAATATAAAAGTAAAGTGGCTTATTGGCATCGGATTATCAATTATCTCTACAGAAAAAAAAAGAAGCAGAAGGAACGGTAAGCGCTATTTTTCTCGTATACCTAATTTGTATGGAAGAAATAAAAATAATGGACCTAAATCCGTACGCTTCCTTAGGTAGCTAAGTACGCCATTAAAAAACTAAGTTAGCCTAAATATAACATACCCTCCAGGTTAATTAAAGTAATTAATTTTAATTAGCCTAATAAATAAAGGCATCGCAATTGCTTATTCGGGCCTTAAATGCATTCCTTAAACCGTTAATTAGGTTTAATAAAAAAAAAATTTATTTACATATATAAATTAAACTCTTAATCTTTAGGTTTTGGATTAATCGATAAAAAATACCGGATAATAAATGAAATGCGTTTATACGGTTATATTAAGTGGCTTTATTTCCTTTTCGGCCGTAAAAAGTGGGTTTCGAAATTTCCCTGCAATTTGCAATTGCCGATAACCGGAAGTTATGATATTAATTATTTATACCTAATTTATATAGGCGCGGCCATAATTTCTATTTTTATAAGTATGCCTTAAATATATAACTTTAAATAAATAAAAATTCCTATCCGAATAACGAAAAGCTGGTTTATTATTAATAATTAAAAATCCCTTTTTTATAAAATGGGCTTTAATAAACGCTTTATCCGGCTTATTATATAAAGGCGTTTTTAGCTATAATAAAAGTAATAAATTTATAAAAAACCGGAATAATTCTAAAACCTGGCGGTATAGTATTTTATCAAAACGAAATTAACCGATAAGCCGATATACGAAATAAGCAAAAATACGCTTATTCGAAATATAAAACCATTAAATTTCGTTATTACCGAAAGAAAAAAAAAGAAAATCGACATAATATATTTAATGGGTTATGGGAAAGATCCTATGGTTTTTTCGGAGGTTATAAACAAATGTTATAAGGTAAACATTAAAATAATACCGCGAATTAAGTTTTAAAAAAAATTAAATTCCTTTTTTAATATAAATGAAATTCGGCGGATATTATTGTTTTGCCATTTTAATTAATTTTTAATTAAATAAATTATAATATTAAACTTTAAACGCGATTTTTTTATTTGGCTGTTTCGGAACGAATAACTTCGAAATTCGTTATTTTAATTTCTGCCGGCAATTTCGATTTTTTTCCGAATGTCTTTTATATATAGAAATTCCCTAAATTATTCGAATTTCGTTCGAAATAAAGCCTTTATAAAGCCGTTAGCGAACATTTTACTTGTTTCGAAATACTTTATTATAAAAATGCCGTTACAAAATTCCTGCTTTAACTATATGTTTTATATATTAACGTAACGAAACCGTATATTTAGCCGGCGATTTTCGTCCATTATAAGACGTATAATCTATTGATTATTATAAAAAATACGAAAAATATTCTTTAGGTTTAAGCGTAAGTTCCGGAAAAATCGTAATAAAGCCATATTTTTTTTAGCGACGTATTTAACGCCAAAAGGTTTTGTTTTAATTATAAACGTTATTACGATTGGTTATAATCTTAATTTCCAAATTATAAGCCCTTTATATAACATAATTACATATTTATGTATTAATTTTCGGAATTTTTTGTTATTCGTAAAAAAGGCATTTAATGCTATAACTAAGGCTTTTTCGTATTTACCGTTATATTCGATAACGAAAAACCTAATGGCGTATAAATATCGTATAATATAATTTATAACAACATGATATTCGGGAAATGGATTAATAAGAAAACGGAAAAGTTATAATATTATATAAGCTATATCCGGCCTTATTATTATTACGGCATAAAAAATAAATCCGACCTTTTCTTAAAATTCGTATATGGATTTTTTAAAGGCTTTATTCTTAAATTTTTTAAAAGGCCGTATAAAAAGGGAAATAATTAAAGGGTTTATTCGGTTATTTATAAATCCGAAACGCTTCGCGATCTTATCGATATAAATATTTAAATAAAGTTATACGGTATTCTTATTTCGATTACGAATAATCCGGATCCCGAAAAACCACTTTATTATCCCTTTATTCCGCATTTCGTATTTCGATTTAAGGTACTTAATTAAATCGTCCGCATTTTGCTTATTCTCCTTTTTATTAAGAACCAGGATATTATTTACGTATATAAATAACAATACTTTGCCGTTAATAAATACGTATGGTTTTTTCGTAAAAAATTTCATATTTCCTTGCCTTAATATTATAATAATTTCGTTATATTATAACAAAGGTAATTCTTTAAATTCGTATAAAGCTTTATTAAATTCGGCTATAATTGCCGTTTCTTTATTAGGCTTATAAAAGCCAAGCTTACTATATCCCTTAAATAAATACATATAAATAAATTCTTTCGATTTATTTATTTAACTTTCGAAAAAGGCGTTAATAATATCGTATTAATTGCAATTAAGGTTATATTTCGTAATAATTATTATTACTATACGGAAAAAACGAATTATAAAAGTAGCAACGTAAGTACTTTTGTTTAGGTTTTTTTGCAAAACCCCTTATATAATAATGCGTATTTTATACCGATTTATATAGCCGTTTTTGTCGAATTTATATATAAATATCCATTTTAAAAGCAATGGCTTTCCCTTAATAATTCCTTTATCGATTATTCTTTACGTTTTACGCTTTAAAAGGTTTCGGAGTTTTTTTTTATACGCCTCTTTAAATTCGGTTTTTTTTGGATAATAAATAAGTTTCTTATAATCCTTTAGTGCCTTAAATAATTAATTCCGATATAATTTATAATTACCTTAAGCCGTATTTAGGAATATATTATGGAACGTACGTAATTTGCCGTTTTTATTATCGGGCTGGTTTTTTTTTTATGGGAAATACCAAAAAAATGTTTTGCTTAAATTATGGCTTTCGTAAATTCCTTTATATAACGACCGTTTTATAAATTTGGGCTTAAATTTTTCGAATTTTTTTTATTAGGAATACTTGCTTTATAATATTATTTGCTTCGGCATTTATCGTTTTATCGGCATAATTATTAGGTCCAATCCAAGCCATTAAGAACTTAAGCCGATTAGCCGATATATTAGCATTATCTTAAAATCCGAAGCTTTTTACGGGCCCGGCTTTTGTATCCGGTTTTAAAAATTCGTCCGCCGATTCGTATTCGGCTTCGGAAACAAACGTTATGTCTAACTTTTCGGCCAATTCGCTCATATATTCCTGCCTCTTTAATTTCCTTTCGTTTTTTACATTTTCTACGGTAAATAGCAATATAATAAACCTAACTTTTAAATAAAAAATTAACGGCCGTTTTAATTATTTATTTATAATGCGTAATAATAACTATTCGATTATAATACATAAAGATAACTGCTCGGTAATAATACGTAAAAATGGCTATTCGGCGGTAATACGTAAAAATGATTGCTTTAAATTAATACGTAAAAATGGCTATTCGGTAATAATACGTAAAATTTTAAAGACATCGTAACCGTTATTTTACTACTAAATATTCCTTTAGCTAAATAATTCGAACGTGCCTTTCGGAATAAAAAATTTTCTTAATATAAGTATATCGTTTTTAGGGGGATCTGGAAATTCCATTAATATATTTCCTTATAATAACGAAAATGCTTCTTTATTTTATGCCCTTACTTTCGAATTTTTACTTAGGGATTTTTCTGCCGTTATAAATAATAACCGAATAAAATAAAAGATTTCGTTGAAAATTTCGATTAGGTTTTTTACGGGATCGTAATTTAATCGTATTAATTTTAAGGGTTATAAACGGTCTTTTTGTTATATAAATAAGGCGTTTTTCTTGCTTTTATTTGGATCGAAGAATTTTTTTTCGTTAAATTTTACGTTCCGGCTATTAATTACTTTATGCAAAATTAATACCTAAACGCGATATAAATTCGTAACTATATATTTAATTAAATAACCGACGTTTATTTAAGGCCTAATTTTATAATAATTAAAGTATTTCTTTTTTTTTACTTTGGTATTTAAGGAATAATATTTATATCCGTAAACGTATATCCCATTTTAATTAGGCCTAAAATCGGACGTTCGTAATTTATATCCTACGAATTACTTATAATAATTCTTAAATTATAAGTTAAGCTTTTCGATAAAAAACATCTATCCGTTTTTTTAAATAGGGAAGATATTATATAAATAAGCGGCTGCCGCTTTAAATTCGGGCCATAAATTCGGTGGCAGTCTTGTAATATTTTTTATATACTTTAATTTTCTACAATTTGTTCTGCCGGTCAGGTCGTCGTCGCGTCGACGCCGGCCGGGACAGGTGGTTCACCTATACCCGGAGCGATGCACCGGGCGTACGGGCCATCCCGCATCGCCCTCTTCCCCCTTACAACCTATCTTCGCTTACTTAGCACACCGGTATTACACCTAGTGGTGCGTATACCGTACGTTTGCGGCGCGAAGCCGGACCGGCCTCGCGCTATAACCTTTCTTTTGATTTGACAAATGGCTTTGGGCCTTTTTGTAGCAAAAAACGAACAAAGACCGTTTTGGATATTTTTTGTATGTAACCAAAAGAGCGACTTCGGTACGAGTCAGTAGGTTTTTCTCTTCGATTTCGGTTTGAGGTTTCCTATTATGCTAGAACTAGACGTATATCGGCATGGCCCTTTGGGCCGTCGACCGCGTAATATCATATATATATATATATACTTTAATTTTCGGTATATTACATCTCCCGTTTTTTCCCTTCTTTTTATCGGTTTTTTCGTTTTAGGAAAAGGTAATTTTAAATCGATGCCTTTATTTATAGCCCAAATTTTAAAAGGTAGCGGTTTATTATTTAATAGGCTTATAAGCGTTATGTTTTTATTTATCCTTATTTTGCAAATATTAAGGCCGAAATGCCTTTTAATTTTCGCCTTAAAGTCCAGTATGCTATTAAAAGCATTCGTTTTTAATATTAAACGATAATATATTATATGATTATTATATTCGTTAAAAATATCCAACGAATATTTATTGCCATCGTATAATTCCTTTATAAAAAACAGGTTAAACCGGATTCGCCAAAACGACTACCGGAACCTATTTTCGGAAAGTTTTCGAAAAATAATCTGGCTTGCCTTATTTATAAAACAAACCTTGCAATAAATCGACGTTAATTCTTTAACCTTTATATGCCTAATCCGGTTAATTAAATAAATAAAAGCGTTAGCCCCTATATATCCAGCCCTTAGGTACCATAAGGCAACGGAATTTTTTCTGTTACGCAAAAGATTTCGAAACGGTTAATAATGGTATAATATACGTTATTAATCTCTTTAAAATAAATTAAATACCGATAATATAAGCTTTAAGCCGAAAAAATAAAAGGAAACTTTAATATATTGCGTTACCGTAACTTTAAATTTTTTTATTAAGCTCATTATAATTACATTATTCTTTGGCGTTCCGTATTTTAATATTATGTCGTATTCCATTATTTATAATTCGGCCTTTTTTTTTAACATTTTCCTAAAGATTATATTCGCATAAAATCCCGAAACGTATGCTACGTTTTCGAACGTAAAATCCTTAATATTAAGACCGTTAAAACCGTTAAGAACGTTCTTTATTATTTAGGTTCCCCTTTTATGAATATTTATAAATAAATCCCTAATAAATATATAATTAAACGAATCAATAAGCTTTACGGATTCCTTTAATAAAAGCCGGAAATCATTTACGACGTATATATTTACGTAATTATTATATAATATCGATAAACATAAAGAATATACCCCGTATAATAAAAAAACGGAATCCGTTTCCGGCCCGTTATTATTTAAAATCATAATAACGGTATTACGAAATAGCCAGCGTAATAAAAATCCCGAAAGTTCGAATAAAACTCCCTTAAATTCCTCGAAAAGGTTTTTCCATTTAAATTCTTTAATGTTCCATTTATATTATTTAATAAAGTTTTTTTTTGGCTTAAACTTATTCGGATAAAATTTCTTTTCGAGAACGCAAAGGATTATACGATAGTTTTTCGGCTATTACGTATATTTTACTTTAAAAATCGAATAAAAATAATCGTAGGTTTTTCGAATACCACTACTTCCGAAAATAAAAAAAACGTAACCGTATTTTTTTTTCCTTAATTTTTAACGTAACTAATAAATAACTTTCCAATAATTCGGAAACTTATATCTTTTTCGTTATAAATAACCTTTATGGTTTCATTAATTATACGTTAATAAAATGCTTAAATAAAAATAACCTTTTTAATATAAACCAGGAAATCGTTTACCGCTAAGAAGCCTTAAATATTAAGGACATTATAGGTTTCGGCATCGAAACGGGCCTTTTTTTATTTTTTGTATCACTTTTCGAAATCGGTCGATTTCGAGGTTTTTAATAGGCTGCGGTATGCCTTTTAAACGACTTTTCGTTTAGCCGTAAATATAAGGAATACATTACGTCGAAGGGCTTGAACCGTTCTTTAAAGGAAACCGTTAACCGGCGTATTTTGCAATTACGAATTATTTATTATTAAATTAATTTATTTTTAAAGCTTTATATAAGCCGTTATCTTAATTTGGTAATTTTAAAAAAAAATTTAAACGTCGGCTTATATAATTTAAAGGATTCTTTTTTTCGTTATATTAAAAATGTTTATTAAAATAAAAATAGGTTTCTTTTTAACGGAATTACTTTTTAGGATTTATTTAATAGCCCATTTTTCGAACTTTCGTCGGTATTCGATTTTTAATCTTTAATTCTTTTCCTTAATGGCGGCCGCAAAAATTAAAATTGCGAATCGTTTAAATTCGGAACCGTTAATATTAGGATTTACGTATGGCCAGATTTAAACAAAATAATCCTGCTTTTAATAATAATCGAATTATCGTGCCCAGTTTTAAGTTCGTAATAAAGCCGTCGTTAATTATATTTCCTTATTAAATATCGTGCTTTATTATTAGATTTAATTTAACTTTGAAATCGTAATACTTTTATTCGGAATTTAAGATATTAATACGTCGATTTATTTACGTTTATACGTAAAGAAAATAACTTTTAAGAAATTTATTTAATTAATTTTATACGATTTAATATAACGAATAAAGCTTTGCAATTAATTAAAGCATTAGGCTTATAATTGTCGCATTCGTAATATAAAAATAAAGTGGCTTATTAATATCGGATTATTAATTATCTTTACAGAAAAAAAAAAGCAAAAAAAGCGGTAAGCGTTATTTTTCTCGTATACCCAATTTGTATAGGAGAAATGAAGATAATGGACCCAAGCCCGTACGCTCCCTTAGATGGCTGGGTACGCCACCAAAGGGCTAAGCTAGCCTAAATGTGACAGGGCTATATCGTTCGGTGCCCCGCTCCCTGTCTCGGTCTCGGTCTCGCGCTAATAAGGCTGCTAATAGTCTAAATCCACAGTAGGTATGCATACTATGAAGAACTACCGAAACTACCTAGGTACTCGAAGACTCCCTAGACTTGCATGGTAAGCTAGCAGGGGTATGGATGGTTATATAGCATGCGGGCGCCAGCGCGGAGCTTGCGGGCTGCCGGGTTTTACGCCCGGAGTCGGCAAATACCGAACGAGCGGACGGGAGCTCGGCATCAACCCATTGCCGGCTCGAGACCGCGACTTAATCTAAGTCATTAATAGGTCGAGGCCAATAATGCATGGGCGAGCGGCCTAGCGCGTGTCCGACGTTCGGGAATATCGTAACTAGCCTACCCTTGCATACGTCTATGCATGCGAAGAATATTCAACTAGGCGTAGAATGGCAAGTGATGGTACATCATTACACGATGCGTGGCTTGAGCTCGGACTACACCACGAATAAAATGCCCTCCCAATCTCGAGGGTTCCATCGAGGCCACGAGTACAAATAGCAGGTAGTGCTCGTCGCGGTATACGATAATAACGACGTAGAAGTTACATAAACATAACGGGATAGAAGTAGGACACGATATTCAACCTATCGAGCCACCGCTGCATAGTTCGACCATGCCACTCAACATCCTCATCGTAGGCGCGGGCGTCGGCGGCCCCATCAGCGCCTTTCTCCTGTTGCGGTCCAACCCGGATCACCAGATTACAGTGATAGAGCGCCACCCCACACTGCGCGCCAACGGGCAACAGATCGACCTCCGCTCCCACGGGATCCCGATGATGCGGAGGTTGGGACTCCTCGACGCCGTCAAGGCCCATGCTGTCGACGAACGCGGCTTCCAGCTCGTCGACGAGAATGGCAAGGTGCAAGCGACAATGACCGCCAACGGCACAGGCGAGGGCCGACAGGCATTCACGAGCGACTACGAGATCATGCGGGGCGACCTCGTCAACATCCTATACGAAGAGAGCTTGAAGGAGAGCGGCAAGGCGAAAGGCAAGGGCGGGATCAAGTACGAGTTCGGCGTGACCGTGACCGAGCTGACCCAAGACGATGACGGAGGAGCGGGCGTCGACGTCACGTTCTCGAACGGGAAGCAGGGGCGATACGACGTCGTCATCGGGGCCGACGGCCAGTACTCGAAGACGCGGCGGCAGATATTTGGACAGGAGGTGAGCGACGCCTGCTTCAAGCCCCTCGGGGTGTACTCGACCTTCTTCAGCGTACCGGCGGCGGAGGGCCGGCCCGAGTTCGCGCAGGTGCTGCACGCGCCCGGGGGGCGGATGCTCGCCACGCGCCCGAGCCGGCCCGACATCACGGGCGTGTACCTGATGAAAGCGATGGGCGCGGACGCGGAGGAGGAAGAGGCGCTGCGGGCGTCGCTGCGGCAGCCGGTGGAGCAGCAGAAGGCGCTCTGGGCGAAGCTGTACGCGGGGGCAGGCTGGCAGACGGACGGGCTGCTGCGCGAGATGCAGGCGTCGGACGACTTCTACGCGTTCTCGATGGCGCAGGTGCGGCTGGAGCACTACGCGCGGGGCCGGGTCGCGCTCCTCGGCGACGCGGGCTACGTGCCGAGCCCGGCCACCGGCATGGGCACCACGCTGTCCATCCTGGGCGCGTACGTTCTGGCGGGCGAGCTGGCGCGGTGCGACGGCGGCGGCGGCGGCGGCGGCGACGTGCCCGCGGCGCTGCGGGCGTACGAGGAGGCCATACGGCCCCTCGTGCGCGAGTGCCACGACAGCCTCCCGCCCGGGTACCCCGGGACGCAGATCCCGCAGTCGGCCCTCGGCGTCTCGGTGCTGCGCTGGGCGGCGGCCTTCATCGCGAAGTTCCGGGTGGACAAGCTCATCACCCGCCTGGTGCCTGGGAACGGCAGCTGGACCCCGCCGGAGTACCCGGAGTTGAAGCTGGACGCGTAGCTTAACCTTGGGCTTACTTGGAATTTAAACCCGGTTGAAGTTACGCGATATCTCGAAAGAAAACCGACCTATCGCTATATACAGTTATATTGATATTTTTATTTCCTATATTTTCTACTATGTCAGCTTAGATACCTAGCTCAATAAACAAATGATACCAAATGATATAGGCTCAGCCAACACTCGAATCTAGCACTCGAATCTAACGTAACTACCGGCTGTTCTATTTTCAGCTGCATAGTTCGCAATAAGTCATCTTGGGATGTGTAATCATCGATTTGTAACCGCCATTTCCACTGCATCGGTGAAGCGTGAACAGAGTGGGAAAAATACAAACCGATTGAAGTTGGGGAAACCCCGCATCCCGTTGGCTACCTAGGGCTGCTAGGTATCCATGTATCCATGCATCTCTAACCGCTGTGGGTCTTCCGGCCATTCGGTCAGCAGCCCTTGACAGCCCTGGAGCTACTCTAGTGCAGTTATTACCGTAGTACCTATGTACATACATGGTATAGGTACATGTAGTCAGTTATACCACCCCGGGGCCCCTTACTAGACTACCTAGGTATAGGTAAGTAGTAACTACATATATGTATGTACCTGGCAGTCACCAGTGCGGCTAGGGGTGGAAAACAGCGGCGGCGAGGCTTTAAATCCGCTGTCCTCCGCGCCCCCCCACGGCACGACGAGTGGAGAAGAAACCGTAACTTAGCACTGATTAACATTCCCGATAGCATCCCCGATTGGATTGCATGATACATCATATGCGATCTTTCCTCTTGTAAGGTTCTCAAGTGGCCTGGTTTGCGGTGTCGAAGCTGGCATTGCCGAACTCTCCCAGCAGCTGGGGATTTTGGGGATTTCACGGTGGCTGGATCAGCACTGATGAAAAGTCTGGTTGTCTATAACTAACGTACCTCACCATTGAACGCCATGTTTATTATCATATCTAGCTATATCATAGCTATATCTACAGTTGTTAGCTAATTTACAGCCGTGCATCCCTCCTCTTACGCATAGGTAGACGACAGTCATCCTAGGTACTGTAGAGGTAGTTTACTTAATTTACTCGTGACCAAAATGCCGACCACCACGTTCGAGTTCCCCGAGCGTTACCGATACCAGAATGGTTTTCGGTCATACTTAGAGTGAGTGTATATCGATCGGTCTTACGATTATGCTATTCTGTGTTCTTTCTATAGCCTCTACAGCCTCTACCTCAACTTAACCTAACGAATCCGTACTCACGTCGTGTCGCTAGAACCGAAGCAGTCCCTGGTGCGCTCCCCATCGGCCAGAATTCTCCCCAGAAGCCTCCCCTCGGCTTATACGCCGAGAAGCTATCGGGCACCGCATTCACCGCCCCGCGCCACGAGAACCAACAATCGTGGCTGTATCGAGTCCTGCCCTCCTCCGCCCACCCACCTTTTGTTTCGACGGGGGATGGCCCCTTCGAGTCAGAGAAGGCATCCTCACCAGCGAGGCTGGAATACATCCCAAACCAGCTGCGATGGGACCCGTTCGACCATGACGACACGACCGACTTTGTTTCTGGCCTGCATCTGATAGCCGGCGCTGGCGATCCTACGCTGAAGCAGGGCATTGGGATGTACATATACGCAGCGGGGAAGTCGATGGACAGTCACTCGGCATTCTACTCTTCCGACGGGGATCTTCTCATCGTGGCGCAGGACGGCGTTCTGGACATCAGGACCGAGCTCGGCTGGCTCCTGGTGCGACCCATGGAGATCTGCGTCATCCCGCGGGGCGTCAAGTACCAGGTCCATCTGCCCTCGGGCCCTGTCCGGGGATACGCCCTCGAGCTCTACCAGGGCCACTTCGCCCTGCCCGAGCTCGGGCCGATCGGCTCCAACGGCCTCGCGAACGCGCGGGACTTCCAGGCCCCGGTGGCCTGCTTCAGCGAGGACTTCGGCGCCACGGCGTCCGCCGGCCCGAGCAAGTACACCGTCACCACCAAGTTCAACAACTCGCTCTTCCGCACCGAGCAGGCGCACACGCCGTTCGACGTCGTCGCCTGGCACGGCAACTACTACCCGTACAAGTACGACCTGGGCCGGTTCAACACGATCGGGAGCATCTCGTACGACCACCCGGACCCGTCCATCTTCACGGTGCTGTCGGCGCCGTCGGACCGGCCCGGCACGGCCGTGGCTGACTTCGTCATCTTCCCGCCGCGCTGGCTCGTGGCCGAGGACACGTTCCGCCCGCCGTGGTACCACCGCAACAACATGGCCGAGTTCATGGGCCTGATCGCGGGCGCCTACGACGCCAAGAAGGGCGGTACCGGCGGCTTCGTGCCCGGCGGTGCCAGCCTCCATAATACCATGAGCGGCCACGGCCCCGACGCTGCGAGCTACGAGGGCGCGCGCAACGCCGAACTCCGGCCGGCGCTGGTCGGCACGGGCAGCTGCGCCTTCATGTTCGAGAGCTGCCTCTCGGTCGGGGTGACGGAGTGGGGCCTCAAGATGTGCAAGAAGGTCCAGGAGTACTACAACGAGGAGAGCTGGGGCGGACTCCAGGTCCACTGGAAGCGTCCCGAGGGCGTTAGCACCGACAGCCATCTGCTGCAGTGAATTTATAGGGACGCCAAGCCCGATAGTGGATTATAATAGGGGAGTCTTAGTCATTGAAGGAATCTTGGCCGACTCGATTGGGAATAATACGGAAAACAAAGCACGCAAATGTTGTTCAGCTCGTTGACATTTCTCCTCGGACAATCGAACCGTAGAGCATTATGTGACTGTAGTATGCATTTCTGGTGGATTAGGTGTACCAGCTGACCAACCTGCGATGCTGGTATAATCGCTCATACTATTCTCACTTGTCTCCCATTCCAACGGACTTCGAGTCTTCTGTGCCAGTCTCTTCTATCATCTATATAGTAACTAATTAGTTATGGTATATTGGACCCAGACCAATATCTTAGTCAGTATGCACGGAAGTTTTCTCGGCAAATCACCCCCACTCTGAAGGCATCATTCTGATTCATTCAGTACCCCCCTCAGCTCAGCCCCCTGCCCCTTGAGGATCTTGGCGTAATAACTACCATACTCAGCATTTTAATTCCGGTGTGCCTCGCTATTTACGTCAAAGCCACCTGATAGGAGCGAGCGACGCTGTCTGGCTCCCAATAGTTACATCACTTAATACTTATTAATGAAATACCCAGGTATAGTATGCGTAGCTAAAGCCAGCAGGAGCACAAATTGGAATACGAAGATAACGCTGTGAGATTCTGCTACGCCAAGTCAAACCGGCATTAGAAACCATACAAGCTGCGATATCTCTGCGTGCGATCTGCATTGATTCTACAGCCCTAAAGGTCGTCAGCCCTTATAAAGAACCGGGGGTGCGGGGGCCGAATGCGATGAGCATCGCCTACCTCCTATGTAACCACTTCTACCACTTACTTGATTCAGTTGCGTAGGACTGCTCGGATTGCCGGATTCACGGCCTACTATGACCATCTTGGCCACTGCCGACGGAGAACCCACATGCTCCCCGCCTCAGCTGGCCGGTGCATTCCGCAGATTCGTTCACAGCCACGAGACCACCGGGCATGGGTGATGGGGCTTAACACTGTGTCATCCTGGTCCTGACTGCCTGGTTCCAACTCTCGAATGCTTCAACCCGGAACCACCTGTCGCCATCGTTGCTATCTATTTATTGTAGATGTCTCCAGCCAATTCAATGACAGGCAAAGATGTCGTCGCTCAAAGACCAGCAGCACGTTTGGGCAAGTCATGATGACTGGGAGGTGCACCGGGAGACGATATCCCGGCTCTACTGGGACGAGTGCAAGCCACTGCCGGACGTGATAGAGATTATGCGGTCCGAACATGGTTTCCACGCTACGTACGTATGCACCATTTCTCCCTGCTCTCTCTCTCTCTCTCTCTCTCTCTCTTCTCGCACGTGCTTTTCTTTACACATGCGCCCACGTCTGGAGTTTTTGAAATGCAATGGTTGGCGGCTATCGCGATGCTGCACACAAGTCGCTAACAAAAGCGCCGCATACGCACGTTATGCTTGGTAACGGTTAGGCCAAGGATGTACAAGTTCCGCTTCAAGAAATGGGGGCTATCCAAGAACCTAAAAAACGACCAGGACGAAGAGATCCGCGTGCAAGCGGCCAGGGGCGGGCATCCCGCCGTGCCGCTGATACGCGGCCGCGTGCCCGGCTCTAAAAAGCTGAAGCGCTACGTGCATCGGCTGGCCCCCGATATCCTACCGGACTCCGCGATCGGGCCGTCTCGCGTTCGATCGCCCGTGTGTCACGCCGGAGCCACGGAAGGCGGTTGTCAACGAGTAGTACTCGCAAAGAACAGGTCGATATCACCATTATCACCCCCGTCGTCATCACCATCATCTATAGCCAGCAATGGCAACTTCTACCTTCCCAACAGCAGCGGCAGCGGCAGCAGCAGCCCGCTGCCGCCGACATCGGTACCGATCCTCCTCGACGCGCCCGACAGCCTCAAGTTCACGCACCAGAGCCTGCGCGCGGTGCTGGACTACACCAGCAGCCGGGTGCGCAAGGGGGTGTGGGACCCGTCGGGCGAGCCGTACGACACGGCGGACCACGCCGAGGTGTGGCACAACAAGGTGTTCCAGGCGAGCGGGATGATCCAGCGGGGGCGGTTCCGCGAGGGGTTCCGGCTGCTGGACATCTGCTACAAGGGCTACACGGCGCAGCTGGCGGCGGAGCACCCGTTCCTGATCATCGAGACGTACACGTCGATCCTGCAGCTGGCGCGGGTCGAGCACGCGCTCGCGCGCTCGCTCGTGCGCTACCTCGCCGGCCTGTGCCGCATCCGCCTGGGGCCGTGCCACCCGCTCGCGCGCTTCTGGGCCGGCCTGTTGGCCATGGGCCTCCCGCAGGTGCGGCGCGCCGTCGGCGCCGTCGTCCGCGCCCAGTTCGACCTCTTCGAGGCCTACTTCGCCCCCGGCGCCGAGTTCCTCATCATCCAGAACGTCGACGCCGCCCGCACCCTGCACGAGTCCGGCTGCATCCCCCTGTCCTCCGCCGAGGCCATCATCGACCGCGCCATCCAGCAGCGCCGCCGCGTCGGCGCCGCCCGCCCCGGCGCCGACGACTTCGTCTGCTGGGCCCGCCTCATTCTCGCCATGCTCTACATCCGCGACGGCCGCTGCGACCTCGCCGCGCCGGTGATCGAGGCCGTGGGGCAGCGGGTCCGGGCGCAGCAGGAACAGGTGCGCGAGATGGAGCTGGAGCTGGAGCTGGAGCTGGAGGTCGGGGCTGGAGAGAAGGAGCAGCGGCGGTTGCCGAATCCGAATTCGAAGCCCCGAGCCCCCGCGATCACGGGCGAGGAGATCAGCCTCTTCACGCAGAACGAGTACTACACGATGCGGGTGCACCTGATGCGGGGCATGTCCGGCGCGGGCGGGGGAGCACCGCCGGGCGCGCTGGCCGCCGCCCTGCGGGAGCGCTTCGACTTCTGCCTGCGCACGTCCGGGCCCGGCCACTACTACACGACGCGCGCGTTCGCCGAGCTCGACGAGCTGTACCGCAATGGCGGCAGTGGCGATGCGGCCCCGGGCCCAGACCTGGCTGCCGCCGAGCGCCTGCGCGCCGACTTCGACTTCGCCGTCCAGTGGGACGAGGTCTGCAGACGCGAGGAGGAGCGCGTGGCTGGCAGCGCTGGCGCTGCTGCTGCTGATACGCGGGCGAGGGACGTGGGTTGCATCGTTGTTGAAGAAGAGGCGGGATTGATTACAGAACCAGTAGCAGAAGTGGACGCAGCAGTTGGATGAGCAGACAAGCCCGGCGAGCTGATTTCTCACCGGGCGGTGGTCCTTCTCGGCGAAATAAAACTACATCTCTTCTTTACCTCACCCGCCCTCGTCCGGATAGCAGGCGGGCCGGGGTTTGGAATATCTCGATATCGATAAACTGCCTACGGATATATATACGCCATCGGCGTACCTCCCAGCTCATTTATGACGCTTCGTTCGGATAAAGGGCATCTTCACTACATGAAGATGCGTCCAAGGGGCTTGGAAGACTTGATGATAACGGTTTTGTTGTCTACGTACCCATCATATCGAACCCCTGGTTTCAAAGACGCCATTCCCGCCCTCTGAAATATCACCGCACACGGGCACCATTCCTGCGCAAATAGATGAATATTGCAGTCCGAATAAAAACTAACCCCACTCCACTTCAGTCGACCACCCCATACGTCGCGCCTCGCAAACGATCTCTTCCCGTTTAGAACGAGAGAACCCTGTACGCCCAATATGTGGTACGTTGGCCGTACGGAATAGACTGGCCATGAGAGACTCCGTGTACATAAATTGTGTTTACAAATGTGTAGGATCCTGAGACAAACAAGCGCAGGCAGCTTATTCTAAGGCGATTAGAGCGAGTATATACTAGAATCTTCTATATATGTATAACAAACATGACATGGCAAAGAAAACCCGTTGCCCCTTTTTTACCATCGATGTTTACTTTCAGCTTGGGTGCAGCCAAGGCTCGGTGTTGAGCCCCGACAAACCAAATCCAAGCCCCGTCCGCGATAGGTACTCCAATTTGGTCATCCGTAGTCAGGCTCGATATTTTACTTTTACGAGCCCGCGCATCATGATGGTTTGTATTATATGATTATATATGCACTCCCATTACACGGCCGAGGGCGCACCCACGTCTCCCCGCCCCTGCAATATCTTGTCCACTCCAATGCCTACTTCTTGCTGGAAGTGCAACAACTCGCGCAAGTTAACTCCGTAGAACTCCAAGTATTATATGTAGGTTAGGTATACTATGATACAGTAGGGATAACACATAACGAAACTGAACGCAACGACAGTACTCAATGGCTCCAAGAAGAAAGGCGTCCCAGTAGCCCTTCGACTGTCTTCTTGACTCGTGCCCCGGTCCATCTCTCGAAAGGATTAGGATCCACCATAGCGTTGATGAGCGTAAGAACCTCTTCTACTACTGGGTTATCGAGGCCTTCCGCTTCTAATTTGTGTCTGAGCCCGGATGGCAGGGAACCCCTTTGCAGGCCTTTGAGCATATCCACTCTCTCCATCGCCGTTCCGCAGCGCCATAGCATTTCCGTGAAGACGACTCCAAGGGCAAATATATCGACCTTCTCATCGATGGGGCTCGCATTGCTACTGGAGCTGCTCGTGGAATCGCCTACGCCTCTCCATTTTGGAGGGCGGTAGTATGCGGTGCCGACAGGCTTGTGGGAACCGCCATCCGATTTGCAATATGCAGCGTCGTCGAGGAGACCTTCTTTAGCGAGTTGGGCGACAAGACCAAAGTCGCCAATTCGGGGATTTAGCCAGCGATGGAATACTTCCTCGCCACGCCTGTCGCAGGAATGGCAGCTGACGTCACAATACCCAGTGTCATGCATCATCTTTGGATGAGAAAGGAATATGTTCCCAGGCTTGATATCCCTGTGGATCAGATGGTTTGCATGGATGTACTGTAAGCCAGTAAGGATGGCAAGTAGGAGTCGAAGACTGGGAAGTAAGTGATAGCAATGCCTTGGCCTAGCGCTGCCATTCGACGGTGGTGAAGGTAACAGGTATTGTGCCAACGTCATGGGATATAACGACATTTGTATGTATAAAACATGTGTACCATTGGACCTGTCTGTTGCGTGATCGACTTCTTTAGAGTGCGCTGCGGCCTTGCCATCCGTAAAGATATCACTGGTCGAGTCGTCTGACGTTGACAGTTCCAAGGCTCTCTGTTGTGAGCTGTTACCTTCAGACCATTGCAACCCTTGTACTCCCACCCGCTTAGATTCTTCATCCAGAGGATTTGAGGCTGTGTCCTCCCCAAACACTATACCACTATAGCTCCCTGGCTTCTCTAGGCCGGCCGAAAAGCTAAGATCGCTATCCTTTCCAGCATCGAACGAACGATCATCTAGCAATAGTTGGCGTTTACCAGGTTGAGTTGTGATCGCACGTGCTATACATTCCGAGGTTAGTGGTGGGATTGACTGGATCAATCTGCAGGCAATTTTGAGCAACGTGTGTAACGTGGTTATTGATTGAGATTCAAATACCACTAGGTACCGACCGCAAATAGTTGTGCAATTGAGGAATGGGTTCTTCGCGTGTTATAGGAGTAGATCGGATTGCGGTGCCATGGAGACGGATATGAGGGAGAGAAGGGTGAGGCTTTGTGACTTACCAAATTCAGGGGTGATTTGGTGCCCCATGGACACCAGTGCTTGCCATGGCTGCTCAATCCACGTAGCATGGTATCGTACGACATTGGCATGGTCCAACATTGCCAAGGCCTTTACCTCGCGGAGAAGCTCCTCCATTTCCCCGTGACTCCCTTCATAGTACCGTTTGGTCAACTTTGGTGACAGCGGGATCTTCTTGACAGCATACTTCGTCTGATCCAACGAGTTGCGACATTCAAACACCTTCCCGAACGCACCCTTGCCCAATAGCGCCAACTCTTCGAAATTCGACAGATAATGGCTGTGGAAATGTGGCTGAAGAGTAAGCTGGAGATCGTTGGCGGGGTGTGGAAGCTTGGATGGCTGAATCATTAGATCACGCATCGGATTCAGCAACCCGGCTGCCGGGTTAAGTCCACCGGCTGCCAGGTTATCAAGGCCAGAGAGATATTGGTGGCGTTTTTCTCGCAAACCTCTATCGACGGATGAGGAAGAAAGCAGGCTGTTCGATGACAACGTCTGTCCTGTTTGCCTAAAGAGCTGTTCGGCCAGGGGTTGCACCTCAGGCGAATGCCTAGTGTAGCCTTTGCCTGGGTGCGCCGAGTTGAGAGCTTCGGCGGCAAGGGTTCGAAAATGGTCCTCAAGCAAGCTTGCGAGCATTACATCCCGATGTTCATCAAGACTAGCGCCGGGACCGACGCTCAGCTCGGTCTGTAAGTCTGATGCCGACACCGACTCGACGTCGGGCTCGCTTGAAGCAGAGGCACCACCATTTCCGTTACCTCCGCCTCGGGACGAGCTGGATGGAAACACAGGCTTCCTATTCGAAGGTGTCTGGGCAGAAGCTGCACTATCATCGGAGTCTTCCGAAGATGAGTCTGAGGGACGACGGAACAAGCTCATATTGACCTATGGATCGTAAGAGTCCACACCTTCCAGTCGACGATGAGACAACAGCCAGATCCTAGAATAAGAGAGCAAGAACCAGCATGGATTGTAAGGTTCTCGTTACGACAGAGACACTAATCGTCAAATCATGAACCCGGCGTCTCCGGGCATATCTTGGTTTGGATGCCTAAACAGTCTAGGACTCTAAAGTTCAGGGTACGGGGAGGTAGACGACAAAGTGCTTAGGTGCTTAGTTGGCTATTAGTTTTAACTACCGGTGAGTGGACACAGCCAGCTGCATGAGCCTTGAGGCATGCCGATAGGGGATACCTAGCAGTCAATATGCCATGTGACCCAGGCGCGCATGATCTTGTCGCTTGATTGAAACCGTGTACAGCATTCAATGCGGGTTTGAGATTTCTTGGGTTTGAGATTTCTTGAGTTTGAGATTTCTTGAGTTTGAAGTCTCTTAGTTTGACGTGGTTCTTCTAGTTGAAGTCCAGGTGTCTGTCTCTGCTGGACTTGCTTGCTGGCCAGTTTCCCAGTAGGGCTAATAGGTTAGTATGGTATGTACATACATACATACATCCACGGTGGCAAGTTCATTTCGGTGTCCTAAGTGGTCACTTATTAGTCTGGCTGCTGCCCAGCAACGCCCTCCCTCTCTTGGCCTTGTACTTCGAAGTTGTTATTGATTGATTGGTTAAAAGGGAAAGGGCCACTGCCCAGGTAGTTTATATATATGTCACGGTTAAGTCAGCTGCGTCGGACCGTCAGCCTTTATCATGAATGTGACGGTGGTGGGTGCAGGTGAGCACTCCCGGTTGAGAACAGCAGCCAGTACAGCAGTAGTTAGGCCTATTGACGTCGTGAAACAGCCCTGGCTCTACTCGTGGCCCTGCACCCCCGGTGGGTGTACAATACAATACCATACGGGACCCGACTAACTAGGAACAGTTAGGCTATAACTAGCAGCTCCTCCTTTTCCATGAGCTTGATTTCTCCTAGCGACAGCACCTCTGGCGAAGTCCAACCGCTAGGTTATCTCGCGGCCTTTTTCATCATAAGCTTGACATCATTTGCCGCCTGTACTACGCGTAGTGAATAAGTGAGTCGCCACAGCTTATACAACTGTTTCAAAAGCACCCCGACGTGGTGACATATTGCCCTCGCCCCCGCATCACGCTAGAACGAGAGAGGGCTGATGATGCGCCCCTTTATATGACGTAGCTTGCGTAGTGACCAAACATTGGTGATCAAACACTGAGAACTGCCAGATCAATAAGTACCGTTGAGCGCCCAGAATATCGTGATTATGTATATCAACTCGTAGTAGCAAAATACATTCTGTCAGCAATACCTAGGTTCACAAGGGAGAACGACAGCATAGCAGCTAACTTCCCCTGATGAACCCGGACTTGTTCCTCATATATCTCATAAGTCGTTAATTCGTGGCGATCTAGCCGCTCGCAAAAACAAACTGTCGCCCTTGCGACGTTGTCCACCGAACTCCCTTCGCCCTGGCAACCCGAAATGCTACATCGAACATAGGTGAGCCTTGAGGCAATACCGTACGTATTATTATTGACCACTACCTGTACAGGTAATGAGCGTGATGTAATAATGTTCGCCTCCAACATCGTGTGCATGCGGGTCAAGTGGCATGGCTCCTTTCCCGTTGTTTCTCGATGCAGACACTTCTCGTTCGTGGCGAACTCTAAACCGAGCATAAGATGGCAATCCGAACAATGCTGGTCATGAAGGACGCAATTTCTTAGCGCTCTTGGTGATATAGTTCTGGATAAGCTCGTCCTCGCAATTCCCGTGGTTCAGAATCTCGGATTTCAGAACGAGCACCTCGTCCTTGAGGTGGTCAACGTGGGCGGCAAGAACCCTGTTTTTCTCAGCGAGATCGTGCTCCTGCTGCTGCAGCTCTTGGATGGTTTGCTTATTCTTCTGTCGGCATTTGTGGGCAGCAATGCGATTTCTTTCCCGGTACGTGAGGGTTCTCTTTTTCCCACCATCCTCTTCTTGGTACTCTTCAGCCTCGTATGGCTCTATATTCTCTCTCTTTGTATACACATTCGGAATGCTCGACAGCATAGGAGGTGTCCGCGGGTCACGGGCGTAGTTGTGGGCATCGGGGTTCGAAGAAGAAGACGACTCGTGTATCAGGGCAGGTGGTCTCATCACACTCGCATTGGCACTCACACTCGCACTCGCACTCGCATGCGTGAGATCGAGTGGACCTACGGTGCTTGGACTAAACTGCTTAAGGGGCAGAAGTTAGCTGCTCCGTACATCCGCACGTGTGACTAACTGGGTCATATAGCAGTGCCGAAGCATGTCGACGGAAGCATGTTGACGGCTGGGCGTGAATCACTCACATTGTGTGACGTGTCAGAGAGGTAAAACTCGTCCTTCACGTCCTCTTTCTCATCATCTTCAGCCCATGGATACGGTTCGTTGAAAAAGCACGTGGGTGGGATTGCAGATGTGGCAGAGCTATCGATTTGCTTCGAAAGGTTTTCCGAAAGGTCGTAGCTCGATTCGTCGGGCTTCCAGGCGGGTGTGTCGGAAAGCATGAAGGTCGAAGCCTCCCCAGCCCCATAGTGATCTCGTAGATCATCTTGACTGGCAGAGCACATTGTCCCAACCTGCTCAGTTGTCCCGATATGGCAATTGGCGAATCACGAGTCAGTCGCATCGAATTTGGGTATCCTCTTCGTGGTCGATGGTTGTGCAAAGGTATAAGGCATAAGGCATACCGACGGCGTCAATAACTCCCAATTTAGCATGTAAGCTACCTTGGTGGGGAAAGGCTTCTACTCCATGGGACTGCAGGTGTCCAGGTGTCCAGGTGCTTAGGTGCCCTGGCGGTAGTGCTGGTCCAGGTGCTTAACACGGCTTGGACGGCTTGGAAGGCATGCACAGCTTGGACGGCTTGAGTCAATATTCCGGAGGGAAATGCCCGGCTCTGGGTGTGACGATACATGACGTACCTACTCAAGGTATGTATGTACCAGGAAAGCCCGTCCAACTTAGTCCTCCAGGTATGTACCTCGGTAAGTGACTCGATCCTTCCACCTACAGCAACCACCTGGCAGCTATAGCGATAGCGAACAACTCGAAAATGTATGTGTTTTTCTCGTCGCAGTTTAGGTCCCGAAAGTCATAACGCATAGCTCTTGAGCTTTCACGACTAATTCGAGCATATACAGGTTAACCATGACTGTTCTGACAGGAACTAGAAGCAAGCTTTATTTCATATCGGGAGCGTTCCAAGGTTATAAAAGGGGGAGCCCACAGAAATCGTGTGCCCCTAGCTAGGTATGAAGCGAACAACCAATCACAAAGCCGGATTCATCGGTATCCCTCCGTGGCAGGAATGCACTTTGATTTGCTAAAATTCGGTAATATGGATCGTGCGTTGAAATATATAACATGGTAGGGAATATACCAACTAATTGACTGCGCCTCTGCTGCACTTTGCGTTGACGTTTTGATCTTGTCACGGAAGTCTTCCCGAGAATATAGGAAGGCGGGGCGAATGAAGGTGAGGAAGGGGAAAAGGGGGGCACTGATGATGGACCCATCCACACCCGACAATTCAGGCCATACCATTCATTGCATTTAGACCATATCGGATTTGGGGGTAAGATATATTACGATGTAGTCCAAATATGCATCCACTACGGAAAGATATTGGATGTGTGATACAGGAATCAAACCCATGGTACACGATCCTTTCCTTATTTTGGCATCACTTTACTTGAGCGAAACTGTTAGGAGCATTATGCCAGGGTTCAGGAAGGATACCGAAAAATACTCGGGCTATGAAAGCCATCAGGGAGGAAAGAACACCTGATATACCTAGGCCATAGAAGCCTCTACTGGTAGATAGAACGGTCCAAGTGGACCCTCATAGCCCCTGCTCCTACAGCTAATAAAAACCATAAGGCATATTTGCTATTGCATTTGCTTCCTGAAGAAACAAGATCATATGTCTTATTTTACGTAAAGCAATCAATGTATACCAAAGACGCTTAGACACCCCATCAATTACGGTGATGACCTAGCAATAAGATTTGGTATATACATAGTCTGGGTTACTTGTTAGTATATTTGTTGCGGATCGAAATGGTAGACATGATCCTATGAGGCAAAGAACTAGATCACTGCAATAGAATGATTTCTAAAGATGAGATCAATAGACACATCGTGGTTGAATCAGAGCCTAAGCCGCCGGCCTTGACCCCCTTTTCTATATATTTCTGCTTATATAATCATGTAGTTCCATCAATCATACGGGTTGGACCACTACAGCGCAAGAAAACCATGGTTAGCGAAGGGCCTTATGTGGAGTTACTTTGACAGACACAATCTATATCCTACAATTCGAAAGGAAACCACCATTATACTCTCCTATCGCAACGAGCCGTTCTAACAAGCACTTTGCCATAAGTGAAGCCATACGTTTCAGGGGTTGCCTTTTCCGTATGGATGCTTGCAATTCACATTGGCTGGGCGAACTTCGGTCTCATTCAAGACAAAATGGCTTATGCATTGCAACCTCATCTTTATTATTATTTAAACCTTTTGGGTATCCTGGATTACACTAGAAAAATAAACAGGTACCTGGAACAAACAGAGGGAAGTTAGCTAGCTTCCTTCAGTCACTCAGCTATGCCCAAACACGAGGAAAGCGCCCACACCGCATATATCCTAGATAAGCTCTGCTACCTACTCCAACCCATCGCGCTGCGCATGCATGGCGACAACAGGGTGTCAGCGTCTGATAACAGACAGCACGTGGGCGGCATTCGTCCCGGCAACGTTGCTCGTCGGACAGGGCGGTGGTAACGGGATCGGAGGGAAAGCTAGGTGGCGACGCCCGGTCGACGGGGCAGTACTAACTACGAAGTGTCGACGGCGATGTCCAGACTCAATGGAGACTACCTATTTTGGGATCTCCACTTACCAAGGCGCATGTCTATCTGATATAACACGTCAATGTAGCACACATCACCAAGACTTTTCTTTACAATTGCTACGGCCTTCATAGCATTCGTCATTTAGGACTCGAGTCTAGCAACTGGGTTGTATCACCATATCCTCTTATCGTCATGCTCCCCCTTTTCATGCTCCTGACTACCTAGAAACCTTCTGGGTTCCTCGTGGCGATGATCTCGCTGATCTCTGCCGCCAGCGTCGACGCGAGGGGCTGGTCTTTCCTCACTAGGGCGGTCTCTATGGCCGAGAAGATGGCCTTCACGCCAATGCCGACGTTCTCCGATCCCGTGATGGACCGCAGCTCTTCAACGACCGCGTCGATGTCCGGAGCCTCGAACTTGCCGGTGGCGGTGAGAAGGGCCGAAAGCTCACGCAGATCCTTCACGGCCGGCACGGCAATCTCTCGGTCGAATTCTAGCGCGCCGTGCTGGTCTAACATCGACCGCTGGCTGGTTGTCGCAATGATGAGAAGACGCCGTCCCTTGAAATCTCGATTAGTATATGGAACGTTGAGGAGTAGGGCAGAGGCTATATATATACATACCTTTGGAGGTGTGGTCTGGAGTATAGCACTTATGTACTGTACTACGGCGTTAGAGAATCGAGGTCCAATGGGGTTCCAGTCGATGAGCGCCTCGATACGGTCGAGGATTACAATACTGAGTGATGATTTGTGAGCATCGGCGAACACGCGGCGTAGATAGTCGAGCTTGGAGGCCTCGTTTGATCCCACGTCGATTGGCCGCACCAGCTTAACGAAGGGGAATTCTGACTTCAATCCGATCTCAGCAGCAAGCGCAGTCTTTCCAGCCCCACGGGGTCCATGGACTAGGACGGAGAATAGAGGGGCATTCTGTGGGGTCCGGACCTGCTCCACGAAGCTGAGGCCATTATTGAGGATGGACTCGATATGTGGACTGTAGTGGACAACTCCATTGGGTTGAGAGCTCTCGAGCTCCTCTTCGGATACACCAAAGGCGGGTTTGACATCTTCTAAAGCTCTCATGAGATCATCTCTTGTCAACATCACTTCCTCAGGGTCACCCATGACACCAGTGACGTCGCCTAACTTGGTATGCCGAGTGAACGCGTAAGAGAGCGCAGCTTTGACGAGACCATTGAGCTCAGCACCAGAGTAGTTCTTGGTCAAGTGAGCCAACTCGTTCAAGTCAATGTCGTCAGATAACCTCTTGGCTTTTCGGATCTTGGCGGTATGGATGTTGAGGATTTGTAGACGACCATGTTCATCCGGAAGTGAGATTTCCATGTGAACCTCCAGACGTCCGGGCCGAAGGAGGGCATCATCAATCATGTCTTTTCGGTTTGTCATGCCGATAAGGAGAATGTTGTTCAGTGCATCCACACCATCGAGTTTGGTGAGGAGCTGGTTGACTACACTGTCACCAACTCCTGTGCCTCCTCCGGTGCTGCCTCTCTGCTTGCAAACCGCGTCAAGTTCGTCAAATATGATGATATGCAGACCACTATCTTCACCCGCTTCCTTATACTCCTTTTCGGCATCTGCGAACATCTTTCGGACATTCTCTTCTGATGCTCCCACGTATTTGTTGAGAATTTCCGGACCATTGATAATCTTAGGTTCTCGTGCGTTCAGCATTTTGCCGATTTGTCTAGCGATCAACGTCTTTCCCGTTCCAGGTGGTCCGTAAAGTAGGATACCCTTCACGTGAGATATACCCATTTCCGCAACCAAGCCCGGCGGAAAGACTCGGGATGCGAAAGCTCGTCGGAAGATAGTGCTGAACTCGTCATCGAGGCCTCCAATTCCCATGTCGGCGAACTTGAAGTCGGGTCGCAGAATTGCGTTCGGGGCGGGCCGTTTTCGTGACCCCTTTAGCTTCACAGGGGGTACCGGGAGGATATTGAGTAAAGTCTTCGTACTTTCCTGGTTGCTTACCAAACCTCTTTCCGACGGGTTGGCGGTTGCTTCTCGGGTCTTCTCCATCCGAGGATCGAGTATTTGAACGGTCTTGACCTTGTACTTAAAATAGTATGACGCGTAAGAGAGCATGCCCTGCTGGCCAGGCGACAGGATTTGCTGGTGAAATCGTCCTAGGAAGACATTCTCGAGATCGTCCTGGTCCAACGGAACAGGAGCCCCCATAGGTTTGGCAGCAAACTCAAGCTCGACATCCAAACTAGCCAGAGGGGACTTTGGTCCATCATACACTTGGGCGGAGAAATAATCTTCAGGCCTCATAGGTCTATCGCTAACTTGACACCATGTTCTTTGCGCCTTGTTCATGCGAATCTCTCCGGGAGGGACATCGGGAGCAGCTTGGGCAGTGACCACGATGCCTCCCTGTAGACCTAGCAATACGTAGAAGAGCGCACCCCGAGTACCTGGGAAATCTTGCTCTGAGACATAACATATGTTGCTATCCTGGTCCTTGTTCTTCTCAACGTGGAGTGTTAGTTGGCCATCCGGAGCACGACCACCTCCGTACCCGCCCGGGGCACCGTACCCAGCGGATGCGGACTCTTGTCTGTAGTGATCTCTGCCAGCAGAGGGTGGAGAATCGTAGTATCTTGAGGTGTCGGGCTGAGCTAAGCGCGGGTCGTGCTGTGAAGGTCGCGGCGGCACGGGAGAGTAGCCACCCGGACCACCCGGTCGGGCCCCAGGTGGTTGGACCTGACGACCAGGCAAAGGCCTACGGCCTCCTCCACCGAAAAGGGCCTCGCGGTTATCCATGGCGGTTGTTGCGGTTTGGGTATGGTTGCTTGTGTATGGTCAACTAAAGTGACGTGCGCTCGGGACGACTGGCACGACTGGCACGATAGCCGGCAGGCGAGAGTATGAGATAGCGGGGATGAGAGGCGGGGCTGCTGTGGTATACGAGTGTGAAGGGTTGAGACGGCTTTGCACTTGTGAATCTTTGAGTCGTTCGTTGAATCTAGAAAGGACAGATTGACTATCAGTAAATGGAAGGCTCAGATCAACCTGGGATCCCGCGGGGCAAGACCGACGTACATGCAAGTAATTAACGATAGTTACCTACTCTGTACAAAGAGCTGAAGTCTCCCAATACCAGCTGGGCATCAAAGAATCGTGAATGTATATATACAGCAGAGGAATTTAACGCATCAATTGTTTCGTTCGTCGGGCAACATGAGTTGAGAGTTGAATGCTTAGGTCGATATCAGACAGGTCGGGTTATGTAGTAGGGCTGGTAGGTACTCGGGCTGGTAGGTAGGTAATGATGGAGGAGCTGAGCGTACGAAGATGAGGCTACATACATACGTACATACCTAGGTACATACACACGACATACATGCTTAAAGCCTGGAGGCAACGTCACAGGCCGGCATACCACTGTAGTTAGGCAATCCCTTGTTTCGGATAGGTGTCACCTGTTAATCTTCAGCTAAGAAGGAGCTAGCATTGATTACCTAAGTTAAGTGGATAGCTCTGATAAACCGATGACCTACCTAGACGAGGTATTCAACTAACTATTGAAGGTATGTAGGTAAAGTAGGATGAATCAGTTGGCTGCACTATTCGTGGGGGTTGGGGCGAATAGAGCGATAGTATTTCATACTTGCGCACTGGAATATGCAGAAGTCATGTAAAATTGCAGTTGGTCCAGCACCCAACCATAACTTTTGGAAAATACCAACATCTACTTCATGAGGAAGGCTAGTGAAATCAAGGACTGTATAACTGAATATGTAGGTATGCATGCTTATGCACGTACTACTTCAGTACTATTCCATTAATGGCCGTGAATAATGCACTATACAGCACAAAACAAGGCACCTACCTGCTATAGATCAAACAACTGCATGTGAACCCCTTCCACCTATCAGTCGGAGACCATATAGCTGTGGCTAACATACTTCATATACATCATACTTACGTCAACATGGACTCTCAGCTTCTTTTCTGCCCTCATGCTTGATCTTTCAAGATTTCCCATGCAACCCAGGTATGATCAGTATGTACCTACTTACATATGTGCCTATCTAGATCTCATAGTTCGATATTAGCATTACGTCTTTAAGTACCTAAGTGAAAAACCAACAAGTACCTAAATGGATCATGTCACCAGCTCCCTCGCCTTCAAATGCCTTGCCCAGTTTTCTTGTTCGTTTTCACACCTGCAACTTACCTACATACATACGTGCAATCCGGAATTCCTATAATCCTAGAACACGATCGAGTGTACTGAGTATATCCGGCTGTGTAATACTTATAGTACATATGTACAGCATAAGGCAAAGCCGCCCCCACGCATAAACAGCCAACCAACAATGCGGCGGAGTCACTCTCTGCTGCATTCCCGACATCCTCCACACTGGATTCGATAACATCCTGGGCCTTCCTGAATAACGGGGCTTTCCCATTTCTGACCGCTGCCGACACGCGCAAAGCCAGAAGGGATAAACACCTACACTCCACCTACTGGCCTCTGCGTTTTTACGACATACGACAGCGAACCATTGCGGGTGCCACTGTCTTCTACCCACTGTTGCCGCCATTTCCCTACCGTGCGATGTCCGTGCGAGGGAAGCCGATCGTTCCGGCTACCCCTCGTGTCATCTCACCGAGTCCGACACCCTCGGAAGGCCAGCAGCGCCGCCCCCGCCGATATGACGAAGCCGACGACGACCCACCAGATTCGTATCTCGGGCCCGTCACGCGATCCGCAGCGAAGCGGCGCCAGGCAGCTGCAGGTGTTGGCGCATCATCATCGACCGGGCCAGCTGCCATTATACAAGAAAACGTCGATGAGGACTCGGAGACGGAGACCACAGATGATCGAGGACCGAGGAGGAGGACCCGGATGAGGTCGAGGAGCCCGACTAAGAAGACGCGCAAACCTAGCAACCTCGCATCTAGTAATAAGAGGCCCTCGCGAGCTTCCAGAAAGGTGCAGCCGGAAGGGGCAACGCCCGAGGAGGAGGAATCAGACCGCGGCGCCATCACCCCCAACGGCCACCTTGCGCCGCCTACGATCGGGACTCCGGGTTGGAACTGGCGCGATTTCAGTCGCAGCCCTAGTCCTCTGGGTCTAATCCCCATACATCGCCATTTCCAGACCTTGATTCACAGGCATGAGGTTCCCAGAAAGGTATTACACGTATCCATTGGTTTCTTCGTGTACTGGCTCTACGTCTCTGGCACGCAGACGTCGCAAGTCACGCCGTTCCTCATGGGCGCCTTGATCCCCATCGCCACTACAGACTACCTACGGCATAAGTACGCGTCCTTGAACGCTACGTACGTCAAGTACCTAGGCGCCTTGATGCGCGAGACCGAATATGCCGGGTGGAACGGCGTTGTGTTCTACTTGCTAGGCACCTGGATCGTCCTCCACTTCTTCCCCAAGGACGTCGGCGTGGTGGCCGTTATGCTTCTCAGCTGGTGCGACACAGCGGCTAGCACCTTTGGCCGGCTGTATGGGAGATACACACCTCGGATCCGCAGAGGAAAGTCACTAGCCGGATCCCTTGCTGCCTTCGTAGTCGGTGTGGCCACTGCCGTCTGGTTCTGGGGTTTCCTAGCCCCCAAAACCGGCCCGTTCCCGGGGGACGAGCATCACCCGTTCATGTACAAGGGCTTCTTGCGGCTGCCGAGCTTGGTGGCAGATGCGCTCGGCTGGACGGCTTCGCAGGCAACGATACGTGGCCCGGCGGCGCTGGGAGTGATGAGCCTGTGGTCGGGCTTTGTTGCGGCTGGGAGCGAGGTGATCGACCTGTTTGGCTGGGATGACAACCTGACGATCCCGGTCCTCAGCGGTATTGGTATCTGGGGTTTCCTGAAAGTATTTGGCTAATGCAGTTCGAGTGAATTGGGCATTGGCTCAAGGTTTGGTCCCAGCAAGTAACTTACCAGCATTTCTTAGTAGAATCTGTAGATGGACGGGCATGGATCCAAGGACTACATTTGGTAGATGGTTGAACGGTTGCATATATCCTCTTGGAATGAGTTAATTCCATCGAAATCTTGGGTCTGAGCATGCTGATAAATGTCCCGGGTTGATAGTCGGTATTCGGTTGGCTAACCAGTATCTTCACGAGAGGGTGTTCCTGTCCAGCTTGGCGTTGGTCGGCACTGTTCATTTGACCGTTTCAAGTTTGACCGTTTCAAGAGCATATTAAAGGCTCTTCAACAAGGGCCAAGCTTGTAAAAAATCACCGCTTTGCAGGTTGTCATGGAATATTCAGATCTGTAGTGTCCAGGTTTCGAATGTCGTACACCCTTCGGTCCATTCGCTATAGTTTAGGCGGTCTGGAAAATGCGCCGAAGTCTGCTAATTCGCCTAGACTGGGGTTGTTACGATGCAGTCCTCGATCCAGCGAACCATTTACCCGACGAACGATCGTTCCGCACAGAAGAAACCAGCCAGGCCAACCTGTTCATCAACTCGTGCATACTTGGTATGAACTGCTGGCCCCTGTCGCGCAAAAGTTGTAGCGAATGCAAGCACCGCTTTCCTAGGTCTGTCATGAGGCCGCCACATCCAAGGTGCAATCGAGCCTTCAGAAACGTCCAGGCATATTCGACCCTGCTCTTCGTCCTATGAGAAGATGCCCCATCATCATCGTTGTGCAGAACTGCATATATTCCCGGGCCACCAAGCCCTGTTCGTACGCCTCAGTGACCTAGCATATCATAACCATCACTACCGCGCCTCTCCACCAACTTCTGCCTATCGATTTCTACAACCCACGGCCTCGGGCTCGCATACATGAACATGGCCTGCTCTTCAACTGCTCGTTGTCTGCCTGGGTAGTAATTCTTTGTTCATCTAGGCACAGCCCCACGATGAGTTGGCTCATGGCAGAGTAGCATCAAATCCCGAGCCTGCATATGTACATCCAGCCACACACGCACCATCCCTTTCAACCCGGATCAGGTGCCTGCTACTTGCTGTGCGATGTACCAGCAGAGGTATTGCTTGTCTCGGGCGGCCCAGCTTTCCGGCGCGCTTGTCACTGGTACCGCAGTGGTTGTTACACCAGATGTAGTGCTTGCTCAACGGGATCCTATTCTTGAGATTCACTCAAGTAGGACATTAGATCGTCGGGGAAGAACGAACTTAGATCGATGGACCTAAGACTGGCAAAGCCTTGATGTCGTAGCATACTTGGTCCCGGTTTCTGGTCTATCTCCTTTCAGTGGTCCCCTTGTGCGTGAAAAATCTGGAGACGTCGCATGAAGGGCAAGTCATGCCCCTCCGATTCCTCGATGCAGTTGTCATATAAAAACAGGAGTCAGTTTCCGTCTCCAACAAACGATCCTTCTCACTTTCGAGTACTACGACCAATGCTTATCTAGGACGACAATCCCATGATCACCAATCCCTCCCCTAGAAGACCGGTCATGTATTCAGATCAAGGTCAATCCATGCCGGCGCATCTTGTGTCTAGCCTAGCCCAGCCTTTTCTCCCTCTTGTTTTCCCGCTAAGTACGAACTGAGCGCCTTAAGCTATATAGACATTGGTGAAAAGGTTAGATATTTGCGAGCGAGCGAGCATACTAAGCAGCTAGCATGTAAGTGGGTTGCAGTCTTATTAGCTGCAGCTTCTTCGAGTCCAACGAATCTCACGCATTTCACCGAGAGGTAGCTAGACGTCTCATATCTTACCACCGCGCTCCATCCAAAATTGTCGCTTCCTCCGCCGACAATAACTAACTATCGTTTGGAAACCCGCCAATCTCGACGAAGTCGTGTGAATAGTGAGCAGGACGATGATCGCGGCGCATACCTGTTTCTGCTGCCAGGGTCCACTTCCTAATAAAGGCAATGGGTTCCCTATAAGTTGTAGTTCGGCGCAGTGTCCCCAGTTCTCCTTACCGTGAGTCGGGAAATTCGCGGAGTTAGCCTCAACGGCCCAATGAAAAGCCTGGCCAACGAACCAGCCTGGCCGCTGCAGGAAACTGTCTGTCGAGCCAGCGCATCAATTTCTTAATCGTACATATACATCCAATGCAACTAAGCACGCACGCAGCTACTTATGTAGCCGGATGACGAGAAGTCCCCTTTTTGTATCGGTTACATTCAGGTTGTCCTGATCCTTCTCACCCACTTCGTCGATCTTATTGCCTGCCAACTCATCCGACATTGTCCAGTACGTACATGCCATGATACCTACCGTCCTTTGACAATCAATCGATCTGGGTAAGTAATAAGTAACTACCTACGACCAGTTACCGCGGGTGCCTCCAGCATGAACCCTACGTGGTATCAGAAGTCAGCACTCCTAGTCGCCTACATCAAGCATCTAGTATAGTCAGGAACACCGCCATCAGAATTGAGGCCATGATGATCGCGGCATTATCGGTCCCAATCGGCTCGAATGTAGTTCATACATCTAGTCTTCTTCAACTTGGGCATATTGGCAGGGCATATTGGCTCGACATCCTGGATTCTAGAGGGACATGGAAGGTCCTATATCCACATATCCACATGGAGGGGCTGCAGCGGACGGGCCCCCCTTGTCGTCAGCCAGCCTGTCAAAAGTGAGAAGTTACTTCGGCTCTGTGGTTTTCTGGCCCTGGTCTGATCCCCATTGATTCATCCCCACTCGATCTTTTGTTTGATTTCTGGCCAATGGAAATTCGCGAATCCCCGAGAATTCGACGTTTTCCATGGATTTTAGGCCGACAGATACACTATATACCGTAGCAGATCCCTGGCGCCTGGGTACCAGCCCGCAGCCCGCAGCCCCCGAGTGAGCTACGTAGCTTTTTTCTGTTTCTTTTTCAAGAACCCGTTCGTGGTAATTGTCCCAAAAGAGAAAGTGGCAGGGGCGCGGATCTCCAGGCAAGGACGTCAGTCAGTACCTTAAATCCAACTTCGCAGTGGCAGGATTCGCCTCTCCCGCTGCGATTTCGTAATCGCGAGAAGAGATGTAGAGTAGGCAGGAGGCATATCGGACCGGGCACAGAGGCATTCGCTGCTCGACGTAGAAGAGAAGAACAGCTAGAAGCTTTCTGGAAATCGCCCAAGGAATAGCAAGAGGTACTTATTCGGCAGGGCCCTGGCTCGGGCTGGGGACCCTTATTGACAACACATACATCATGACACAAAAAATGCCCGATCTTGCTGCACTTCTGCCTGACCTGACAAATTGACATTGACAACGTTTCGTCTCATGGCTTCGCCTCCTCCCTCGGCTTTTCCCACTCTGTTCTCTGAAATCGAACCAACGAGCGTTTGCCGGTCCGTTCGCCCCCCCTGCAAGAAAGCTACTGACATAGTTAGTAGACCGAGTTCCCGTGCTTCTGCGGCAGAATGCTCAGTTATGATATCCATATCGCCGCCTCTATTCTGTCCCTCCCCCCCTCCCCCCTTTATTTAGCCCTCAACCCTCTTAGCGTCAGCGCGCCTGTTGCGTTGCGTAGCGATGCGTTGTGTTGCGGTCTGCCTATATCATACCAACCAGTCAGGCAATTCCCCATATCGGTGGCCAAACCCGACTGGACGGTCTTGGATGGAGTGGACGTGAGCGAGAATCGACTCCAATTGACCGGTTGTTGGTCAATTGCTAGGCCCATCACCCCATATTCATATGCCTCTAATGCCGACCCACGACACGACACGACGTAGTCTATGTATGTACCTACGTACGTGCGTACATCTACTTACGCGCACGCCCCTTATGGTGTCCCGATAGCAAGTGTCGAGGAGAGAGAAAAAACCGAACCCTCCAATGCGCCGCCGTCTCTGCCTCCTGGTTCTCGTGTACATCGGAGCGAAACCGTTGTTGTCTAAATAGGCTTCTCGGAGCTAATAAGGTCCTAGTCTTGTCGTACATGCTTCTTCTTCGTACTTTGTAGTATGTAGGCATATCGCTTGCTCCCTTGTTGCGTCTTCCACCCCCGTCCTATGAACGTGTGCTTTTCCCTCCCCTCCACCCCCCCAATAGCCAGCCTGCTAGGCAGCCTATCGTACTCTAATCTGCATTCCAAATATTCGACCACGCATGGCGGCTAGCCATCCTGATGACGCTTCGAACGCTAATCCGAAGACGTTACTTTACCTATCTTTCTTCTTGTGGCGGTGTCGCCCGTTCGTTCGCCTGTACCGTGCATCCGCTTCCCCCCTACACGCGGCGTCCAAACACGCCCTGTTACATTATCCCGTCTCTCCCACCTGTCCCAGCCCACACCCTCTCTGAGATCCTCCATCACTAATCATACTCCATCCCCATGGTCGAATCTGATATCTCTCTCGTTTGATGCTTTCACACCCCCTCCATGCCGGCCCCGGTGGGCTCCACTGGTACCACGCGTAGTGGGCGTGATAATCGCCTCCGACATATGCACATGGGAAGAAGGCTAGAAGGACTTTCTGTCCTCCTGGCCTACTGGGTCTTCTCCAGAGCTTACCAAACTACTGTACCTGCAACGTGCTATTGATGTTATCCTCCGGAGATGGACACGCCGTTTGGCGTGTACTTTTACAAACATCGATGATCGGCAAACCAGAATCAAGCAGGAACCTAGTTACCTTGACCATCCGACCCCCGGTTACTCTAACATGTGTGCTTGCCTTGCCTGTCCTATAGCTAGCTAGCCCACTCTCTCACCTACACAGACGAAGTATATCGTCCTTCTTTACCCCCACCTCCCCGGGCAGAAGGTATTAGCACAGGTACTGTGTGGACGAGTGACAAGATAACCATACCGGGACCAGGCAAGGAGAACCTGGTTGATCCTGGGAAAGAAACTTAGACCCCAAGGCGGTCTCGTAGCCGCTGCCGCCGTAGTAAGCGAGCACATCCTTTGTCACTCCGTATCCATCCTCGGTTGCTTGTGCTGTAGCTACGTAACGTGCACTTGTACTATGCTATTACATGCCTCTATACGTAGCTACATACGTAGTGGTGGTCTGTATTAGTCGGTTCCCGGTAAGAGGACGAGACAGGGTCCCGGTTTCCCCCCCTTGCCTCTCTCCCTCTCACTGGCGTGCGTTGGTGTAGTTCTATCTCCTGGTCTGTGTCTGTTTATCTATCTATCTCATCACCCTGCTCCTCTTCCTGCCCATCATCAAACCATATACCTCCCCGGAGCGGGGTTCCCGGCTCGCTCGACACCCCCCACCCTCGACGAATAGAGTTGTCGAGACTTATCCCCCTGTTGGTTGGCTGGCCGGCTCGCCACGGGAGACAGAGATGGGGGATGGCAGGATATAGGTTTTCTGTTCTACCGAAGTAGCAGGGAAAGAAAAGAGAGAAGGGGCATAACGAGCAGGATGGCCCTAGATATAGAGGTCAGAAAAAGGTATAAAAGGGGTCGTTGTCGACCGGCTTAGAGTCTTTCTTTTCTTCCTTCTTCTTCATCACTTCCCATCATCTCAACCTCAGTCAACAACAACTATTATTATTACTTGATCCATACTCAAGATAGCCCTTGAGAAGAAGAAATTCTCCTCCCTTTGTTGCCTGTCTTAGACCCCCCTCTGTCCACAACGACAACAACAACATACACACCCACCCCGAGACTATCATAGCGCAACGCACGCATACATACTACCTATCCACATACCCATACGCATAGATACTACTCTCTAGTATCACCCTACCTGCGCACGCACACACACCTGCCCACTCAACAACCTCGTCGACGCACTGCTACACCACCATCCTGCACGTCTTACCACATCAGACACCGCTTCAACCCCCTCTCCAAAAAACACACACCATGGCCAGCTACACGCCCCAGTACTACGCCGCCTCGTCGGCCGCAGTCCCCATCCCCTTGAACAAGGGGGGTTCGTCGCCGTACTCGGGCTACCAGAGCGGCGGGAGCACGTACTCGGCGTCTCCGCCGGAGGACAACGACGCCTCGGTGACGTCCGGCGTGCCTTCCCAGTACGGGCACGGCAGCAGCACTACGGGCGGGTACACCACGACGGACAGCAGCGGCGACTACTACTACAACAACCCGCCCCCTCACCACCACTCTCACCACCACCATCACCACCACAGCGGCGACGGGGCCAGCGGCAGCAGCAACGCCTACTACCACGATGGCAGCAGCGCCGCCAGCGCCAGCGGCGTCGACTTCAACGAGTACATCCAGGACCGCTTCGCCGACAGCTTCGACCCGATCCCGCTGGATCGGAGCTTGGCTGTGCAGGCGCAGACGTGAGTTTTGGCCTCTGGTTTTTTATTATCACCCAACGCAAGATAACTAACAAATCAATGATACAGTTCCGGCCAGCTCAACGCGAAGCATCGCGAGCTGCTCGAGCTACAGGCCAAGGCGCAGGCGCGGCTAGCTAAGTCGCGCGCCCGCTTCCAGGAGGGCCTGCGGGACGCGCAGGATGTGCGCGCGGACCTCGAGTGGACGTCTAAGAAAGTCTCGTGAGTTTTCCGATGTCCCTCCCGCCCCCATTCGATCTACATTGAGGAGAAGTGACTGGCTAACGGGTGTTTTTCCCTGCAGATCTCTAAAGAAGAAGGCCGAGAAGAAGCACTCCAAGGAGTACAAGAAGGCGCGCGAAAGATACCCTTCTCCGGAGTACTAAACTCGCAAACCTGCTTATTCTCCATGCGATTATTCCTAATTTTTGTTTTCAGCCGCATCGCGCTGCGTGGCACATCACACACAAGATGGGGCCAGCAGGGAACAGCGTTGGTGGTAATTGGTGGTTGCAGCGGATTTGAGCCTCAAAAGTTACACTACTCGACTTACACGCATAATACCCCCCCTTTCCTTTCTACCATGTCGTTTGATTTAGCTCTTTCTTAGCGGCCGTTTTGGCGTTGCATTTGGGACGTACATCATATGGGGGGCGCCACGCGAGATCTGATCTGGCAGCGCGAGATCTACGATCTGACGCGTGCCGCAACGCAGGAAAATGCACACGCCCCCCTAGTACCTTATCTCTGGAATTCCCAACGTTCCTCCTGCAGATGCAACCCCTGAGGCCGCATATCGGCGGTTTCGGGTAGCAGGTGTGGGTGGGTGGGTGGAGGTTGCGGTTGGGCGGCAACGCGGCAAAGGGCTTTTTTTAGACGCTCATCTCCCGCTGCCGCTCTGATCCAACCATCGACGAGCTGGTGGGTGTGGTGTGTGAACATCAACGAGCCAGGAGCGGGACGGCCTTGTTCCTGCGTCTTGCAGCTGTCTCCACGCGACCGCTAGCACGTACTGGGGGGCCGCCGCGGGCTGAGCAAGCAAGCCAGCCAAGTGGGTTTTGTTGTTTCACGAGATCACGATTCATGATTGGGCGGCGTTCAGGCGAACCGGGGCAACACATGGGCTAAAAAGTGCATCATATCTGTGTTAGGTAGGGGTGAGGACCAGGGCAGAGACAGCCTGACGTGCATACGTGCGACCGGTGGGGGGTGTGGGTGGCTGTCATATTCTGCAGGCTTGGGTCGTTCGGCAGCAGGGAAGGTCTGGCAGATCTGGGGGAGGATTCGAAGGATGTGATTGACCGCCCTAGGGACACACTAGGGGCGCCGGCATTGGACATGTACTTGCACATAGACCACACCCCCATAGACCGAGGAGGAGACGGCACCTTGCCGTTTGGGGGGATGTGGATATTTCCTCTTTCGTAATGGCTGGCGGTAGCAAGGCAGTAGATATCCCGCCTTGTGACCGTTGTGGTCCTGATGTACTTCTCATTGGCTCGTTATAGTATCCGAGGGGACGGCTGGATGGCACTCCCCTCCAGCAGTAGTAATACAGTGAATGTCCCTCCCATGGCCCAGTGCCACAAACTAGAGACCAGTGTCTAAGACACGGTGAACTGTAGCCAACCGTAGTGTCCCATAGTCCATCCATTGGCCTGGGGGAGGGGGCAGGAGGGGATGCTGACAAAGCGTAGACGCGTCATGTGAGAAGCCATGGATATCTCCAGCCACACCCTGCGAGAGACGCCATCTGTGATAGTCGGGGGGTGTCACGTGATGTGATCGATGTGTAGACTTCGATGCTGGAGCCGGTCCCAAGTGCATCATCAACTGAATGAGCAGTCGCAAGAATAGTCTTAGCTCAGGTAAAAGCTCCTCTTTTTCCATAACTAGGTTGACTGACAGGAAGATAGGTTGTACTCTAGTGGCGTGGGCGGCATACATGGATGGACAGATGGACAGTAGACAATCTACCTCCAGTTAAAGGCCAACTCAGTTCAGCTTACTCGGCTCAACGTTTCGCCTCGTCCCACGACATCCATACACCCCTCGGCTTCATACCTCGATCTTGCTCAAGCCGCTCCCATGGATTGACATTAGAGCTTGGGTCATAATAGTCATCCCACCAATTCTTGCCCGGATCACGATTGCTACCACGGGTAGACTGGTGGCCACCCCTACCTCCACGACCACCTCCGGTACCAGGACTGAATACCGGCCGTGTCGGTAGCTGGGGCTGTCCACCGTGATACGCTCCGACTATGGAGTCAATCTTGTCCTGAAGACCACCACCGGGCTCTGCACCTGCAGGGGCTGATGGTCGCGACGTGTCGAGATATTGCGGCTCAGGATCGTCCTCATCAACTGTGTCCTGGGCGACAGCAGCGCCAATAGCAGTGCCACTTCCACCCTCCTCATCATCGCCGTCTAGGTCAAGATCGATCTCATCTTTGTTCGGTGCTCTGGTCCCTAGCGGTGTTGAGTTGGATCCCGAACTCATAGGTCCGCCGCCCGGGTTGGCGGTGATACCAGAGTCAAGGAAGGCATCAGCACTAGGGTTGTATTTCCTTCGTTTGTTAGGCTGCTGGGCACCGAAGCTTGAGAACCCCATGGCCTCGGCCATTGCAGCGGCATCGACATCGACATCGACATCGATATCATCCATGGTTGGCGGCGAAGAGAACTCGAGATCCAGATGAGTAAGAGGTGGATTGGTTTCCGTCTGGTGATGTTTGGGCAGACAACCCAATGACGTTGAAATAAGGACCGGCCCAAAGGATTTGCTGTCGAATTGATGGTGACTGTGTGGGGGATTATTACCAGGATATTATTGCAAGACACCCAATAGTTGTCCAGCGTTGTTCAAGCTGGCCGTATTCAGCCACTTCTTACTACTCTTGGCTTAGTGTCGCCTCAAAATGTGATATTGGAGAGTGTGAGACAAGTATTGCTGTGTTGTTGGAAAGGGAAAAGTAATTGCCCCAGAACGTCCAGGACCTTGGAAGGCTATCAGAATTGTGAATTAGGCAGACATTCGGGTTTGTGCAAACGCTGTGGGAAAGGCTATGGGAATTATGATAAGGAGTCAAGTACGACCAGCCAGCCTTACCAAACAGGCGACGGCAAAATTGGAGGCAGGGGCACTCTGGTGAAGTACGTTGTTATTGGTTTATGTACATACCTACATACATGTAAGTAGATACCTGCTTACCTAATGTTGTACCTGAAAGTACAGGTAGGTAGGGTACGAAGTAGCACTCTTAATTTCCAGACTCGATGATCTCTGATGGTGATTGAATTGAAATTACGGTGTAGGTGAACTATTCCAAGCGTCTTCTGAATCTGGAAATCATCGCGAGTCAAATAATAAATCAGCCTCCTATGTAGGTATTTATGGGAATGGCTAGTGTTATAAAAACAAACAAATCGATTGCTTTTCTGCCATTGTTGATAAGCTCGAGGATACCTTGCCCGGGCTGCACGGGATCGTAGCTGTTAGGTCCATAGTTAGGTACCTAGGTAGGCACCTAAATTTTAGTTAAGTAAGCTTGGCGGCGTTCCTAGCGTGACATCATCCGTTCCTGAAACTCAATTCCCTGCATGGACATTCCGAGATGTCGCATCCCCAGCCCTCAGTAATTGGGCGGTAGTAGATCCCGAGTCGCAGGAGACGAAAAGAAGAGCGGGAAAAAACACCAGACATATAAAGGCCCCAAATATTTCGATCGAACCACAGTGAATCTGCGGGGAGTATCCGGATACCCTCAATTAGTTCCAATTTCCATATCTTGTAAGCAGTGTTAGCAGCGATCGCAGTAGTACATAGCAGCAGCAGCCAGCGTACAGGAGCTCCCGTCTAGCTTTACTGTACCCCCTATAACTACCGATTCGCGATCCAATCCCAACATGGCCAGCCCAGACCCAAAGATCCCCTCCACCATCGCCATCCGACCGCCCTCGAAGTACGTCCTCAAGCAGTCCGAGTCCGCCGACGCCGACGCCTTCGTCCCGCCGCCCCTCGAATGGCTCTACCGCACCTGGGCCGTGACGCACTCGACGCTCTCGATGTGGCGGTCCGCCCAGAACGTGCGCATAACCTACAAGCCGTACAAGCCCAGCACCAACAAGCCGTCGTCGTCCCCGCCCCTTGCCATCGACGACCTCGTCGAGTACGAGAAGAAAGGCAGCGGCAGCGGCAGCGGCGTCAAGTCGGTCGAGGGCATCGACAAGCCCGCCGCCGACCGCGCCGGTAGCGGTAGCGGTAGCAGTAGCAGCCCCGGCGGCGCCTGGGACTGGCGCGGGAAGGGCTGGCTGAAGATCGCGAGCAGCCACTGGGAAGTCCTCGGCTACGGCGAGCGCCCGCAGGCGACAGCGGCAGGGGCAGGGGACGAGGAGGGCGGGGCCGAGCGCTGGGTTGTGACGTGGTTCGCGCCGACGCTGTTCACGCAGGAGGGCCTGGACATCTACAGCAACCGCCGGGAGGGGCTGAGCCAGGAAACCCTCGATGCTATCATGAAGGCGCTGAAGGAGCTGGGCGATGCCCCGAAGATCGTGACGCTGGTCGAGAAGCACATGCAGCCGGTGGCGATTAGCCTGCCGTGGCAGGAGGGGGCATAGGACTCACTGCCCAACTAACAAACACGCGGCTATCTCGAAGAGCTTGGGTGCCATTTAGGTCAGCGTGACGTGATGGGCGACGGCGTAGGAGAGAAACAAACTTGATACCCATTATCTCCAAGGAGGGACTACAACTGTTGGATATTTGAGCGATATAGCAAGAGCGAATTTTGGAAATGTCTAATCCTAGCAAAGCATGTAAATTCATCGTTATGGGAACGACCCAGGGTATCTTATACTGAAATACTAATGATGCTCCTAAAAACCAAACGCCATGTTGAATGCAAGCCTACCTAACACCCAACGTAGTAATGACTCGTCTTCGCTGCCTCCATAAATGACTATTCCCGTTTAGACGACCCACGTCGCTCATTGTCCTCATAATCCCTCCCACTCCGACTAGTCGCGTGGTGTCGGTGATGATCCGACGAGTGCCGGTGTCTCCTCCCACCATGCTCTTGGAGACTATCGTGGTGCCGATGCCGATGCCGGTGTCGATGTTGGCGGTGCTTCTCCTCAGCAGAACGGCCCAAAGCCGAACCCGAACCCGAGGCCGGGTGATCCAAGCTAAACCCTTCCAGGTCTTCGCTGCCGTCGTCTACTTCTTCCCCGCCCTCAAGCCTGCTCTTCCTCTTTCTCATCTTCCTCTCCTTCCTCTCCCTCCTCTCCCCCCTCCGCAGCTCCCTCAGCGCCCTTTCCCTCTCCTCGTCCGTCCGCCTCCGCTCCTCCTCCACCTCCCGCACCTTCGCCGCGCCCCGCTTCATCATCGCCAGCGGATCGATCGCCACGGCCCGCGCCGCCTCGCGCTCCCGGCGCCGGGGGTCCTCGTTGCCCCAGACGTCCTTGGAGGGCATGGTCGCGCTCAACGCCAGCGCGTTATTTCCATTCTCGCCATCGTCGCTAACGCCATGCCCACCACTACCGTCGTCGTGTTTCTGTTTGTGCTGCTCCCGCTGCTGCTTCCGTAGGTACCACGGCCCATCCACTGCCAGCGTGCCCTCCCGCCCCGCCGCGTTCGCGAACCGCATCGTGAGCGAGTCCTCGTACTCGCGCTTCTTCCTCTCGGCGGCCGCCTCGCGACGCTCCTCCGCTATCTCGTCTCTGCTCTTTCTCGTATTCCCTTGCCGTTGCTGCTGCTTCTGGTCGCGCTCGAGCTTGAGTGCGGCAGCGGCGGCCCGCTCTCGCTCCTCCGGAAACAGATCAATGTGTCCCGCGCTGTCCGTCAGCGACGCGCCGCTGGTCTTTGCCAGCCTTGGCTTCCGGATTTCATCCTTATCGTCGTCGTCAGGGTCCATAACCTCGGGTCCGTCGCGTTGTCGCTGTTGCTCCTGCTGCCGCTCCCGCGCGAGCCGCATCTCGAAGTCCGTATCGTCCTCGCCGTGGCGCTTGCGCTTCTTCTTCCCCACCATACTAGCACTAGCACTACCACTCCAGCTCTTGCTCGTCGCGAAGCCGTGGTCATGGTCGTGGTCATGGTCGTGGTCATGGTCGTGGTCATGGTCGTGGTCGTCATCAGTCGGTAGGAGCGGGGGGACCTTGCCACGCAGGATGGCGAGACGCCGCGCCCCGTCGACCTCCTGCTGGCGCTGCTCTTCGGCTTCTTCGCGCTCCCGCGCCGCCGCCTCGTCACGCTGCACGCGCGCGATGTTCGCCGCGTTGTATACGTTCCATGACTTCTTGCCTAAGAGATGTCTGGTGCAATGTTATTAGTACGATACGGCAAGTCCTCATACTTGGGGCCCCAAAGCAATAATATCGATGATAGGCTTACAAGGGCATGATGGTCTAATATTCAGGTAAATTATCGCTTTATAATGTGCAGTGGTCAATAAGATGTCACTTAATCTGCGAGTTATTACGCCTATATAAAGTGTTTAACAGGTAAATTACTAAAGCATGTAACATATAAGACTTTTTATAATTATATTATATAATAATACCTTATAATAAAGTACCTACATACATGTATGTAGGTATTTATGCCTATTAACTTCCATGATATGCATATTATATAGGTAATTTACTAACCAGCTTAGGTAATATAGGTAGGTATGTATTAGGTATTTATAATTAATAAGGTTCTTTTTTCCCATTTTTTGTTTCTGCATATTCCTTGCTGATTACCACCTGTCACAAAGACTGTCTCGACTGGTTTTCCCAATCTCATCAGCTCATCATTTTGCGCTCATCGAAGTGTGAACCAGTTAGGCTGCTCATGTACAGTACGCAGGGGTATTTACTGTATGTTTGGTACAAATATTCCTACATCTCCGTACGATATTATGCTTACTCCATATAATGCCACGGCCATACCTGGTTGGAGATATCCGTTGATATAGTACGGGAATTTGCAACTTTGGCGTATAGCTAGCATTCTTACAGACGGATGTTGTAGTAACAAGTACTGAAGCTATTAAAGCTGGTAGGAAATACCAGGAAAAACGGAGCAAGCAGCCGACGAATACGATATTTTTGGAAAAGTACTGTGTAACATACAGTAAATACCCCTGTGTACTGTAAATACGACGTTCGTCATGATCCGGAAAAAGAAAACGAAACCCCCCCCCAAAAAAAGAAGAAGAAGAACCAAGTGTTTTGCTTTACAAGCTACCAATCCAAAAGATGCATGACCAACATACGCAGTCTTGGTCCTCACCTGCTTGTCATCAATCACTGCAAACATCGGACCCGTTAAAGCTCAGAGATCTTCTTTTCGAGCTGGATAGTAGACATGGCTTCACGCTCATCATCTATATCTCTAAAATTAATGCTGACGTTCCAAGTAGGAAACGTGTAACATCATGATTGATTCACTTCTTTGCTAGGATGTCATCATCGGCCATCATGGTCGGCGACCTCGCTTGCAAGATCGTCTTAATGGAACTCGATTTGCATCTTATCAGTCAATGAAGGTTAATCGGGAAATGGCAAATGGGTGATTGGTACGTAGCTTAGCAAGTCTACCTACTATGTAGTAGCATTCGGGTACTTGCGGGAATTCAGCCCCAACCCCCTTGCAACACTCTATATTACCTAGCTTTCTTGTTATTACCACCCTTTTGTATTTGTTGGGAGGCGGATATGGGTGAGCGCCAACATAGCCTAGAGACCTCGCAAAATCCCCCCTCAATAAGCGGTCAAGACTAAGAAGGGGAAAAAGAGCTTCTGAAAAGCCGCTTATTAGAGTTCGTCCCAATTAAGTGTGCGAGTATGACTTACATGGGCCTGCAGTGTTGGTTGGAGTTCTTCCTAATTGGGTTCATGATGACTTGCATAGGCGGCCCCCAGTGTTGATGATACCTAACATCAAGATATTGCAGTAGATAATATAGCTAAAGAACATACAGCATCACACCGAAAAGAAACGCCCCAGGAGGTGCTACTTCTACAACAAGCTTTTTGTCGTTATCAGTACAAAAGCAATGTTACATTCGGTTAGTAACATGCATATTAAAAATTCGTCTTTGGCAGTACCACCTTATCAATAAGGAGACAACCTGCTTACATGCCGATAAATGCCGTCTAAGATGGACGATGGCAGGTTTTGTTGTCATTACACATTTCCCCATGTCATCTGGGCCGATATGAGGCCTATTAATTTACAAGGCCCTTTATCCGGCGACTTGCTTTAATGGCACCCTGCCCTCTCAGACAGTTATGATACATACCTTTTGAAGCAACGATGAAATGATATGTATCTTCAAGTTGATTTCTTATGGCCATTAAAGAAAGATCTCATACAGTGTTCCTATACGTTGCAGCCTTCTGGGCAGTACTAGTCTCAAGCCCTTTTGGAGGATTCAAAGTAAGTAAGTATTTTATCTCTGCTTTTTCCATTTCTTGGTATACCTTCTATCTAGTTTTCCCTCTTCATCTTCCTCTTATTCTTCTTCTTTCTTTAATTTCACGTTTGCAGACCATGATATAATCAGCACATCGGTATATGCTACTAGGAGCCTTTGAAGCAAAGCACATATTGATGGACTTGTCTTCATCTTGACCATAACCACGGTCAAGCAAGGTGTGATTTCGGCCTCTCCTTTACATTCAGCTGCCTAAGTCAATCTGCCTTGCCTTTACATCGGATAGAAGCGGGCTAATCTTACCATTCCTGGCTAAAATCTGAACTTGTTGCAACCCACCCAACAATTCAAGGTCAGCAATTACTATTGCAAGGCAGAGCCTCATGCATTATTGTCAATCTCGGTAAATCTAGGACTACAATGTCGAGGGGCGGGCAAAATGCCAAGTCTTTCGGTATCTAACCAAGCTGAAGAAGTCCTATCCTTGGCTAATGATCTTACGCCTTTGCTAGGAAGGAAGTTGGTGTGTGCAGAATACGCAGCGCAGCATTCTGCTATCGAGATCTGTATATAAGTAAGTAAGAGATTCTCACCCTTTGACTGACTTAAGGCTTAGCATCACTACTTCAATACACTTGAGACTATCAACCCCTGGTACCGTCACCCTAAGGCTCGTCCGAATACAAACCTTCACAGCGAATATTGAATTTCTGCTACCGTTTCTAAAGCAGTCATGGGGCAACAGGAGAAACTCAAAGATGCACTTGTCGCAGCGCTGAAAGTGAACTATGAAGAGAAGCGGTTCTTACCCGTGGACGAATACAAGATACTCGTAACCAACGAACAGATCGGCAGCATCTTAGAAGATAAGGTATTGTCAGCTTGGGTCTCTGAGAAGGCTCGTAAGAACTTCACCATCCTAGTCTTGCTTCTCAAGGCTACCACTGCTATGAGGGATTGTTACAATGCTGAATTCGACGATGAATGCCTTCCACTTACAGCGGGTTCCCCGCTGTTAGGCTGTCAAAACATCAGATCCATATGGAACGGCGATACATTGTATGAAGACTTCCGCGAAACACAATGGAAGCTATTGTCACCAGTCTTGGAAAAGGACAGAATAATACACATATACGCTGGAGCTCCGATGCCGTTCATCAAGAAGGTACACATACCAAGTGGTGATTTCAGTGAACTCTACAAATGTGTTATCCATCCTGCACACTTTCCGATACAGGTGCTGTTAAACTACCCTTAGTCTGTCTCGTTCTCAGCTGACAATAAGCAGGGGGGTCCGTCGACAGTTGCACTCAAGGAGGTTCGAAAAAAAGGGAAAAACCCGCAGAAGATGTTTGAGCGGGAATACGATGTCCTCAGTGTCATGAAACAGATTAATAGCCCACATCTGATCAAGCTCATTGCAACATTCAAGCAAGAAAATACTTCGGCAGTTGGATCATTCATATTTCCATGGGCTAGAGGCAACCTTCGAGAGTTTTGGCATCAGAAATCCAGTAGTCACAGGGAGCGAGCGATGGTCGAATGGTCCTTCAACCAAATCCACGCGATAGCTAACGCCTTGAAAGACATGAACGATATGTTCGAAAAGGATCGTCATAACCTTCGACATGGTGATCTGAAACCGGAAAACATTCTCTGGTTTGGTGGCACCGGGACTGACGATACCCAGGATTATCTGGCCATTGCTGATGTAGGATTGGCAAAGATCCACGATGAGGTGACCAAGATGAGGTTTGGACCAACCACAGCCCAAGCTTACACGCGGAAATACAGCGCACCCGAGACCACATCCTCACTAAGAAGACTACCAAGAAGCCGACGCTACGATATATGGTCCATGGGATGTATTTGCATGGAACTCCTCATCTGGCTCATGTACGGGCACTGCGGATTGCAAAAGTTCCTTACGGGTGTAGAGACGGGCGCGGCGACGAACTCGTTGCCAAAGTTTTACAGCCACAGACCTTTTCGATCCAAAGTTCATAGCCGAGTGACCAAATGGGGAAACCACATGAAAAAGGATCCGCGTTGTGCACCCGGGACGGCAATCAGCAAACTGCTGGACTTAGTCCACCAAGGTCTCTTGGTTCCAAAGCCTGAAAAAAGACATAATTATGAAGCCTTCGCAAACAAGATGAATGAGGTTTGCGAGGAGTTAAAGGACGGAAAGCTGTCCATTCTGGATTTTAAGGGAGATATCAACACTCCACGCAATGACCTTGACGGATGGATGTCCCGGCATCTACCATGGAATCGACAGAGTAGGCTTCCAGAGACATCAGTAAGTACATATTACTTTCTTGTCGAGAAGAATATTCCACCTCGTTCACTCACTGACCATAACGCAGAATGTAAGTCCAGAGCGGTCGGGATAAATGCTTACTGACAAACAGCTTATCGTTGGATTCAGTATGTAAGTATTGATCATCTCCGTACCAGATCCAACTTTATAAGATGATTTTCTATGAGAGTCAATAAGTCGGAAATTGCCAATACTTACTTAGCATGGCGAATAATGCTGACCATATTTATTTCAAGGGTGTAAGTGCGAACCGATCCAAACCGATGAAAACCCTATTTTGCTAATCTAGCATAACTATTATTGCTCTTCTAGTTGGTAAGTCTGATGTGCCTTTCCCCTGAATGTACCTTTTAGTCTCCGTGATCATCTATGATTAAGCTAATTGCTTGGCTCTTTTTAGCTTGTAAGTCGACACAATTTCAATACCGGGGCACTTGTTTAACCGGGAGACACCTAGGTTACAAACGTATGGCAGTTGCATATCGACAACAAATTTGCTTCCGCGGTACTAGATTCTATATCTAGAAAGGGGGCGCCCAAGGTGCCGTTTTCTCGGCTCTGTTCAATATGCCAGCGCATCCCGATAACCAATTCGATGTTCTTTATCGAACTTTCCATCGTCGACTTGAAGAAAAGAGAAGGGACATGCAGCCTCTGCCGACTGTTTCTACTATACTTTGAACGATCCGGTGTGGCTGGCCAAGGAAGAGTTAAATTATATAAAGTTGGCTCGACACTTAGACTAAAGCGTGACGGCCCCCCAGTCTTTTCCGTTTGTAGCATGCTAGGTATATTCCAATGCAACTTGATAAAAAAGAAGACTATATTGACCACGTGCATAGGGGACAGGAACCCCCCAAAAACTGTTCAACTAGGCTTTCCTCTCCTCCCTCAAGTCAAAAGCCCGACTCAGTTGGAGTTGATCCGATTCTGGATACGCGACTGCGATGAAAGGCCTTCACACAAGTGCAAGCCCGGACCCAATGTCAAGCTACCTACAAGAGTCATCGATGTAGGGGATAAACATTCCAGATCTATCCGTCTTTGCGCACAAGAGACAGGAACCGATACGCGATACATTGCGCTGTCACATCGATGGGGACCAAACATGTTCAAAACATTGATCGAAAACATTGATGACAGGATGAAATACATTGACTGTGAATATCTCCCAAAGTCCTTCCAACATGCAATTGTGGTCACTCGTGCATTGGATGTCCGCTATCTATGGATCGACTCGCTCTGTATAATTCAAGATGACCCAACCGACTGGGAGAGAGAATCGGCATTGATGGAAGAGGTTTTCAGCTCTGCTTATTGTACGATTGCTGCCATAAACACTAGCAGTCATGGATTCTTCAACGACAGCCGTCCAAATAGAGAATGTGTTCGTTTAAAGAACACCAATTACGACCCAATGTTTCTTTGCGAGTATATAGACGACTTCAAGGGCGACGTTGAAAACACGGAATGGAACACACGAGGTTGGGTCTTCCAAGAAAGGGTCCTATCTAGGCGGACAATTTACTTTACTGAACGCCAGATTTACTGGGAGTGTGGAGAGTTCATCCGATGCGAAACCCTGACAACAATGCAAAAGTGCGTATGGTATTTATATCCCTTTGAATACCTTGACATGCACGCTGACAATCCTTTAGTCACCAAGTTGCATTTCTTTCGGATCCTGATTTTCCGCGGGCCTTGAGAAATTTCGATAAAAGCAATCGTATCCGATCATGCGAACTGCTGTATAGCCAATATTCAGAACGAAAATTTACGATAGAGGCTGATAAGCCGATGGCTATAAATGGACTCGAGAAGAGGATAATACGGACCCTTAGAACTTCAGGGGGTTACGGCGTTCTCGACAAGTACTTCTGGCGCGGACTCCTCTGGCAACGGTCCAGCACAGGTCTTAAACGAATACCCCAATTGTATTACCAAATGCCGTCTTGGTCTTGGATGGCCTACATGGGAGCCATAGAATACATGGATATTCCGTTCGGGAAGGTAGATTGGAATAAGGAGATCATATCCCCCTTCGCAAATGCTGCAGGCAACAAGGCAAACGCGTGTTACACGTATGACCTCAATTACACCAAGATAAGTGCACCGGTATATACATACCGCGTTATGAACCGTGCTCGAAAACCGAGTCCATTCATGTTTGACGAAGAGCGCCATGAAGACGCGACAGACCTGATGTGCATAATTGTCGGATCTCGAAAGGACCATCGACATTGCGGATATAATAAGCACCAGAAGCATTACGTGTTAATAGTCCGCCCTGTCCATCGTGGTGGGGATAGGCTTCCGGTATACGAGAGGGTCGGGGTTGGCATCCTGGACACACAGGATATTGTGGCTAGGATCCATCTAGCGGCCATTCACTAGCTGCTCCCGAAAGTCAGAGGGAGAAGGGGGGATAGGGGAGGGTATTCCGGGACCGGAGAAGGGAGGGAGGTAGATTGTCTCATGGGACAAATCGTTTTGTGGTGGGTTAGGGTAATAGGGGTACGGAAGTAGTGGCTATAGCCCGAATCAGCTGTTATCGAGCCAAAACATCTTTGTACGGTCAATTGCAACAGTGTTGTGTTGGCTAAACTGGCATAGTGCATCGTAGCAATCGCCATTTCCACATATGCATGTGCTCGCCTTGTCCAGCTTCCTGCTGTCCGCATCCCCGATGTACGCGCCGCAACAAGATACATATACCTTCTTCGTGAAGATGTCTATCACCCACCCACTATAGTATGGTATCTTGGAATTATGTCAGAGTCACACTGTAGACGTAGATGAGCTACTCCTAGACGCGGGAACACCGAGGAAGAAGTGAAATCCTTTCGCACTCCCGGTCCCGGACGGCGAGTATTTATACGCCTGGCACCCCTCGCCCCCTAGACTTCTATAGGCGAAAAGAAAGGGGAGAGCTTTGGGTAAGGCCACCGGGGATCACCCGCGATATCGAGAGTGGGTTGGGTTTTATAGTGGTCCGCGAAGATCCTATTCTCTCCCTACCAATCTGATTACAGGGCGCCTTTGGATCTGGTTGGCGGCTGCAGAGCTACGGTGCCATACCTATTACCCGCTGGAGCCCTGGGTGGGATACATACCGTCGTTATAGACTACCGAGGGTTCGGGTCCGGCACTGGGGCTCCCTCTTAGAACTGTTGCTCACGTACACCCTAATTCTCATGGCGCTGGCTATGGAGGATGCCGTAATCCCAACATCGCGCATTGGTCAATCTTGGACAGTTCATCGGTACCGCTGTGGCTGTGTCGCTTGCGCATCATCTGGTCCTCCAGTCTGAACCGACGTCGTTCTCTGCTATGGCATTGGTTGTTTTCGCCGAGGTCAAGCGTCTGGACGCCACGTACCGTCTTGTCGGGAATATTCTCCTACTCGATCATATCGCTCGCTTTCCAAAGTCTGCTGTCGTTCCTGGACAGACACATCGTCAGCAAGCAGTCTACTATGTAGCGAAGATAATAGCGCGGGGTTTGCTCGCCGATGCGACGACTTATTTCCTGGGAGAACTCGAAATACTCTGCCAGTATCACCCGAGCAAAATGACTACGACATCCCATTGACACATAGCGACCAGGTCTTCTGGCACACGGTAAATGCATCCCTGACAGGCGGCATCGCACTATAAGGAGTTGGAAGGAAGAATCCAAAGTCAAGGTCGGAACACGGTGCCGGCGGTTGAGGAAGGAATATTTCTAGCCAAATACAGTCTAGGTGACAGGATTACGTCGAACCTTGCTGTGTGCCTTGATGCATGTATCGAATAGATGGGCTTACTTGAGTGGGTAATCCGTTGGTGGTATCTTTGATCTACATGCGAACGAATCATAGGACGTATTACTAGAATTGAGCGCTATGGTTTTGACGTTTCTAGACCCGCCTGTCTTCAATACATAGTTATTGCCCCATCCACTTTCTTTCAGGTGTAGGAACTGGGGAAGGATGCAAATACTGGTCTAGTGGTGTGGACTACCAATTGATCAAAGTCGTATTGTTCGGGTCTCGGCAGGTTAACTATCAAGGACACAAATAGTATACTATACATTGGCGATTGTTTGTTCTAGTGCGGTGCTGATTTGCAACAGGGGTTTGCCTCTGCTGGCGAACCACTTCATAGCTGAAGGGAGATCATGTTGATCATGCTCTGATCATCGAGTTGATCACCTTCCCCGGATCGTCTCGTTGAAAGAGTAGGGAAAGGATACGGACTGATAACGAAGCGGTTCGGAGCGTAGCGTGATGCTGCACAGGGGTACGATGGGTCCTCTATACCTAGTATTATGGACCCCGTCTCCTTAATAAACCTGACTTCGTACCTACTAGACTAGTTCGCACGTACGCTTTACACGTTCTTTTATTAATCTACAAGTCTGGAAGCGGCGAGGCGCCCGCTAAAACAACCGATGAAACCCTTTCACGGGAACTAGACACTATCTTAGCATAGCTTGGTTTGATATTAAACGTGAGGCTCTACGTCGGCGAGGCATACCGTAAAAGTCTTAAGTTGTAACTAGTACACGACAAACCCCCAGTAAGACCCACTGGAAACATTCGAAAGAAGAAGCTATACAACTATGAAACAAAGTGACGCCCTTATGGCCGAAACGATAGTCCCGCCGCTCTGGTCGGCCGTCTAGACTCTAGTTAGTACATTCCCAGGCTCGTGGGCCGATAAACAAGGCGACCCCTGAGCCTCCTTCAGCCGCCGGCCTGCTATCGATTCGTCCAACAGTAGGTATGGGTCTCCGGTCTCCCAAGATGCCCCCTTCATCTTGCTACACCTGACACGATAGCGGCCCCTCACTACCTTATAACCCTAGCTAGTAGCTGAGCAGGTGAGATTCGTGAGTTAGAGGTATATCTGCTCTCCTGTAAGGGAACCGATATACGTGATATATAAGTCGGTGACGATGCCGCTTCTTCAGGTTCTTGTTTGTTTCAGCATTCAGCATTCAGCATAGCCAGCCTTCTCTTCGTCGTCGATTTCGTGTAGTCTGAGACTATATTCATTCACTTGAACACTTCATTCTTTCGACTTTAAGTCAATCATTCCGCCTGGAGCTTCACCTACCAACCTTCTTTTCTACAAAAAGTACACTCTCACTCACGAAATCACTCAACAAGTCGCCACAATGCAGTCTGTTATCGCCACCTCCATCGCCCTCGCTGGCCTCGTCTCGACCGTTGCCGGTCACGGCTTTGTGACCGAGCCGACCGCAAGAATGCCCGGCAGTGCCATGGCCTCTGCCTGTGGCCAGCAGGTCGAGAACAACCAGCAATCGGATAACTACGGTATGTACCCTCGGACCCCTCGAGGTTAGGTTGCACTTTTGCTGACGTTGTATTATCCAGGCAACGTGCAGGGCGAATTGCAGGTCGCTTCGAGCCAGAGCGACTACGATGAGTCGGCCTGCAACATCTGGCTCTGCAAGGGCTACAAGTTCGAGGACAACTCCGCCAACGTGCAGACCTACACGGCAGGTCAGGTCGTTCCCTTCAAGGTCGAGATCCGAGCTCCCCATACCGGTGTGGCCAACGTGTCCATCGTTGATACTGCGACCAACTCGGTCATCGGCCAGCCCCTGATCTCCTGGGACGACTATGCTTCCAACGCGCACACTATCCCCGCTGACCAGACGAGCTTTGACATCACCATCCCGAGTGACCTCGGAAGCCAGTGCGCCACTGCCGGCGACTGCGTCATCCAGTGGTATTGGAATGCCGCCTCGATCGATCAGACCTACGAGTCCTGCGTTGACTTCACTGTCGGCGGTTCCGGCTCCGGTTCGTCATCCGGAAGCACCACCGCCAAGGCAACCCCGACTACCGCCGCCACCAGCACTGCGAGCGCCGTAGCTACCCCTACGTCGATTCAGGTTCAGGCTACTCCTACCAGCTCTGCTGCTGCTACCTCCACTGCTCTCCCCGAGACTTTCACCCTTGACACTTTCATCGACTGGCTCAAGGCTTCTGCTGGTTCCAGCAACACCAAGCGCCACGCTCGCCGCCACGCTCGTCAAATCCGCCCCTTCTAAAGAAAGAAAACAAGGCGGTGTTTGACCTGTAGCTCTATTAGATTTGTGACGAGCCACGACCACCTTAAGTTCTCCTCGTCTGCGAGACCGATATTGGCATTGATATCTCCCGTGGGTGTGCTTCTTGTATTATATATTATATCTTTCGAATGTATATTATCATGGTTATGATATAACTGGACTCTAAGAAACTTGCAAGTGTCATAATGTGAACGTAGTGGTTTTGGTGTGCGAATGCCAGTAATCCCTTTTGAGCGACGTGAAATTTTGAGTGTTATTTTCCGCCAATGCAAATCGCACCAAGTAGAAATGCCCATGTATGGGGCAACACCAAGTCTGGTTCAATAGTCCAGCGAAACAGAGCCCCTCTAGGAACATTGTACAGCGACTCCACCCTGTCCACTCCACATTCCTGCTGTTCCTCATCCATGTTGTCTTGATATGATCATTCATGATGCCCATGCCGATTATATTGAGGTTTGTTGATGTTGCCGAGTATATTGCTATTTAATGGGGAGCTTAAAAATTTCTAGGCTCAAAACCGCTAGGATTAGGGTTTAGGTTTACTGTAATACCCCTATTTACAATCCACTCCAATCCAATCCAGGGCCCACCCCCCTTATTGAACACGATATTTCGGCTCAGGGGTATTAGAGTTATGAATGAAGATTCCAATATTCAAAGCAAGGTAGTCAAACAAGCTTATCACCCGCTTCGACCACATCAGAAAACTGTAAGGTCTCGATGGTATTTGCAGAACTGCCGAGCCATACGTCCATTTGGAGCTGGTCTGGATTCGAGAAGTCCCTGACAGCTCGGGGCAGTACCTTGGTGCACTCGGTCAAATTATTGATGTTGTCGACGCCCAGCAAGCTGAGCCTGATGTACGCCCTAGCATAGTCCTGTGTCCCGATAGTTACGTCTCAGCAAACAGAAGTCAGTCGGTTCAGTCCCCACCAGACCGTGAACCAAGGGAAAGAGACATGAGGAGATCCAAATCCAACCTGACCACCCAGCCAAGCAAGCTCAACGTGAGGTACTACTAACCTGATTCCAATGCACCTGCCCGCCGCTCCCAGCGAACGACCGCCACTCGTCCGCCGTCGTCGGGTCCGCGGCCAGCGCGACGTCGCTCGGGAACATGAAGACGCGCGGCGGTGCCGGGTCCGGGCTGCTCCCGTCCGTCTGGCCGTAGAACACGGTATCCCAGACGCCCGGGGTGGCGTCCTGCGGGGCGCCGGCGCGCCCGCTGTCGACGGTGCGCTGCTGGCTCGTCGTGTGCGCCCCCACGAGCGCCACCAGCGCGTGCGGGCTGATGGTCTTGTCGCGGAACAGGCGGATCAGGTCCCCCGCGGGCGCGAGCGCGCTCGGCAGCAGCGAGCTGTTGTTCGGGGGCGATTGGCCCCCGTTGCTGTCCCAGTCCCGGCGGCCGACGAACGTCCGGGTCCGGGGGCCCAGCGGGCAGGTTACGGCGCCGACGCTGGCGCCCACCTGGATCAGGTCGGCCATGGTGATGGGGAAGCCCTGGCTCGTCCAATTCGCGTGCCATGAGCGCATCTGGAGACACATGTCTTCGAGGCCACTGTGGAAAACAAAAAGGGGTGACAATTCGTACGTATTGGTCAGAAAGGTGGATGCAATATGTGAAACAGAATGCATGATGCTTTATGTATATCAAGGGTGAATGAAGACTGCGGTCCAGGGATGGGGAAAGAACGGGGGAAAGAAAGGGGGAAAGGAGATAGACTTGCCTATTCTCCGCATCCTGGACCTCGCTCGATAAGCAGAGCGATCCATCGGCACCGCCGCCAGCGCCGGCCAGGGCAGCAGACTTGGACCAGGTGCCGGCATCGTGGAAGCCGAGCCGGACGGCCATGCGAGCCCAGCGGGTGCAGCGGCCGGACTTGCCGCGGAACTTCGCCGCCATCTCGTCCGCGATGTATTTCCAGACGCAGCAGGTGTCGCTAGCACACTCGGGCGATTCGAGTGGTGGAATCGCGTCCACCTCGACGTCGCTCTCCAGGTCGCCGCCGAGCTCCAGCAGCAGCTCGCGGATGGCCTTGCCCGTCGGCGTGAGGGCTTCGATGGGCAAGCCGATAAGGTCCCCGATCAGCTCTGGCGACCCGTCCCCGTCGTCCCCGCCGCCGCCGATGGGCACGCCGCCGTTCGTGTCGGCGCGGTTCAGGCTCTCGATCTTGGCGAGCTGCTTCTGCATTGGAGAGTTGGCGAACCCGGTGGTTGGGGGCAGGTGCCAGGTGATGACGACCAACACACTGGCGATCGGGAGCACCAAAAAGGATCTCATTGTGTGTAATAGAGTGAATTTATAATTGTATGTGCACGAAGGCTGAGACGGAATCAGACTGGCTGTATGTACGGGTGAGAAATCATACCGATTAATGAGCTTCTGTCTTTTTTTATACCTGAGTTGCTTGAGATAGCACTAGGCAAACCTGAACCTCGGTAGGCAACGTATCCTCTATAGTCAAAGATGGCTTGAGATCCCCTTTTGTTAACGGTGTGCCACCAACAGAACGCCCAGGCCTGCGGTCCTAAGCCGGATCGAGGGCTTGCATACCCGAGTGTGTGATCTCACACGATCTTCTATTCAATTCCGGCATTAGTGACATGACAAACTCATTTGCTATGATTGTTCAACAGATTCCTGTGATAATACTGAGTTGAACTGGGTCGAGCCCCTGGAGGCAACGGGTTTCAAATCTAAGTGTGGTGGTTGCAAAGCATTGGAAAAGGGGTGGGGGGATTGTGACGTCTTGGCGTCCAGTTCTTAAGTCCCAGGTGATCGCCAAGGCCTAGAGGACAAGGTCACGCCCTAGGTCCAAATATACCATAATTGGTAGTCAAGAAGCTGGAGTTCCTAAAGAAGGGGGCGTAATTTGGCTGTGAGGTTGTAGTACCCCTCCGCTTGTATTATGACTAGTTATACACGTCAATCGTAGCTGCAAGCTACAGTATGTGCTGAGAGCATCATGGAAGCAGCAGGGGAACGTCTCACAATAACGGTAGCATAGTTATCCACAAACTCTAGTTTATATATAGTTCTGTCTGTCTACGCGTGGTATGCTCGTAACAAACACCCTGTCTAATTCTGCGCTACCGCGTAGCGATTGGTGGTTCTTTGAAAATTAAGTTTACAATCCACATGTGCAATATTGTCAGGGGATTTGTCGACACAGAGTGAAAGGCAGAATGTAGATACTGTAGTATAGGTAGGATCTAGAAGAGCAATAAATCCTGCCCTTCTCCAAGAACTAGGGAGGGCGAAGCCCTCCATATATAGGGTCGCTGGTGGGTCACCGCTAATATAGTACTATCTTACATAAGTCCCTGACAAATATAGGGGTAACGGGGTATTGATCTCTACTACGCCTCTTCCCAGGTGCCTCTTCCCAGGTCATCTTGCCACTTCATAACTCTTCGTTGCACCCAACATTCTCAAATAAGGATATGGTTATACAAGATGCCTACTCAGTACATCATACATATACGGTATACTACAACTCTTACAAATTTCCTTAGGTCCCCACAACACACTTCTGCATTATTTGATAAGAGATATCGTACAAGGGGGTTTATAAGGCAGTGAGAGCACAATGACTAATAAGGGCCGACTTACACGCTACCTCTTCCTCTAATCAAGGAGTCATAGCTATCATCTTCACAGTTAATTCTTTCAAATCGCAACTTTATGACCTATCTTGTCTTGCTGTTTTCCCCTGTTTGATACGGTGACTCACCTTTCTACTTCCAACTTTACCGCCCCGATATACAATTTGGGCCTGCCGAACCTTTCTCTATGGTACAGTAGCCCACCAAGCTGCTATAGAAAAGCTTTCGACATGACAAGCCTTTTGCACTACGGTATAGCAAGCTGTAGACGTACGTCAATACTTGAACATGATGCACGAGGAAGACCAGAGAACCCATCCGACTGATGGCAATTATCCTGGGATTGGTGATTAGCCTCGGACTGAGATCTAGGAGGGCCTGGTGACTTGTCTAAACCAGACCACTCTCAGCAACCTATAAGGTCTATCTCGGATCAGTACTTCTTAATAATCCCGAGCACATCTTGACATCACCAAACAGACAAGTCACAATCATTTCCAATGCATATTTTCAAAGACAGCATCTTATTTGCTCTATCAACTAATAGCTATCTCTCCCACAAAGTCCAGACATGTTAAAGATTGCGACCACCTCGGCTCAGGTGGTACCGATAGCCATGACAACTGGGTCATTTAAGACCTGACCAGCGTGAGGCCGTAGGTCGACAGAATCTCGTTGACGGGCTGGAAGTAGGTGATGCCGCCGGAAGTGCAGTCGCCGGAGCCTCCCGAGGTGACGCCCTGGGCCTGGGCACCAGAGTAGAAGGAACCGCCAGAGTCGCCGGGCTCGGCGCACACGTTGGTCTGGGTGAGGCCGGTGACACGTCCCTCGGCGTAGGTGACGGTGGCGCCCAGAGAGCGGACGGTGCCGCAGTGGACGCCGGTGGTGGAGCCGGAGCGGCAGATGCTGGCGCCGACGCTGGACGCGGTGCTGCCCGACACGGGCAGGTCACCAGAGCCGTAGCCGTCGATGGTGCCGCTGAGGGTGGTTCCGCTGACAGTGCGGATGTAGCTCATGTCGGCGCTGCCCGGGAAGACCGAGGCCGAGAAGGTGCCCAGCGAGCTGCCGCTGCTGGTGGTGGCGGAAGAGCCCGCGGTACCGCAGTGGCCGGCCGAAACGAAGCCCGTCGTGACCGAGAAGCCGACGGAGCAGCGAGCGCTCCGGTCGATGATGTAGGCATCGCCGCCCTTGACCGTGGCGAAGGTGGTCGGCATCGACTCGACGGTGACCACTTCGAACTCACCCGCGGCGAGCCCGACCTGCGAGGCAAGCGCCTCGGCGTGGGCGGTGCTGCTGGCGAGGGCCTCCACGACAAGCTTGTTGGTGGTGACATCGACGTAGTACGCGGCGATGCCCGAGTCGGTCGAGTCCGTAGGGCTCTCGGACTTCGAGATGTCCATGTTGTCAAGCGCCTGCTTGGCCTGCTCGAGCTTGGAGAGGCTGTTGGCCATGATGACCGGCGTGGCGCCGGCGTTGGTCACATCGGCGGCCAAGGCCTGGTCAGTGATACCGACATTGATGGTGGTGCCGTCCGCGGCCACCCACGCGCCGGCGAACGAGTCACCCGCCGTGGTGCGCAGCTGCTCGATGACGTTGCTGGCCTGGATCTCCCGGGCGACACGAGCAGTGGCCTGCTCGGCGTCCAGCCCCAAGTCGCGCTTCATGGCGTTCAGGATCTTAGGGTGGAGGCTGGTCGTGGCCTGCGTGGGAGCACCGTAGGCAAGGGGCAGGACGACCGCCAGGAAGGCGAGGAAGTTAGTGAGCTCCATGTCGAGCGTTCGAGAGACAAGAGGTAAGCGAAAGAGGCCTGGATGTTGTAGAAGCTGTAGAGCAAGTGAGATGAGTCTGGGATGCTGCTGAAAACTGCCAGACTGGGTGAGAACATGCGTACTTATTTATATTCATCCAGGCTCGAGTACCATGGCCATGATCTCGCTCCTGTTGTCGCTATCTCAAGCAGAGAGGCCTACACTACACCATCCGTCGCCAGATTCCAACCGTTGCCATATTCCAACCATCGCCATCTTCCTGCCGTCGCCATATTCCACCTTCCCAACCCATCCCAACCCGTGATACTACCGCAGGCTTCAATCATATCAGCTTGGCAATCCTCGAAAGGCAGCTCAGAGGACAACCGCTTCGCGATGTTACAGTGGTGTCGGTCGGCCAGTCCTTAAAAGGCACCTGCGAATACTGTGCCCTACGATACGATAGGATATAGCTTGGTAATGGGAGCACAAGTCTTGGTAATTAGGAGGAAAACAAGAGATAGGGATCGGATAGGAGCTTGTCATAGATAAGGTGCTATAGCTCACGCCTCTTACACCCCATACCCCATTCAGTTGAACAAGATGCAAAACCAGGGCCAGAACATCGGCTCCGGATGGTGGACCGGCTGTATCTTCAAATTAGGCAAGTCAACGTCGAGTTCCTGGCCCATGTCGTTTTATGCCCAGACAGTCTAGACCGGGCCGTCGAACGCCTCCTGCTCGCAAGAATCGGGTTGCCGGCAGCCGACACTAACCGGAAAAACTCATGTAGACTTCGGCTCCCGGTGATACAACCATCGAGCGTCAACTTGGCCAAGGCATTATTTGTATGCTACCAGCTGGCGCTGGTTTGTATACTACCTGGTGCCCACCCCTTACTGGCTCTTGGGCCTTTGCTTCGTAAATATTACAAATAGTTGAAGAAAACAATATAAATGAGAACCCTACAAACCCCGGGACAGATATAACGCAGCGGAGGCGAAGCTTCTGGAGCTGAACAGCGTCAATTTCTGCGACCTCGGGGCGCGGACTTGGCATTTTCAGGCAACAAGGGGGGTGATGTGCCTAGCGCGCGCGTGAAGTTCTGTGTCGTGGGCGCTTAAGAAGTGAGAAGAAATGACGCCTCGTTCGATAGTTTCCTGTTGGGAGGCAGCAACTGTAACAGTGTTGACGGCCTTGAAGATGTCTATACACTCTCTATTTCGGAGGTTGTCTGGTTTAAAGTGCCACATCCGCTGGTGGCCCGCCCGTATCTCGGGTGTGTGCTCGCTGGTCACCGAATGCTCGTAGTAGGCGGGGTCAATTCGGACTTGGAATCGTCCTCACGCATCGGGGAGTGGACCCCGGAGCTAAAGGCATCGGTGTTTTTGATATATGGCATCACGCCCATTCCCAACACGAGGGGGGTTCCAGATTGGGTATGGGTGTTATATTCTTCTGGAATAGTAGAGTTGACGCTCAGGCGGAACCCTATATATCACAGGATGTGATTAGACGCTGGTACGATGCTGGGTACGTGAGAGGCTGCTGTGTATATGAATTGCAGCGCCTTAAACACTGAAATCCACGGTTATTGTGTATAGGAACCAAGAAGAGGTGAGTTGGTTATCTGAAACGTTGAAAAGGCCCGTTGTTTCTGAGGGTACAATGTTTCTCCGTTGTCCCGAAAGCGCCGGACGGATATTTGTCTAATTGTGGGAATCTAGGCACTCCACCAGGACCGAGCCCAGGGGCAGGGGGTTCGACCGGTTCGAGCACCGATATGACGTCCCACACATGTTCAAGTGGGAGGAATAGTAGCCACTGTACTAGGCTGACTAACAGATATCGCGATGCTATGGATGTGGTATTATTGATGTCGTCGAGGTCAATGTCATCATGTCGACGAGATGCTGCTAGTCCGTTCTACCAGCAATAAAGTATACTCCTCCCAATATTTAAACCCGCGGGGTATTTAGCAGGGCCTGCAGCGAAGGCAAAATGATTCTAAGACTTATGGCTTTGATTGCTAGTCTGTATGAATGGACGAGATATGCATCAAAATTCAAATCAGTGATTACCTTCGACGTTGTCGATGTAAAGATGAAGAGCTGAAGCATCTGTCTGTGACCATTTATTATTGTTGGTCCCGCATATTCCCTCCGCATCTATGTTGAACGGTTTCGAAGCAGAGGCTACCTACCTCAGGGGGGGGACAGGTTCTAATGAAGATCACGACGCTGTAGTGCTTTGGAATATTGGGATATAAACTGAGGTTCGACGTTGCTCAGTTCACCTAGTATAGGAACAGTAAACGTGCTGCGCAACATTGTGCAATCGTGGTAGACCGCCCTCGGAGGGTTGTGGGGTTCAAGGCTGTAACGTGATGCGAGTAGCCAATTTCGTGGTAGAAAGGGAATATGCGTACAATAAATTCATAGGACTGGAGGACCAACCCGATAACTCGGGATAACACAGCCGTCCGAATCATCCGTGGATAGAGTTGCGAAGGCTTTAAGGCAAGGATGTGATTAATTAGTTGGGGGCTGCGTTATTCGGACTGGGATGTGTTACTCATACTACACAATGTCCTCCGGATAACCTATATACATGCAATGACCTTCGAGTGCCTGTAAACATAAAAACGCCCCTGTAGACTTCGCAACATTGCATTTTCCAATGTCGCGCATCACATCACCTGAACAGATCGCAGCCCCAAAGGCGAGAAAAGACACGGTAGGCTGTAGCTGATTCATCTAGTTGCGAGAGGCCAAACCAAACACGCTTGGGTAAAAACGTAGCAAGAGAAAAACGACCGCTTCCCAGGCACAGCATCAGAGCTTACTTCTAGCCCGCGTGTTCCCCCTCTCGTCCTTGTACGTCGCCAGCGCATTGCGTCTGCTATCGCCGCCGTGATCGACCTCGACGGGGGCGTCGAAGATCGACCTCTCGCCGCCGGGCTTCCCAGCGCGCTCGTCGGCGGGGACGTACTCGCGGGCGCCGGCGCCCTGGTACAGCTGGCGGGGGCGCCAGATCTTGACGCCGGCCGGGTTGAGCATCTGCTGGCGCCAGTGGGCGAGCCAGCCGACGCAGCGGGGCACGGCGAAGAGGACGGGGTAGAAGTCGAGCGGGAAGCCCATGGCCTGGTAGATGAGCCCGGAGTAGAAGTCGACGTTGGGGTAGAGGTTGCGCTTGCGCATGAACTCGGACCGGCGCGCGTAGTCGGCCAGGGCGAGCGCCGTGTCGAGCAGCTGGTTGCGCCCCGTGACGGCGAAGACCTCCTCGGCCAGGGCGCGGATCGCCGTCGAGCGCGGGTCGACGTTCTTGTAGACGCGGTGGCCGAACCCCACGAGCACGCGCTCGCGCCGCTCCACCTTCTCCATGAAGGCCGGCACGTTCTCCGGCGACCCGATCTCGATCAGCATGCGGATGGCGCTCTCGGAGGCGCCGCCGTGCGAGGGGCCGTACAGGGCCGCGCACCCGGCCGCCATGACGCTGTAGGGGTCCACCAGGGAGCTGCCGACCTGCAGCACGGTCGCGGTCGAGCAGTTGACCTCGTGGTCGGCGTGGATGATGAAGAGCGCGTCGAGCGCGCGCTCCAGCACCGGGTGCGGCTGGTACTCGTGGCCCGACAGGTTGTCGAGCAGGTACAGGAAGTTGCCCGTGTACGACAGGCCCTGGGCCGGGCGGTTGAAGGGCCGGCCCTGCCGCATCCGGTACGACGCGGCGGCCAGCGTCGGCGCCTTGCCGATGATGCGGAAGATCTGCTTGTCGAGCATCTCGAGCGACTCCCGGTTGCCCGAGGCGGCGCTCGTGTACAGCTTCTGGCCGCGTAGCGAGGGGTTCGCCTCGGGCGCGAACGAGCCCAGCGTGGAGAAGGCGGCCGTCAGCATGGACATGGGGTGCGAATCGTAGCGGAACGACTTGAACATGCCCTCGATGTCGCTGTGGATGAAGGTGTGGTGCAGAATCTCATCCTGCCACTTGGTGTACTGCGACGTGGTGGGCAGCTCGCCATAGATCAGGAGGAAGGCGGTCTCCAGGAAGTTGCTCTTCTTCACCAGGTCCTGGATGGGGTACCCGCGGTATCGCAGGACGCCGTCTTGGCCGTTGATGTAGGTGATCTTGCTCTGCACCACAGCGGTGTTCATGTAGGCAGGATCGAAGACCCTCAGACCCTGCTCCGTCTCATCCTCCTCGCGGTCGCCCTGTTGCGGCTGCGCCTTGATCTTTTTTATGTCGGTAGCCAAGACGGAGTTCTGCTTGATGGGAATCTCGTAGACCTGGTTGGTTCTGTTATCCACCACCGTCAGCGACTGACGTGGGGCAGTCTTTGAGACCGTCACCATTCTGCAGTGCAGCTACAAGTTGTCTAAAAGTCTAAAAACAAAGAAATAGATGGGCGTCTAGTTTACAAAGCTGAAGCGGACACGCACGCTGACGACGATAGATGACAGATGATAGATGGGTGAAATTACAGAAGACGAATACAGGAAGCGAAGAGAAATGGCTCAGGTGATCAGATTCCAGGAGTACAAATTAATAGTATCTAGGTACTGTAGGTACACGGTATTGTACTGGCGGTAGTAGGGAGTTACAGGCGTGCCATAACCCCGTTGAGAGCCGCGGGTTGACATGGTTGAGTTGTCCCGGTTGGTTGGCATTGATGGGTGATTGCCTATAAATGGGTCTCCATACCTACCTCGGCATTTTTCTTCGAGCACTAACTATTCTCGGCACTTGATCTCCAGCACAGTCCAACATGAGTTCAACTGCTTTGTCTACGAACGTATGAACTACTACGTAATTAACCAGCCCTGTCAGCCACATGCCTTTCCATCTCGGCTTGTGAAGAGGCGGTTGAAAGATATAAAGCTAGATACTTTCGTATCGCTTTGGCTCTGGCAATTCTGGGCCTAGTAGGGGTTCAAGGTTGCCATAACGCAGGCCATCGGTGTATCGTAACGTTGTAGACAATTACAGTGATGTTCGTGGTCCAGTATGAACACACAGCTCCAAGCATAGTGACCTTTTTTGCTAAAATAATACATACTTCATACTCAACTCCATCACGAACTTCTGCTTCTTGCATACTGAACTGTATATGGTCAGGTGGTTTGTAAGCGTTGAATGGACTTATTGATTGCATCATCAAACAGTGAACTACCCCTACCTACCCTGCTAATGTAGGTAACTAAAGACCCATCTTTTAAGCTACTTAGGCTGATGAAGAGGCCCCACTGATGAAATACCCAGCAATGATAGCAACGATAAGAGACTCTCCAAATATTTTTTGACAATCTCACTTCTACACACCACATTACACTACGTAGTAGACGAAGCGCAACCAACAGCGCGTAGTACGAACATTCTCAAAGCAGCTTTCGATTGAAGCTGAAGAAAGCTCACCAAGTCGTCGACAAGTCTTACTAATAACCGTCACGATGGTAGGAGAGGGGAAAGCCGCCGCGGCAAAGAAGGACCCTCGGGCGTGGTCTGCCCTCACGCCCCCATTGGCCGACTTCATCCTGGAAGCTGTATCGGCCATGGGCTTCACTAAGCCGACGCCAGTACAAGCCCATGTTATACCCCTATTCAACGGAAACAAAGATGTCGTAGTCGAGGTGCGTAACGCGGTGGCCGCCGGTCCGATGCGGTGCGCGACATGTCGAACCTGAGAAACGAGACTGAACTGTATAATAGGCTGTTACTGGTAGCGGCAAGACCCTGGCCTATGCGATCCCTCTACTCCAGAGGATACTCAGGCTGGAGGAGCCCACGAAGCGAAACCACATAGCCGCCATCATAGTATCTCCGACTCGAGAATTGGCTACCCAGATACACTCTGTAAGGCTTTCGTTCCGTCCTGTCGCACTACCTGCTTGTCTTCACCAAATCTATGTTACTGACTGTAACTCTAATTGTGCCATGGCAGGTAATTCTTTCACTCTTAGCCTTCCATCCTACGTCGGCCGAACTCCTCCCACTCCTCTCCGGAGAAGAAAAGCGACCGGCCACGAGCACCCCGGCTGTCGTTCCCCAACTTCTGATCGGCGGTTCTGCCGCGACCACGGCGCAGGATCTCAGCTTCTTCTTGCGACACAGCCCGAACCTCGTCATCTCCACGCCGGGCCGCCTCGTCGAGCTCCTCTCGTCCCCGCACGTGCACTGCACGCAGTCAACCTTCGAGGCCCTCGTGCTCGACGAGGCCGACCGCCTGCTCGACCTGGGCTTCAAGCAGGACCTCTCGACCATCCTCTCGCGGCTGCCGAAGCAGCGCCGGACCGGGCTTTTCAGCGCTAGCATGAGCGAGGGCGTCGAGGGCATCATCCGGGTGGGGCTGCGGAATCCCGTCAAGGTGGCCGTGAAGGTCAAGAACCTGAAGACGGGGGGCATCATCGAGGAGCGGACGATCCCGGCCAGTTTGCAGATGACGTACCTGGTCACGCCGGCCAGCCACAAGATCCCATCCCTGATGCAGCTGCTGGAGAAGCTGGACCCGCGGCCGCAGAAGAGCATCGTCTTCCTCTCCACCTGCGCAGCAGTCGATTACTTCTCCAGCGTATTGCCTGCGCTCCTGCCCGAAGGCTTCACGCTGGTGCCTCTGCACGGGAAACTGGACGGCAAAGTGCGCGAGAAGAACTTCACGCGGTTCATGAACTCCATCCAGCCCACGGTGCTCCTCACCACCGACGTGGCGGCGCGCGGGCTGGACTTCCCCCAGGTGGATCTCGTCGTGCAGGTAGACCCGCCGTCGGACCCGAAGAACTTCAAGCACCGAGCGGGGCGCGCGGGGCGGGCCGGCCGCCGGGGCCTCTCGGTCGTCTTCCTGCAGCCGGGCCGGGAGGAGGACTACGTGGCGTTCATGGACATCCGGAAGACGCCGATCGCGGCGCTCGCGCGCCCCGCGCTCGACATCGGCGACGCTGACGCCGAGGCGGCGGCGCAGCGGATCCGCGCCGAGGTCCGCCGGGACCGCGCGCTCCACGACCGGGGCCAGAAGGCCTTCGTCAGCTGGGTGCGCTCGTACTCGAAGCACGTGGCGTCGTCGATCTTCTCGACGCGCGACCTCGACTGGGCCGACCTCGGGCGCGCCTGGGGCCTGCTGCGGCTGCCCAAGATGCCCGAGACCCGGGCGCTGCAGCCGGTCCCGGACCGCTCCCTCGGCGGCGCCGCCGCCGACCTCGACTGGGACGCGTACGCGTACGCGCAGAAGGACCGCGAGCGGCAGCGGCTGGAGGCGCTGCGGCAGGCGCGCGAGGCCGACCCCCGCGACGCCGAGGAGAAGGCCCAGGAGAGCCGCGCCAAGCGCAAGCGCAACACCGAGGCCTGGAGCAACAAGCACGAGCAGGAGGGGACGCGCGCCGAGCGCCGCGACAAGCGGCTGCGCCGCCGCGAGGCGGAGCGCCGGGGGACCCTGACGGAGGAGGAGCGGCAGAAGGAGGAGGAGCTGCAGCGCATGCTTGCCGAGATCAGGGAGGGGAACCGGCGCAAGTTCGCTAAGGAGCAGCAGCAGCAGCGGGCCGAGGCGTCTGCTGCGGGTGGCGAGGGCGATGTGTTTGAAGGATTCGATTGAGGAATGAACTAATGGGCGGGTGCGTACTTGGGTAGTTAACATGTATGCATGCGTATGTGTGACTAAGGTTGGTGGATGGACGGGCGATGGATGAGGACAAGGAATACAATACCCGCTGCGCTGGTTACACACGAATGAGTAGAACTCGAAGATGGCAGGCCATGATGTGGTTGCCGATGTTTATATGGTCCGGAAGTACATCGGGCTTGAATCATACGGTATCGATCGCTCGTAAGGCTGCCTGCCTGTTGCCATATCTGAAGCTCCGACTATGACTTGGATTCGTGAGTTGGCCTTTCTATGCACACCAAGGTGACGGACGATATACCCACTCAACTCGTAGACCTTACTATGTAGCCGACCGTCTAGCCTCAGACGCATCCCGTCGCATCACTGTAACTATGGGAATACGTATACATATACAATTTTGGTGACTCGAATTTTGGAGGGATATCATTCATTGGTGTGTGGGTAAGGCTATATAAATAGCTATAGGTATTAACTAAAGCTAGGAAGAAGAGATCGAAAAAGCAGCGCATGTACATCGTCGACTTCTTTCTCAAAAGCGAGCGATACTGGGTATCCATGTTGGGTATCCGAAATAACAAACAAACAAGGAAAGAGAAATACATCCGTCCATTCCGTCATCCGTCATTCATGCTCTCAACATTAGAGACCTCCATTACCAGTCGACCAATCATTGTCTCATCATGCCCGGGATATTGATTTTTTGTTATTTTCTTCTCTTACTCCTTTCCCTTGTTTTTCCGTTTTCGCTACTCCATTCTACCTCCCGCGTGTCGTCAAATGTTTGGTCATACAAGAGGATGGGCGTGGCGTGAGGTCATGAGATCGGGATCTCGATTCGGATCTCTAGATGTTCTCGACAATGTGGGACTTGATGGCCTGGTTGAAGCCGGCGTCGCTGCTGAAGTCGTGGACCTGGTCGTCGCCGGCGGCGTACTTGTGCCTGTCGGCGGCGGCGAGGGAGGCGTCGAAGGCGGCGGAGCCGGGCATGGTCTGGTTGGTGGCGGGCAGGAAGATGACCTTGCTGTTGGCGGACTTGGCCATGGCCTGCATGGCCTCGAGGTAGCGGATCTGCATGGCGGGGGCGGAGGAGAGGATGTCGGCGGCCTGGCGCATGAGCTTGGCGCTCTCGACCTCGGCCTTGGCGGCGATGATCTTGCTCTCGCCGATGCGCTTGCTCTGCGCCGCCATGGACAGCGAGTTCTGCAGCTCGCTGCTGAAGACGATGTCCTTGATCAGCATGCTCTCGACCTGCACGCCCCAGCCGGCGGCGACGTCCTCGATGATCTCGCCGATGCTCTGCGCGATCTCCTCGCGCCGCTCGATGACGTCCTGCAGCACGCGCGCGCCGACGACGTGCCGCAGCGTCGTCTGCGTGCGCTCGACCAGGGCGGTCCGCACGTTGGCGATGCCGAAGGCGGCCTTGTGCGGCGACGTGATGTGGTAGTAGATGACCGAGGTCAGCTCGACGGTGACGTTGTCCTTGGTCATGCACACCTGCTTGGGCACCTCGACGATCTGGATCTTGACGTCGACCTGGATCAGGCGCTCGCTGAGCGGGTTGATCTTGACCAGGCCCGGGTCGACGGCCTTGTAGAACTTGCCGAACTTGGTCACCAGGCCCACGTTGCCCTGGCCCACCTGCTTGTACGGGTTCGGGCAGCACACGCAGCACGGCACGGCGCCGGCCGAGCCCATGCACGCCCCGAGCATGTTGATCATGGTCCCGTACCAGCCCTTGGCGTCGGCGTCGTTGCCGACGATGGACGCGTAGCTCTGCTGCAGGTCTTCTTGGCGCGGGCGCTCGACCACCATCTTGGCCTGCGGCCGGAAGCCCGGCGTCCCGTCGTGGCCGCCGTTGATGGGGTCGGGCCCCTTGCCCTTGCTGGCGCCAATGCTGCTGGTGGTCGTCTGAGAGTCCATGTTGAGCGAAGTGTCGATCTGCGGAGTTATACGTAGAGAGCTATATGTAGGTTTGTATGAACTGGCTGGCTGGCTGGTAGTTGAAATGCAGATATTGTTCCCAATCCCTTGGATAATCTCTTCCCTGTTTTTTTGTCAAATACAATGGGAAATATTTCTTGCAAACGGGAGAAAAGCAAAAAAATACGGTAGCTCAAACTGTTTAAGTATCAAAACACACCTACAGGGTCGCATTGCAGTTGAGCCCTTGAGCACATGGCACAGCCCCCCAGCTTTCGCTAAACTGCTACTAAACAAGCGCTAGGTAGGCGGGCTTGGCTGACAGGTGGGAAACCGCGATGCGCCTGCCAGACTGGAACTCCCAGACTAGGGTGCGACCTCCAGCTGTTGTGGAACCACAAACCACAGCCCTTGAAGCCTAGTGCCACAATCCACACGCGGGGTTAGGCTTTGTACAAGGCTCATTGTAGTCTTGGGACATCCCAGTTGGATATTGACCTATCCAGCGGTGTTTCAATCTGGTGTGGATCGTGACAAATTCTCTGGCACTTCCAATGAACACGGGACCCGTCGGCAGGCAACATTTAGGTGATACGTGGTAACGTTAAGTACATACGACCTACTAACAGTTATGCAACTCACCTGCAGTCGATCTACTTTGAGCTTATTTACTGCTCCCTGGAGCTAGTGAATGGGCCCGAACATGCAAACATACAACAATCACATCACGAAGGTTTTTTTGAGTATCAGCTGTAATACGTCGATAGGTGGTAGGTATAATCATTATTAGAGTTGACCGAAATGCCTAAATGCGTGTCTTTCTTCAGTCTCTCTTCCAGACAGCCCAGACTACTGTTCAAAGATACCCAGTAGGAATTACTGAGTCTAGGTGGCAGTTAGGTGGGTTCATTATGACGTCTCCCTGTCAGCTCAATGGCGGCGGAGTTCCCCTTTAGCTCATCTACCTACCCAGCCATTGAAGGAATCTCACCAAGGTTCCTCGGGCAACCTTGGTCCTTGGAGGTCATCGTGATCTTGCATTTTGGGGATTCGTACGGCAAAAAGTGCTCAGAGACATGGAGAACATATGGAACCGAACCAAAGCGGAATGCAACGCATTCCATACCTGTCCAATTGAACCAATCAGACACTTCGATGCCCATCGCTTGTATACCTACCTACAACTGCTACATAACACTCTCACACTTCACTTCGTGCAACATCTTATGTACGCATTGTTACTCTGGCCAAGAACTCTGCGACAGTGTGACTGTGGTATCCTTCAAACTTGTTAAAGAAGGATAGTTTGGATAGCATTTCCAACTTACTCCGTCCCATGACGACCGATGAGTATTGATCGATCCTGCCTTGAAGTTGAAAGGCGAACGTAATCTCATTTCCTGTCGAGGCGTTCTGGTTGGTCTTTTTCTAAGCCACGATATTCAGCCATTTCTGACACATTGTGTTCACCTTATTCCCGCAATATTATTACCGGTTGCAAACCACCCAAGCAGCCAAACTGCACTCTTCGGAGAATTCCAAAAGTACTTTGCAGGAGCATAGCCACAATTCCTACATAAGCAGCCAAGAAGCTCTTGACCGCATACGTCAGGAAAAATACAATATCGACATTAGCATTAGCAAATCATTTATATGACGCCCGACTACCATGTGGACAGCCCAAATGTAATGCAGCCCGCTGCTTACCTACCTTGCCTAGGTAGATACGCTTATGGAATGTTATAGCTAATGGCCAATTAAAATGTTCCTCGTCAGCTGATGGACAATTCCCTTGTTCAGAGTTTTATCTTTTCGTATCCCAAGTCCTGGCCAAATTTCACCGGCTCAGCGCCTTCGACGGTCCCGAAACTAACACCTTCAGCTCGGTGATCGCTCCACAATTACCCCATACTGAAAGTGGCTATGCGGTCCAGCTGATCTATCGGCCGGCCGGCCTGCCGGCTTATAGTCATAACGGCGGAATTATCTGGGCATTTCGCCATGTAACAATGATTTGCCACGGCTCACAGGCAAACTGGGCGTGCATTGTGCTTCTAGAACATTGCCGAGGTTGGCTCGTTCCAATTCTTCCAGAAAACAGGTGATCTCCAAGATGGAAGTTCCCGGCCCCAATCCGCCAAACCTTAGGTACACTCTGACCTTCTTTGTCCTACCTACCCAAACAGTTATCCGGACCGCCTTTCTCCGGACTCAGCTTGGCTTCCCGACTAAGCTAGCGATCGACCAGATCGATCATCATGTTGCGCCGTGCGGGCCCACCGCAGTCGTTCAAATGCGTACAAGGTTATAATCAGATCAATGACAGAACTTTTAGATGCACATCGTTCTACCTACCAAAGGTCAGTAGATATGACTCGAGCGCCATCCATCTCGTGAAAGGCCCGTATGCGATCACCAAGATATATAGGTATTCGTCACTGTAGAGCAAGAGTGAATATTGAACAGTCCCATATATCAACCAAGATAGAAACAGAAGCAAAAGCAACGTGCTAGACGTTGGCAGATCTACCATAGAGAGATGGGCCTTCTCGGGGGTCTTAACAAACAATCCCGTACTTCGTATAGGTAATTATATCTACTCGATTGCCGCATCCTCCACTTTGCTGCCAGCCTAGACAGCCTCCGCCATCGTCACCACTTCTCACTCAGCCTTGCCATTAGCGGCCGTGGGGCGCCCTATCTATACCAGTCTCGTGAAGTACATAGGAAATTATACATATGTTTTAGCCGCGGTGTAGCAAGGCTCAGCCTAGTCCGCAGTTCATAGCCTCAGTCATAGGTCCTTGTAGGTACTCAGGACGTCGTTGCATACGGCGTATAGACTTCGAGCGCATATCCATAAGGGGCTATGCAGGTTAATGACAGCAGCGATGTTGCATCCCGTTTTTCATACAATTGGTTATTATACCCAGCCTGTGCTTTTTGTTAAGTCACAGTAAAGCTCTTGGCGCCTTATTATTGCTTGAACGCTTTAGCTGAAAGGGGAAATGGTCCCTGCTAGGCAGAGGTCGATCCCCTTTATTGCTAGGGGCACTTGAACCAATCAAGGTTATATACGGCCTGGCTTTAATGTATAAGCATAAGACTCTATATGGCCTTTTTTCAGTGGGGGAGAAGCAAAGTGATAATAAAATAATGAGTAGTAAATTAATCAGTGCAGTACGATTGTGTGTGTGTTTTTGCAGATAGTGTCGTTTACCAATTGTGTGAATAGGGGCAAAACAAAAGTTGGTATTCAATGCCCCTATGTATATACAGGATTTCGGAACTCGGTACCTGTTTCCCTAGTGTCCCAATTCCGGAGGATAGTAAATAAATTCACCTATAAATACTTCGTATCAATTAATTGTATATCAAGTGGCATTCTCATTATTGTGAGGTTTCGAATGCTTACCGTTACTTTCCAGCATTCCGCCTCTCTCAGTATCACCATGGCATATAGAGGTTGGAGAAAGCCATAAAGACAATAAAGAAGGACCTCTGAAAGAGGACCGCGAATTGGGAGTTAACATTGAGGTCGATGACAGTCTGACTGTAGGAGGCTAGGATGGCAGGCCCAGTTAGTGAGGCGGAGCCGTTTCCATCAACCAAGCCACCCTCCACCTTTTTACTAGGTACATACGTAAATGGCATACTGAAGTGGCTATGGAGTCAGTCTAATTTTTTAGCTACTACACCGCAAACACGAGTCCCACTTCAGTGGAAGGGAAGGGCGTTGATATGTTAGGATTCGCAGACTTGGAGTGGTTGATGGAAACGCCATCCTATGGTTTGGAATCTCAGCTATCTAGAGCCATCATAAAGGGGTCTAGTCCTTTAAGGTCTCCGGTTTCCCTTATATAAGGTAGGGGGCCAGGACGCCTAGGGTACTTGACATTACCCAAAATGTGCAACGTGCCTATAGGCTGTAAGTATTAACATGACACTTTACGTTTGCTTACCACATCTAGTAGCATATTTGTGTGAGCATGAGTTAGTTGGTGCTAATGCGTTGCTAGAACTACCTAGGCTCTAGCTAACATTTCGCGGACATTGTATGTTGTGGGGCACCGGTTTCTCTCTCTTCCAGAACCGCTGGGATAGTCTATATCAACGAAAATAACGAAGGTTTTCATCACATACGACCATACCATGTGGAAAATTCGGGATCCCGTCCGCTCTCCCCTAGACAAACCACATAGGGCCAGGCTAGTAGTTGGGTCGGTGACGACCAGCGAATCCCTGGTGTTGTATGTTTTTGCTGTTGAGCATTATTTTTTATTTTATTTTTCTCCTTCTCTCCTTTTCTTATATCTTTGTTGGGTGACTGAGAGGCTCTGCTACTAGTCAGCTGGTGTGTGTGGAAGGAGAGTGTGAAGAGCCCGAAATCGAAGAACACTTTTATGTTCGCGGAGTCCCCACACTACAGACATTACTGTACCTAGAGCGTACGGCTAGGCTAGTCTTGCTCCTGGATCCAGCAATACAGTATCTCTGTCCCAGCTCCTCCGGAACCGCGAGGTTGGCGTCGAATTTGTTGTTCACTCTCCTCTTCGTCCTCTCCCGGCTTGTTCGATGCATATGGTAGAGGGCTACGGACAAGGATAAAGATACCGCATAGGGGAAGTAAGACAGCGTGGTTAGCTCCAGAGGGGATGCGAACACATTTTGCTAGGTAGCAGACTTCCGTCTCTCGTGTTTGCATTTCGGCGAGCAGAAGAAGGGCTGGAAGACGTGTTGTTGGTAGGTGGTGGTGGCATTGATAAACTGATGGATAGCATCTCCCTCCAGAGTGAGAGCCGGTCAGTACGACGACATGGACAACAACGAGATACAGTGCCTCTGGGCTAGCCTGCAACAACTGGAACCCACTCTGCCTATGTCTATCCCGCACTCTCCGGGCAGATCATCGAAGTCAGGCCACGATTCTTCCCAGACACACCATCCCCACCTTGCTGTGCGGCATAATGTACGTCGGTACCGGGCGTACGAACGGGATGCCATTAGTGGGGGTATCTAGACCAGCTCGAGCCTCGAGCAGGTTCTCGACGAGGCCGTTATCCAGCGCAACTTTCAGGCTGCCGAAAAAGCCGATCCGTGAAGTTTCGCGTCGTTATCTCCATCCCCTGGCAATATTAAAAGGTAGTTAATGACGTGCTGCTGCTGCAGGCGTTAGTTCTTGCTACTCTACTAATACGTCTTCCTCTTACTCTCGCTCTCTGTGCTGCACAGATATCGGTACTCGCAAGCGCAGGTGCGGCCGCACCGCAACGCTCTTGCGCGCTGTAAGGCAGATAGTTTGGTGCGGTATCAGTGAGAGGACAGAAAAGAAAGGCATGGGGGGATTTCTGGCATATCGTGCAGCGTGCTACTGTGCGTAGGTGGGTGCGGGTGTGGATGCTGCAAGGTGGGCGGACACCTGCAGCCGCCAACAAACTAATATCAAAAAGTAAGGTATAGGAGGATTATGAGAAGAGTTAACTAAGGTGTCACTACCATAACTCTTGCGAGATGGGGGGCTTGGGCCGTGTAATCACGGGAAAGTCCGCACATCTGGGAATATCTGGACAAGGTACACTACTGGTCTGATCGAGCAGGTTTGCAGATAGATAGGCCGGTGTTGAAAAGACCTGGGTAGTCGATTACTTCGTGATCGTATATATGGGTTTTGCTGAATTAAGGGGGCAGGTGTTACTTTTGTTGTATGACCTGTGTGGGTAGGCACCTGTTGTGTCTTACTAATGCTGCAAGAATGGTTCAACTGTTACCTAGGTAGTCTAGGTGCCACGGAAACACGGAAAGTCGCATTCTTCGGATGGTATGGAAGTTGAAACACATGCTGGCATCCTGATTCGGTATGCTCGGAACGTGTGGGTTCAAGGTAAACCAGAGCCCACTGATAAGCGCTATAGAAAACAGTAGGTAGGTATAAGTAGCGAGCAACAGTATCTTTGAGTGTAAATGGTGACCTGGCTGGCTATAGTTATATACGAACTTGCAGTTTCAAACCTGACTGTTCACCGCGTTCTGTTTTATGCTTTCGGTCTGATTAGTCGTCAATATGCACCTCTCAACCCATACTTGGATGCGCCCAGAGCCCCTCGAAGTAACACTCAAGCGGGCATCTTCTCTCGGTTACAAGTCAATCGAGCTGGCCGGGGAACCCGACAGATATATCGTTGAGGAAACACGGGCCCTACTGAAGAAATACAACCTGACTTGTTGGGGCACCGTGACTCCGATGTATGGACAGCGAGACTTGGTCGCTGTAGACCTCGCGAACCGGGATGACACAATCCGATACATGAAGAGAGTAATTGATCTATCCCACGGACTGGGGGGTGAGATCGTGACTGTGGTACCCAGTACGGTTGGAAAGCTGCAACCTGGGACCAACCCACAGCAAGAATGGGGGTGGCTATTGCAAGGGATGAGGGAGGTGGCATTGTACGCCCAGGTCAAGAATATCCGAATCGCGGTGGAACCCCTGAACCGCTTCGAGACCTACTTGATCACGAACACCCGCCAGGCCCTGCATCTCATCGAGGAGCTAGGGATGGAAAATGTCGGCGTAGCATTCGATACCTTCCACGCCTCCATCGAAGAGCCTGACGTGGTCGCGGCGATACGCAACTGCGGCTCTAGGATCTTCGACTTCCACCTCGGCGATAATAACCGCCTGTCTCCCGGAGACGGAAGCTTGAACTGGCCTCTCATTGTTCAAGCATTGCGCGATGTGGGCTATGAAGGCCATCTAGCTCATGAGGCCGTGCCGCCCATCGATCGGACTTCATATGGAGCGTTTGGTTCCAACCAGATGGAAGCTGAACCGTGGGACGTGGACGAAGGAACCCTCCAATTCTTAAAAGATCATGCCAGCGGAGTCTTGAGAGATGACTACTACACTGGGCTATTGAAGCGGACTGCCGAGACAATACTGCCTCTCATTCAGTAGCTAGTTTATGTATGGCACGAAGTCATCCAGGGGGGTTATACTGGTATATACCGGTATTCATGGCTAGAGTGCGAAATACATCAAACAATTACATACTTTATGTCCTATTTGTGAGGATGAGACATCCATGGGTCCATGCCTTTGGTGAATATAGCTGATGCCTTCTCGCCTACCAACAAAACGGTAGTCATTGTATTACTAGCAACACGGTGAGGCACACTAAGATCAGCAATTCCGGGACGTTCGAGGGGGGAAGTGACATCCCTAAAGAGCCCAGTGAAATTATGACAAGTTTTATAACCTTCAATGTCCGCGGCTGCTGACCAGAAGATTCGATTGAGTTTTTTGGGTTGGGTCGAACTCCAATACCTGTGGCCGGTTATTCGGGGCCCCAGAATGATACAGGTGACGTAGGTTCCGACGACAGCACGGAAATTCGGGTGTTTCCCATCTCGGAGATGTGGGTGTAAGATTGTATGAGCCGAATCCTGTCTCCTGCCACCCTGAAACACATATCGACGTGAGTGAGAAACGGAGTTGTTGGATTGAAGGTTCTGCAAATCAATAGTCTTGTCGTAACCAAGTTTCTCTATTACGGAGATAACATCTGGCTCGAGGTCCTTTCCACGATGGGTTCCACTCGACACAGAGGCAGGGTCATCAGCTCCGTGTACATCTTTAGGGTTTGGGCCATGATATATCTCGATTTGTCCAGGAAGTGGCCAGATATGCGTCAAGCGACGTATAGAGATCCAGAAAGCAGGTGTACATTTTTTGATGATGGAGGTAGCTCATCACTTGACCCCCCTGGGGTGTCCCATGTACTGAAGTCAACATCTTGCCCACGAGTTAACATGATATCCACCCTGGATAACTGTTTGCTGTCGGGATATATTGCTGACTCGCCTTACTGTGCTTGCTGCAGGTTATGCGCGGCTTGCTAATGATACTCAGATGCGGAACAGAGAGGAAAGTCACAACATTACACTTATCACACGGGAAATATAGCCAAGTCTGGTGGCTATAATAACCCAAGCTGTAGGATGGACTGGAACGCACTGTTTCCTAATATAATCAACAGGCAAACAACGACGGATGACGCGAATGTCAAATGCATAGTATGAATTCCCGTTAGATTCCATGCTAAGTATGCAGCCTGTGGGCTGGGGGACTACTCTGACATATATACACAATATGTATGAGGCGGCATACCCCTATTCCAACAGCGGATTCTGGATAGAGAGAGATACATACCTTTTGGGTTTTATTTATAGATATGTCAATGGTTTTGAATGTATGACAGTTTGACCTTTGAGAGAAGACAGCTACCGTTGCTGGTATACCTTCTAAGTAGGATGCCAAAGTCTGAACGAAGATCGATTCATCTGAAGCTAACACTAACTTCTGCCACCGGGGCTAGATTTCTTCATCTCCTTATCTCCCTTGAATCGAATATACGGCAGTCCAACCTACCCAGCCGGAAGGGCCTCAAGCGGCCAGGTTTTTCTCGGTGTCCGTCCACCCACCGATTACATCAACCGCGGATGGGAGCTACCGCAGACGCTGTTGCATCCCGTGTTCTCAAGCTTTTCGCAGCTAAAGACCACCATCCTCCATGAGACTAAGGAGCTGAGCTCCGAAAGTCCGGTGGCCATCTTCGAGCGCACACGAAGACGGCAGGGACAGAGCGGCTAGTATTCGATTATGGCCTTGACTCCCCGATCGGCGTCAAGTTGCGAACTTGGATAAGGCAGGAGTTCAAAGCATCAAGCACCGTCTTTGAGCTCACAGGGGGGATACCAATCAGCGCACTAGCAGGATTCATTGTGGCGAGATCTGAGTTGGGAGAAGAAAAGAAAAAGAAAAAGAAAAGAAGAAAAGGCCAGAGTAGAATGGATGGTCGGATAACGACGGTGATGATAATAAGGTCGGAACCGTCAAGTTGTCCACAGTTGGAGTTGGTACCAGTTAGGTAGTAACTCGTTACCTGTAAGGAGGCAAAGGAGGTATGTATAACTTCTTAGTAATTACGTAGTCATGTCAGCCCCGCCGCTTAGCATTTAAGCATTACATATCAAGCGCATGTCAAGGCACATCAAGCCTTATTCATGCCATTCTGGATCGTCTGAACGCGGGTACAAACGCGCGCATTCAAGTGCGACTATACTCCTTTTAGCCAAGCGCGTCGCCTGCAAGGCAGCTAATCACTAGCCGAAGGCCCGGCCTTGCTGCTAAAGTCGCCCCCGGCTGCTGATGTAACAGGTTTGTAAGGAAATCGGGTGGGGTTCCTTGTTTCTGCCGGCAGATTTGCTGATGCTCTCAAATCGCTGACTGGGAAAGATCGTAGCAAAAAAGGCCAAAAGGGCCAAAAAGGGAGGAGGGGGCGAGCGAGTTGGCGAGGCGCGAACATTCAAGACATTTCTACCTCTTCCTTTGCGTAGTCGTTAGTAATAGTAGTTGGGTGTCTTCCCTATTGGTGTCTTCCCTATCAGATTCTTCCCTATTAGATCCCCTCCTATCTCCTTTATGACCTAAGCCTTACCGTATATAAGATCCAATTAGCGCCCGCCGGCTCGAGTCCCGATGAAGTTCGTTTCGCTTTCCATCTCTATCCTGGTTGCGATTATCTCCATCATTGTCTTTCGAGAGCGAGTTCTCGACTTTGCGACAACCACTTTCGACACAATCCTGAGTAAAGCGAACGAGCCCGCAACAAGCACCGCGCCCACGAAGTCGGAACCGCAAGAAGAGTCTGAATTCTATCACCCCGCCGAGCAACTCGTAGCTACCAACATGTCTGTCCCGCGCGCCATCCGCAAGGTCTTCCTTGCAGTCGAGCAGGCCGAAGGCGCCGGCGCCCGAGTGCGCCGCTCCATCGGAACGCCACAACTGCGCCAGTTCTCGCCCTTCCTCATGCTCGACCACTTCAGCATCAAGCCCGGTGCAGGTTTCCCCGACCATCCACATCGGGGTCAAGAAACGAGTGAGTTTGGTTTCCCCCACCCCCCCCCCCGAGATCAGATTCGACCTCAATGGACCGGATCGTAATTGCTGACAACATATGTGCCCCCACGAAAACAGTCACCTACCTCCTCCACGGCGCCGTCGACCACGAAGACTTCGCCGGCAACGCCGGCACCATCGAGTCGGGCGACCTGCAGTTCATGACGGCGGGGCGCGGGATCATGCACGCGGAGATGCCGCGGCAGAACCCGGACGGCAGCGCCAACGTGGGGCTGCAGCTGTGGGTCGACCTGCCGGCGCACCTGAAGATGTGCGAGCCGCGGTACCGCGACCTGCGCGCCAAGGAGATCCCCCAGGCCGACGTCGACGACGGCCGGGTGCACATCAAGGTCATCTCGGGCCAGGCCGCGGGCGTCGACAGCGTCCAGGACCTGGCCTACACGCCCGTGTGGATCCTCGACGTCGAGGTCCAGCCCGGCGGCAGCCTCACCCAGCCCCTGCCCGCCGGCTGGAACGCCTTCGCCTACGTGCTCGAGGGCACCGCCTACTTCGGCGGCGGCGGTGACGGCGACGGCCGCACGCGCGTCGACCAGTTCCACAACTGCGTCTTCGAGCGCGAGGGCGACGTCGTCCGCGTCGAGGTCCCCGAGGATGCGCCGGAGAAGGCGCGCTTCGTCCTCGTCGCCGGCCAGGTCCTCGACCAGAAGGTCGTGCAGTACGGCCCCTTCGTGGTCAACTCCCCCGAGGAGGTGCGCTCCGCGCTGATGGACTACCAGTTCCACATGAACGGGTTCGAGAGGGCCAAGGACTGGCAGAGCGAGATCGGAAAGACCATGGCTCACTAAAGTTCTGAAGTTAACCGAGCTAGTTGGTTGGTCTTGTTGTTCTCTTTTGGATGAAACCCCCCGTTTCTGTTTACGAAAATCCTGTATATAGGTCGCACTTTCTCCCATTGCCTTGTTTTTCATTTGACGGCATGGTCTGGCGCATGGAGAACGAGGGATGGATGCATGGCATGATTATAGCTTGGGTAGTGGGTTTTAAATGCATTCATTTTTGATACTCGATCTCTTCCAGAGCCCGAACCCGGGTGCTACTCACCATAGAAGCAGGCGCCCTTTGGTCGCTGATACGACGTAGCATGTGCCGAATGTAAGAATACCTGCTAGAACAAGTATAGTGGGTCACTTAGATGTGATGAATACCAAAGATGTCCCAAGTAGAGGGGTAATCAATAGGTCTAGGTATATATTGGAAGCCCTCGCCCCATTTGGTCAAGGGGATAAAGCTAACGATCCCCAGAGTATTATTTTGCTGTTTAGTCAACCCATTGCCTCCATTTCCAACCGGCCCCGGCCAATTCGAAAATGCTGCTACGCGAGGATCCACATCGGCCGGGATCCCGAGTTATCACTCCGGGAACCCCGGCCCGGGAATGGGGCTAACGGTTTCTACCTACTTTTATATTAACCCTCAGTTATCCGTCAAAAATCCCGTCAGTGGCCCTCGGAGCGCGTGTTGTTGTCACGGTTGTCCCACCATGTGCTGTACAAGAGATGCACTGAGCTTGGCTAAAAACTTGGCCAATGGCCATGACTCAAGAGAAGTACGGGTTCAGGTCGAAGTTTATTGAACTATTCTAATGTTCTTGTTCCTGGCTGTCCCCATTAATGCCAATCTACATCTATTCTCTTCCCAGTGCTCAATATGTGTATTTGGGATAAGGGATCTGACAGATAGCTAGCGATCGAACAAGCAGTAAGGGGCGACAGTGCTATCCCGAGATAACTTATTACCGGGGTGAGTCGAGACAAGTTTATGATAGCGTACAGCGTACTCCTCCATTCCGCCCCATACCAAAGGTTCCGATGAAGATTGCGGTTTTCCGATGAGCGAAGCTTGATTGGCTCCACGTAGAAAGGCGGACTCCCCCCCCCTTACATGACTAACACCCCCTTCTGCCTCAACATCTTTAAGGGAAAAGGCCATATCTGGCAGCAAGTCTTTCGATCTGCAGAGCGTCGCCACGTTTGGGAAAGAGAGGGCTACCTATGGCGTTTCATCATCCCCCTTCGCCCGGCGGCGCGCTGCGGGTAGAACGTTTCTTCTAGATTCATGGTCCACCTGAGCAAGGCCAGCTCATCTGCCGGCGGTGGTTTCTTCCTGTCCCAGGTCGAGATCTTGTGGGGCAGTACGCCTGTCACCTGCGGGAGCCGGGGATCGCTCAGGATCGCTCGGGTGTCAAGCTTTGGCGTGAGACTGTGACTTGGCTGTCGGCTTGGTGCATGGCGGCTGCTGCTGCTCGGACCCGATCCCCGCTGCGGCACTGCAGCCTTATCTGATGAGGACGCGTGATGACCCCCCGAACGTGAGAGCCTTGCCGTCGTTTGCTGCTGGGTATTAGACGCCCGGGCCTGCGATGTGGACGCCGAGGTTTTGTGCATCGCCGGCTTGTAGTTCATATCGACAAATCCCATTGTAGAATCGGTTGCCCTTCTGCCTTTGTGGTTGCTTCCTTCATAATGCAGGAGAATTTCGACCGGGCAAGCCTGGGAGTGGCCTAGTCAAGTATTGGCGTTTTTAAACAAGTCGCAAACTTGCATGTTCAGCCCGAAAGGCTCGTGCTACGTCATACCGGGTTCACAGCATATATACATTTGTTTGTGTGTAAGGCTACTTACTGCCTGGCTCTGGTAACATCGCATAGAACTTGGTCTTACTCACAAGTCAGCTTCTGACTCAGAGTGTCATGGGCCGGGCGCATTGCCTGAAGGGCCCCCACCTCTCGTGATAACAGCCTTAAAAAACAATTAGGGCTTTATGGCGAGGCAAATTTGAATGTACAGGAAGGCTGAGCTTCAAGTAATATCAAAATAGACCTGGCTAGACTTTGACGGGCACATGGAAATTTTCGTTGGGGAGGGGGAGGTCGCGGAGGGCTTGGTATTTCAACCCCCCTCTGTATCAAGTCATCTATTCGCAGTTCAATGTCTGTTCATGAATATGTAATTTCCAGCTCTTGATGCAATCTCGAGTATGGAGAATTACACTATATTCCATCTCAAGGGTTTGTGGTGCAAGTAAACGAATAGTTGCCTTTCTGTATATCTAGAGCCCCCTTTTCACGGAGTAGACAGACCCCTCATTTTAGCAATCAAGACTAATATCGTCAAGGCATGAGTGTTGGAATTGAGTTTCCATCTCTGGCACAATTTGTGAATGACTAGGCCCCTGGACTGATTCTTGCTAGCATGTAGGTTTCACTGCTTGTTGAAGCCCCGAAGCCTAATTTGCACCCAGACAAAACTCAGCTTATCCCATTCGTAAGCTAGCCCTCCCAAAATCATCGGAAAACGACATTGGATTGAATGCGCGCCACGTTTCCCGGGAGTCTACATAACCTTCGATGGTAACGAACCAATCGGCTTGCGCAAAGTTCAGTAGATTGGCAGAAACTAGGTTGGCAGGCTCCAAGTTTCCGGTAACCCCGCCCTTGGGGGCTGACGCAACGAGAAATAACATGATGGGATTTCCTTGGCGAGATCAGGCTGTTGGTAATGACGTTATGTAAGCCTTGCCGATCCCATAGTAGAGGGCAATTGGTTGTTACACGGCTTTTTCGTTGGCGTCACTTTGCCGGCAGGCTATCAACATGCCAGCAACGTGCCGGCAGTACCAAGACAAGAGCGTCGAATCATCGTGAATATGGTTCCCCTGAACCCCTTGAGCTGGCCCTTGCCTCGACTTCGCCGTATCAGGATGCTTGTTAGATGTTGGAAACCTGCGGAATGATGGAATGAACGAAAATTTCATCAAGTCCAAGGTGTTGGATCATCGTCATAAAGGGCACGGCCATGCAGTTGCTTGCCGTCCACGCCGGAAGTGGACCGGTTTTTGAGAAAGGCCCATAACCACTTATTACATTCCAATGTATGACCAGCCAGTTTTGTTCTTCTCGGTAAGGGGGAAGTCCGGATAATATATATGAGAAGAAACCTTCTCGCTTCGGTCTGACCGACTTGATATATAAGGTTATATCTCACTGCTCATCGTAATCCCCAAGCCAATGCGTCCTGTATGAATCCATGACCATGGCGCTGTATCGGATATTTCCCGTTGCTATAGCAGCGATTGCATTGCTCGTTGGCACTAGTATTGCAGTGCCCCCTCATGCGTTCTCAGAGATCAAGAGGGACCTGAAGTTCAACTTCGGGGTGGAAAAGATCAGGGGTGTTAACTTGGGCGGCTGGTTACTCCTAGAGGTTAGCACTGCAGACAGCTCACACTAAGGACACTGCTCACTACCGTATCTACTTAGCCATGGATCACACCGTCTATTTTCGAGGCCACCGCAGAGAGCGTGTTGGATGAGTACACCTTCGCCCAGTCCCTAGGCCCCGATGAGGCAAGATCACGTCTTGAGAAACATTGGAGCAGCTGGATTACCGAGGGCGACTTCTACGACATTGCCTCAAAGGGTCTCAATTTCGTGAGAATCCCGATCGGATATTGGGCCGTTAGGCCCATCCAGGGCGAACCCTACGTGCAGGGAGCGTATGGATACCTTGAGAAGGCCCTATACTGGGCACAGAATGCCAACTTGAAGGTAATATGCTTAGATATTGACAGATAATGACCAGAGCATAGGGCTAACATGGATGCCATAGGTTATTATCGATCTTCACGGAGCGCCGCTTTCGCAAAACGGCTTTGACAACTCGGGGAAGCGAGGAGGCGTTCAATGGGGCCAGGGCGATTCCGTGGCCAATACCCTAGCTACCATCAACAAGATTCGGGATGACTTCGCGTCCCATCCAGCTGTTGCCGCGATCGAGCTGCTCAATGAACCAATGGGCCCACAGCTGGACATGAACATGGTGCGACAGTTCGTGGCAGACGGATGGCGCAACCTGCAGGGTTCCAGCGTCGCCGTAGCTTTCCATGATGCCTTTGTAGGCGTCACAAGCTGGAATGACTGGGGAAACGATATGTTGCCGCTCCTGCTCGACACCCACCACTACGAGGTGTTCGATGCCGCGCAGCTATCCATGAACATCGACGGCCACGTCGGCACCGCATGCGGCTTCGGCACGGCGATGGCCAGCAGCAACAAGTGGACCGTGGCGGGGGAGTGGACGGGCGCCATGACGGACTGCGCCAAGTGGCTGAACGGCCGGGGCGTGGGCGCGCGATACGACGGCACGTTCAACTTCAACGGCCAGACGTCGCAGTACATCGGGTCGTGCGAGGGAAAGTCCTCGGGCACCGTCGAGCAGCTGACCGAGGCCGACCGCGCCAACATCCAGCGGTACATTAGCGCCCAGATGACCGCGTACGAGAAGGCTGCCGGCTGGATCTTCTGGGCGTGGAAGACCGAGGCGGCCCCGGAATGGGACTTTCAGAAACTCGCGAACGCGGGCCTGATCCCCCAGCCCCTGAGTTCGAAGGGTAAGCTTCCTTCCCCCGGCCCCCCGCGCGCGCAATTACATGGATGCGATATCATGGTGACACTAACGGTCTTGTAGATGCGAGTGTGTGCGGATGAGGAGGATGATCAAAAAGTACATATTGGTTCGCTGGTTATTTGTGTGCCTTTCTGTAAGGGGACTCGGAGGATACTCTTCGTTGTAACTTGTAACCTGATATGTTGTTGCATCCTAGTTACATGGTTTTGTACGTATCAGAACTTACCAAACCCCCGGAATTCAGTCCATCATTGAAGCCCCCATCTTAGGGTACGGTTTACGAGCTTGTGCTGTGAATAATGCGAACAATTTTTATGTTTTTGTCTCTTGGTCTTATGCTTGCTTCGTAAACGCGCTGACGCGCCGTCGATCATTCCGCTTTAGGTTGGATACCCACTTGCAATCTGTTGCCTTTTAGACTCATCCTTCATCTCATAGCCTTTCTCTATGCTTCTCACATACACCATGCGCCTGAAGACTATGCCCGAAGATCATGGCAGAAGTGACCACCGGCTCTCCTACATTTCCTCTCTTCCCCAGCCTCCCGTCGGAGTTGCGTTGCCAGATATGGCGTGATGCCCTACCCAACGAATTCGCGCCAGTCTTGTGCTTCTGGAAGAAAGGGTGTTGGTGCCCCCGACGCTTGACAGAATCCGAAGAGGACTATGATCCCCATAACGACGAGCTCAATCTACTCTTCGAGCTCCGTCACGATCTATTGGATGTTACGCAGTTCAAGTTACCGCTGGTCTCAGTTAACTTCGAGGCACGTGTCATCGCCCTGGCCTGGGCTCGCGAGCAGGGTGTGGCGATACACACCCGCGATGGTAGCCACTGCCCTATTCTCGTGTGTCCCTTCGACCAAATGCGTGATGTGCTATACTTCACGCACAACCAATGGGACGAATGCATACGCGAGCACTATGATCGAATGTTCGAGCCTGACCTTGTTGAAAGGAATCTCGAAATGAGGGTAGATGTCAAGCGTATGGCCGTGCCTGAGGAGGCACTGCGTCAGAGTGAGACCAACATACTCGCCGAAATGTTTGAGCAGTTCTCCTGGGTAGACGTGATATTCATCCTGTGCGGAGTTCAGCCGGACTCGCAGCTTGTGGATGGTATCACCTTGAGAGTTCAGCAGCGGTGGGAGCTCGAGAACGCAGAGGGAGGGGCGTTCTTCTGGAACCATGACCGCCGTGGCTTTGACTTCAAGGATGGCGAGCGCATACCTGTTTACGAGCCCGTGTATAGGCTAATAGAGGATGCGAGTGGGGAGCTAGGCGTGGAGCTCATCAGGAGCCAGATACGCGGTCTGGAGATCCGACTTGCTAGTGCTATCAAGGTGTGAATGAAGTCTGCTTTGCGACCGTGTGCGAAAATGGATCACCAGGCCAACGTAACCTCCAAACTGCGTCCATTATGGCACTAATATAACGGCGGTAATCGTTGTCGATCACACTCTAAGCAACTGCTTCGGAGCTTGGGGATATCCATGAAATCGGTAGCGGCCATCAACTTGACACCATTAAAAATAAAGCCGTGGGATCTGATTATGTACCGCAACATATGGATGTCCATCATATCGCCGCATATTCAGCAGAGCCACAATCTGCATTCTCATCAAATTTGTCACTTTTATTGTGTAGATAACTAGCTTCATAGCCCAGCCAACTGAACTATACACCACGAAGTTTGCCACGGCCATCAATCTTGTAAAGCCTTTCCTGCTCTTGGCCATTCCGACAGGACACTCCAGTCCTGCCGAACCAGGCAGTTTTGCTTTAGAGTCGAGGCAGAACGACCCTGATACCCCTTTCACGGACGACGATGTTGCCCCCCCCCCCAAAGAGCGCGCCTTAGGCAACAATATGGATAGTCTCTCGTTAGATATTCTGACCTTGACAACAGAATACAGGTTGCGGCACTAGAAGCCTTTCAATAGTCCTCTTGTTTCAATGTCGTATTCTTGATAATCTTTGGTCATTCCGTAACTTGATATGCAGGTTAAGGAACGACTTTACGCATGTGAATTTAGTAGCAAGGGGAGTGTTTGTTCACGTCGTCATAGCCTCAGGAGGACACCCAACCCCAATCAATTATTGTAAACCTATTTCCCTATTGCGTGGCATTTTCGAGTTGGATGGCTCGGTACCAACTTGCATAATGGAAGAAGCGGATAGTGGGCTGTGCTGCATATCGCCAGACGAACGCTGCCTTGACGAACGCATAATGATTACATGGGCATAGGCCGCCAAGCTCACGGCCCCGCCGCTACCGGCGGCCACCCAGGGGCGCCGTGAGCCGCAAGCTCCGTCTCGGTCCACTCCCACAGCGTCCTCGCCAGGGCGTCGTCGCTGGTGTACCTGCCCTCCGCGCCGAGCTGCCCGACGGGCTCGTAGTACCTCCCGTTCTCGACGTCCCTGCTGTCAGCGAAGCTGAGCCAGAGCTGGGTCTTGGCGCCCTCGGCGTTCGAGACGCCCGTGAGGGCGACCATGGCGGGCACGACGAATTTCCACACGAGGCCGCTGGCGCCCGTGGCCCCGCCCCACACTCCCGTCTTGACCGTGCCCGGGTGCAACGACGTAGCCGTGATCTGCCGTTGCTGTGGACTGGGGTCGGGACCGGTACTATACCGCCGCGCCAGCTCCCGCGCCAGCAGCACCTTGGCCAGCATCGCCTGCCCGTACAGCTGCTGCGCCGTGTGGCGCCGCATGTCCGTCTTCACCTCGTCGAACAAGATACCCCCGTCCTCCAGCTCGAATTTGCGGTGTCCGACGGAGGACATGGACACGATGCGCACGTCGGCGCCCGGCAGCTTCGCCGTCGCCAGCAGCTTGGGCATCAGGAGCTGCGTCAGTACTGTTGCCGGGTCTGGAATTAGCTGCTGATTCTTACTTCCTTTCTCGTGACTTTTCTTTCGCTTCTCCACTTACGGGCGTGTCCCAGATAGTTAGTCCCGAACTGGACCTCGTACCCGTCCGCCGTCGTGGCGTGCGGGACCATGGCGATGCCGCCGTTCAGCTGCAGCAGGTCGAGGCGGGGCGCCTCGCGGACGATCTTCGCCGCCGCCTCCGCGACGGACTCGAGCGACGCGAGGTCCATGTCGACGATCTCGATGTCGGCCGCGGCGGCCGCCGCCGAGGTCGCGCGGATGCGCGCGACGGCCGCCTCGGCCCGGGCGCGCGACCGCGCCGCGAGGTAGAGCTTCCCCGGGCGGTGCTGCGCCAGGGCCGCGAGCGTCGCCTCGCCGAGGCCCGCGTTGCCGCCCGTGACTAGGCATACCTTCCCGCTCAGGTCCGGGATGTCAGTTTCGGGGTTGAAGTTCGGCATGGCGCTCGTTTCAGCTCGCGTTGTAGCGCTATACTTATGCTATAACCGCTGTATCTGTTCGTTGAAATGAAAAGCCGTGGTGTTAGAATCTAGGTCGTCGATTCAAGAGAGTCCGTTGGTCTGAAGTGACAGCATTTTCTCGGATTTGAGCTCAATGGCACCTCCTTTGTCTTATGTAGGTGTCTTGGTGTAGTTTGTCCCATCGTTAGTGTCGTGAAGCCTTGTGGCATAGGTTCTCTTCTATGTTAAATCCGCAATGTCCAGTATCCATTGCTGTAGCCCGCTGTCTTACTCGTGATGGCAGTCATGTCCCATTCGAGTGTAGTTATGAGCTCATAGACCCGCGATTTGTCACCAACATCTGAACTCTGGACCACGATCATAGTGTTTACAGTACAGGCAGTGTCAACTAGGTCCCGGCTTCACCCAAATCCGGGTTGCGTCGGGGCCCGTAGCTATATAATCCACGGGGCGCGCGGGTTCCGTACATCTGACTAACCACCCTGACCCTGGGTTTCGTGCGGTAAACCCGTTAACATCGAGTACGGACATTGTTCTGCTTTCCACTCGGCATCACCGGTTGACCATTTCAGTCGTCTCCGGCCTTGCTAGGAAGTTGACTCACGCAGTGATACTAGTAGGTGATTCTGAAAAACACGGTGATTGCGAACACGGTGATAGACATGGTTACGCATTCCGCACGGACCCTCAAATTATAGCGTACGTATGTCCTCATCACCGCGTATAATACGCGCTCGATGTTGATATGCCTTGATACTTTCTTTTTGTCTTGCGCTCCTTCTGTTACAAGCGTCACATTTTGATGATATACAACGCATTTAGTCTATAAGATATTACAGCAGATCGATTTGAGCTATTTGAGTATTCGTTTCTAGTACTCTCAAGTCATACTTGCCTACCTATCCATAGTTATCTTATCAGTAACAGAAGCATCGGGCACACACGGGAACGAACCCTGGCTCACCACTCTGCCACTGTAACCCAGGAAACTTGTCGCTAGAGTTCAGACTAGAACTACCTGATTGGTGAGACTCGTAGCATAAAGCTTGCCAAAGTGTCTCATGAGATCATACGAAGCCTCCAATTGAACGTCTAGGCTCATGGTTCTCGACAAGGTTGGAAGTATGAAGTATAAAGATTTAGGGTTAAGAATGAGATTTTCTCAGCCTGAACTTCCCTAGGCTAGAATCATCTAGTGCGTGTTCTTTAGCCGCAGGCTCACATGGCTGGATGGCTGGCTGGCTGTCTGGCTGGCTGGCTGCGCTTCGTGAATAACTAAGCGTGTTTGAATTTACCTAGGTGTGTGTGCTCTGATAAGCTCACCATAGCTATATAACAGTGATATCACAGCTTGAGACGGAAAGTAGCCTGGAGGGCCCCATGAGTTATTTATATCCTCTATATCACGACAACCAACGAATCTGGATCTGGGGAAATTGATGACAGGACTCGAATGCATGAAACTGACAGGCGCATCATCTGCACGGACGGCGGTCTTAGCGCTGTGCCCGGATTGGCCCTAATAACCACCAAAGCTACCTCCGGCTGCTAGGTTCAGCCTGTTTCCATATGGTGAAACATGCAGTTCAACTCCAATTCAGGGGGTTCGCTGGTCCAATTATTCCGGCATTCTGGCGCACCCGCCCCTTGGCGCCCAGAGGATTGGCGCCGTTGAAACGATCTTAGTTTGATGACCTAACCTCTGGGCTGCTTCGGGCTGCTTTGGGCTGCTGACTGGATTCGCGAAATATAGAATGCGACGGTTCCCTCGCGACCCTCCTTCTCTCTCCTTCTGATGGTTTTCCTCTCACCTCGGCAGCCATAACTGTTGTTAGGACAGACTCGTTACTTCGCTAATATTCTCAATTCTATCGGGCTGTGCCCTACTTTGTTCCCCAGGCTGGTCCAACTTGCTCTCATTTGTTATATTTTTATATTTACTGTTTCGCTTCTATCATCGCCGTTTCCAGCAGTAGCGTTGTACGTGAAAGAAAAAAGAAAAGGAAATTTAAAATAAAAAGGACTATTTGTTGTTAATTCAATCACAATGAGGTAAGATTGAACTTGGGGTGTTTTATTCGCAATGGCGCAGAAGCAAGAGACTAACATCACTGAAGGCTTCCACTCATGAGTCGGAGGGGGATATTTGGGAAGGCTTTGCGGGTTTCTCGTCGCCAAGATGCTACGCCCCAGTCGCCGCCTCCAGAGGTGGAATCCGAGTCCGAGGATGAGGGAGATGAACCAGAGACGCCTTCGCCATTGCAAACAGCATTCCCAACGAGCATCCCACCCGACTACGTAGCCCCTACGACCGTCCCAACCAGTATCGACAGTGCAACTCCGGCTCCCACTCAGTCATCGACCGTAGATCTGGGTAGCATAGGTACGGAGACGCTCGGCGTTAGCTCTACCACGTCCGCCCCAACCACGACACCGACCGTGCTACCAGCGACTGCACCAACCTCCGCACAGAGCGACCAAGCACAGCAGTCAGATCTCCCCCAGCCAACAGAGGAGCCCGGTATAATGAATCGCGGTGGAGTCATAGCCATGGGAGTGCTCAGTAAGGAACCCTTCCCCACCATCAAGGCTGCAATAGCATGTACTGACCCTTAGCAGTTGGCTTGGCGGCCGTAACCACCATCGCCTGGGTAATATGGAAGTGCCGCCGCCGCAGGAATGAATCGAAGCGCACGTCAAAGTTCAAGCCTTTCTTCCTCAAGCAGGGCACGAAGGGCGACAGATCCTCGCAGCGAAGGAGCCGCGGTGCCGCCGGGATGGATGATCTCATGGCCGCCGCCTACGCCGCCGAAAACGGGAACGCCGGAGGAAACCGGCCCGGATCGCAGGGCTCGGATACCCTGTGGCGGGAGAAGCAAGCATACGGCGCCTACTACGCACCCCAGCAGCAGCAACAGCAGCAACAGCAACAGAAACATAATCCCACGTCCGGGTCGCTGTACGCTAAGCAGCTCTTGACGGGCTTCTGGAAGAGGGGAGGAGGCAACAACGGCGACGGCATGCCTGCACCACCCGGACAAGCGCACGTGCCCCCACCCGCGCCCTCGGTGAGCGGAGCTACCGAGTCGACGTGGAACACCTGGGGCGTCACGCAGCACCATCACCAGCCGAACTCGAACTGGAGGGAGAAGTTCCGAGCCCGAGGTGTGATGTAACAACAACACGAGGCGAGAAAACCGCGCAACGAGCAATCGATTAAGAGGCGATGCCTCTGTTCCTTTCTTCTTTCAAGACCCTCAGGATAACTAGACGTGCACCTATGAGCTATTCTGCCATGACATATGAATTTTTACTGTATTTATAACATAATTAACGTCTGTTCGCTGCGTAATCCTTACCTGTCGCTTGAACTACCTACCATATAGATAATTTCGTCTAATACCTAGGTACCCAATTCTCTACCAATTCAATCAGCCGGGACTGCCCTGGCCTTTCGGAAGCCCGATGTAAGGCTTGCCGAGTACGATCCGGGGTAAAGTAGTTGCAACAGCAAGGCCGATCTTGGGCGGTGTGTGGGTAGTTGCAATCGCTCCTATAGCAATACCGAGTACCTCAACTGTTCAATGATCTTCAGTCACACGTCTATTAGACTGGGTGAAGAGCTGCTGTAGCTTACTATATCTGACAGCTTTCCGGGACAATTTACTGGAAGAGACTAATCATCCAGCTGATAGCACTTGGCTGCTACTCATTATATGCGAGTTTGCTCATGCGGATTTCTATAGGTAGGCCTCAGGTACCGTACCTACTTCGAACACGGACTTGGTTACACGGTAACCACTTTATCCATTAATGATTCCTGGGTTGTATCGATTTTCTTACGACCTACCTACCTACTCAATAGGCTCACCGACCCCTCGATTACCAGCAGAAACTCAGGTTGCCTAATACGCCATTCAGCCATGAAATTCCACCGCGTCAACAACGAGGTGCTAGAGCTGCCCGAAAGTAGCGGCGGCAAGGAAAGCGCTTCCAGCCCTGCTGCCGCCGGAGGCGACAAGCCGCAAGCGCCACATCTTCTCCGCCAGGTGCTCCAGGCCAACCCGCCCGACGCGTCGGACCCGCTGAAGCGCGCGCTGCCCTTCCAGCCGCGGTCGTACCGCGACTTCATGCTGTTCGAGAAGCACTACCGCGGCGCGGCGCTGGGGCTGACGCAGCTGTACCGGCCGGCGGTGCACCGGCTGGGCCGGCTCTACCAGGCCCTGACGGGCCGGGACTTCCCGGGCTTCCGGCCCCCCGCCCTGTGGTACCGGCAGCCGATCTTCTACCAGTCCAACCACCTGGGCTTCTACGCCGACGGCGCGCCCGTGCACTGCCCCAGGTACTGCGAGTGCCTCGACGTCGAGGTCGAGCTGGGCGCCGTGCTGGGCAGGCCGCTGTTCAACGCCACGCCCGAGGAGGCCTTCGACGCCATCGCGGGGTTCTGCGTGTTCAACGACTTCTCGGCGCGCAACGTGCAGATGGCCGAGATGGGCAGGTAAGTGCGTGAAAGGGTGGGCTTGCTTGCTTGTTTGCTTGCTTGGACCCTTGAGATGGGCGATAATACCTATTTTGTACAGGAACACCGATCCTCGGATAGTGTGCCTTCGTATCCTTAGATCAATCAAAGACGAGTACCTGTGAAGCTGACAATCGAAACCCCCTAAAAACAGCGGGTTCGGCCCTCAACATTCGAAGTCCTTCGCCAACAGCATATCGTCGGTTGTCGTGTCGGCCGACGAGATCGTGCCCACGCGCATAGGCAACCTCACGGGGCGGGTGTTCATCAACGACGAGCTCGCGACGGTGTGTAAGACCGACTACTACCAGTTCAACCTGGGCCAGGCCATCGCGCACGTGTCCAAGGGGACCCGGCTGTACCCCGGCGAGTTCTTCGGCTCCGGCACCTTCGTGAACGGCGCCGGGATCGAGCACGCCCGGTTCCAGCTGCGCGTGGGCGACGTGGTCAGGCTGGAGATCGACGGGATCGGATCCGTGACGAACGAGATCGTAGCCGAGGAGTAGTTGGACTTTTTTTGTTTTGCGCTGAGGAAACCGCCCGTGGGCTAAGGGACGTAGGTATGATTCCATGACCGAGCGTCATGTCGCGAGATGGGCCCATGATTCGCACTTACTATTTCTACACTTTCATCCGTTCGGAAATGTCCTTTGATTGAAAAGGAATACTTCGGTACATTTGAAATACCTAGTGACGGAGCTGGCGTATTTTACTTTTCGGGGGAGGATTTACAGCAGCAGGCAAGCATGACTTATGGGGTTGAACAAAGGAGTTGGCGAAGGAGTCGATTTTTATGTGTTATTGGATTCGTCCTGGTTTGACACGTGCATGATGCGGTGAATGTGAGTAAGAAGTGGTATATGCAATGAATAGGAAGCTATTCATCCTTAACATCTACTAGTATTTCAGGGGGCGAACCTTATATCATGTTAGAAAGCGACTGTGTGCTTAGTATTCCAACATTACGAACTACCTTTTTACTGGTGACACTGGACTAGAGTCTGTCAGTCGCTCTCGTAACTGCTAGTGAGTCTCATGACCATCCTTCATAGTTTTATAACTGCATGTACACGGGACTTGGACAGGAAGCATCCTTCTGAAATTCATGAATATTAGCATGATATATAAGCCTTGGTTCTACAGGGCAATCACTGCAATATGGACTGGACGTTAAACGTAAAGATACCTACTTTCTTCATTCCCAACAAGCTGTGCTCTCTCTTCACCTCTCATCTGGAACACAGATCAACCATTATCCCCACGCACGGCCATATTGTCATGATGAGATCACTATCTGCCACTACCCTTTTGCTCAGTGCCCTTCCACTGAGTTATGCTGATGTTGTAAACCATTATGTCCCTAAAGGGGGATTTGCGGAATCCTGCAGTGTAAGCAAGCGCCGGCCAAAGGCCATTCTCCTATTATTGACGGCCAGACCCGGCAGAAGTCCCCTCCACATGATCAACTTGTGCTGATCTGGCTCATCTCACAGTTCTGGATCTCCCCCGACCAATATGGCGTAACTCAAATCCTGAGAACTTACTGCGTCACGCTGGACGGTGGATACCGCAAGACGGAGTTGGACCTTGAGTTGTGTTTGGGGGCGACCCTGGAAGGAGTGCTTATCCCCAGGCCGAAGTAGGCAGACCTCCCCCGAATGCAAATGTGCTGAAAACAGACGCGGAGTAGGCAGGCTGACCTAATGATATAGCGGCTGGTACGCCCACAGCTGCTGGGATCGCCACTCTCGGGGTACGTATGTATACGCTACATGTTCAAGGTATGGCGAATGGTGGAAATCATCCATAGACCTTAGTAAGTACCCAGTGGACATATTGGCGTTGCGGAAATGCTACCTATATTGACTGATCTTCTAGATCAATTCCTCAGCAACGATGACGGCTGGGTGAGGTGCTCTGAGAATATTACCAGCCAAAGGGTCGGGTTGTTTTGAGGGTAAACAATAGGTCAGCTCACAATAGGTACCTAGGCAAGGAGTCCGGTTGTGTACGACTAGGAGTATGTGAGCATGTTGGATGGGTGCTTGGAATAGTTAGATGAGATACACAATATAACCTGAGCATCAGATCGATGAGGATTCTCTGCATGCAAGCTGGCAAGCTGGCTTCACTCTGTTTCAAGGAACAAACGGCCACTGATGGTCGGGAAATCCAGCTCCAGCTGTTGTTTCATGAACTTATAGCCCGTATGTACGTACTAACTGGAGGTACGTACCTGTACCTACTCCAGTCCCGTGGGCCCACTCACTCCCGCTTTACTACATGCATGTGATATCCCACCTGCAGTTAGGTAAACTTTACACCAGTGAAGCGGACTATTCTTTTATCCGCTACACGCTAGCTCGGTCTGGGCAAGCCCCGGTCGGGGTGCGATAAGGAATTCTGGACGGCTGATAATCAAAAAAATTACCCAAGACCAAACTGCGAGCGAGCCCACTACAACTTTCAGATCCAGCATCCAGCATCCAGCATCCAGCCTTCAGAACTGTACCAGTCGCAAACATCGTACCCAGCCAACAAGATGGATTCTGCTAGAGTCAGCAAGAAGAGAAAGTTGAAGGATGTCAATGGCACCAAAAGCGCAAGTTCAAAGTCTGCCACGGCCCCTGCGACATCTTCCGCGACACCCTCCGCGAAATCCTCCGCTGCAGCACCTAAGTCTAAGAAGGTGAAGCGAAGCCGATCCGAGAAGCCCAGCAAGCCCGCGAGCGACGTTGAAGATGAGCGTGACGATGACGAGATTGAGAAGCCTGAAGGTGGCGACGATAGCAGCGACGACGACGCCAACGACGCTTCCGAGTTGAATAAAAGAGTTGCCGCGGCGGAATCGGAGGATGGAGACGCCAGCAAACCCAATTCCGGTGTCGGTGGCGACGATCTGCCCGACGGAGCCGCTCTCTCCTTGCCGCTTACGACCAGTACGGATGCGCAAAAGTTTACCGACTTGAACCTGTCCGAGAAGACAATAAAGGCTATACAGGGCATGGGCTTCGAGAACATGACAGAGATCCAGCGCAGATCTATCCCCCCTCTGCTAGCAGGCAAGGACCTGCTGGGAGCCGCGAAGACGGGTTCAGGCAAAACATTAGCCTTCCTCCTCCCCGCCATCGAAATGCTCAGTGCACTCCGTTTCAAACGTTAGTTCCCCATCCAGGCTGGTCTCTGCTATTCATGTTCGTAACCCGGTCTCTAACACAAGTGCCGTTTTCTAGCTCGCAATGGAACTGGTGTGATCATCGTGTCGCCTACCCGTGAACTCGCCCTCCAGATTTTTGGGGTTGCGAAAGAACTTATGGAACGTATGTATACGAACCCCCACCCAAAACGACTGCTTCCCTGCTAACTAGATGCATCAGACCACAGTCAGACCTACGGCATCGTTATTGGTGGCGCCAATAAGCGCGCTGAAGCGGAGAAACTGTCTAAGGGGGTTAACTTAATAGTCGCCACTCCTGGTAGACTGCTTGATCACCTCCAGACTACCCCCTTTGTATTCAAAAACCTTCGGGTGGGTGTTAACTATAACCCTCTTGGTTCTACCAAGCTCTTGCTAACAAAAATGTATAGACCCTGATTATCGACGAAGCCGACCGGATTCTCGATGTGGGTTTTGAAGATGAAATGAGAGCAATCATCAAGATTCTACCTTCAGAACAACGACAAACCATGTTGTTCTCCGCTACCCAGACCACCAAAGTTGAAGATCTTGCTCGGATATCTCTTCGCCCAGGTCCGCTCTACGTCAACGTCGATGAGGAAAAGACTTTCAGCACCGTCGAGGGTCTCGAGCAAGGTTACGTGACATGCGAAGCGGACAAGCGATTCCTGCTGTTGTTTTCGTTCTTGAAGAAATACAGCGATAAGAAGAACATCGTCTTCTTGAGCAGCTGTGCATCAGTCAAATACTATGCAGAACTGTTAAACTACATTGACCTGCCTTGTCTTGACCTGCATGGAAAGCAGAAACAAGACAAGCGCACGAGGACGTTCTTTGAGTTTTCCAACGCGAAGCGCGGTACACTTATCTGTACTGATGTAGCCGCCCGTGGTTTAGACGTAAGAGCCCCTTTCAGTCCGCAATATGCAAGCACAAACTACTGGATGCTAACGATTTCTCAGATTCCCGCGGTCGATTGGATTATTCAATTTGATCCGCCTGATGACCCTCGTGACTACATCCATCGTGTCGGTCGGACAGCTCGTGGCGCAAACTCCAAGGGACGCAGTCTTCTTTTCTTGCAACCGAACGAGGCTTCGTTCCTGGGCCACCTCACGGCCGCTCGCGTTCCTGTGGTCGAATACTCGTTCCCGGCGAAGAAGGTTCTCAACGTCCAGTCCCAGCTCGAGAAGCTGATCTCGCAGAACTACTATCTCAACAAGAGCGCCAAGGAGGGATACCGAAGCTACCTCCACGCCTATGCCAGTCACAGCTTGCGCACCGTATTCGACGTGCACCAGCTGGACCTGGCAAAGGTCGCCAAGAGCTTCGGCTTCAGCACCCCGCCGAGAATCGATCTGACGCTGGGTGCTAGCATGGGCAGGGACAAGAAGGTCCAGGGAAGGAGGCCGTATGGCAGCCAACCGAAACAGGGGCAGAAGTCATACAACAATAGCAACCACAGGCGATGAGGTTCGAGGTAGCTTACGGTCTTGTAGGGATCGATCTTGTCATAATAATACCAGCTTCAGTCATTGCATTCAGGCGTTTGGGGGAACAAAAGCTGCCATTGTTGTTAGCCAAGAAGTCAAATCTAGACGAAGTATCAGTTACCTCTAGCTTCCATCGGCCAAAGAACAGTTCGTCCTTGTATGCTGTTGGCGTGGATGATGGCCAAGTGCCCTAGTCATACCTACCAGATGTGGATGGATACCTTAGCATGCCGCTATTGTGTTTTCTGGGACCAACCGTAACATCCAACATAAATATGAAGCCAGCGCAGATTAAAGGGCCTGGAAGTTATATGATATAAGGCATATATATAGTGATTCCACTTAGCACCAGCTACGGCCCAACTCAGCCTGTTACTACACTTCTACTGCATAACACTGTTACTTTATAGGTTAACAGGAAGCAGCCTCTATTCAAATCTAATTCTTGGATTCATGTTCCTCGTTGGCTTAAGCGTTTTTTTACTTAGGTATTCAATATGGACTGGGAGTATACATGGGTCAAAAAGGGGAGCTAACTGGTTACGGTCCTGGCGTTGTTAGTCTCGCTGACTTTGCTTCCCAACGAATTGCTGTGCCTGTATATAGTGAGGCATACTGATGTTCTCGTTCTTCATACAAGGGGTGGTCGCCAAAGTTCATGGTAAAGGAATTGTAGGATATATGAATAAGGGGGAGAGATCCACATTTGGGGGGGGGGGGGGGTTGTAAAGGGAGGGAGAGAGACACAGAGAGAGTGTGTGCATGTGTGGTACCGTCCCACAGAGCTTATTACGCTGGCAGTATACTTAAAACAGTCAGCAATCTCTACAAAGTGTTATGAATTCTACATCCTCAAAGTATGTATCTTCGGGTAGCTTTAGAGCGATACAATGACATGAAGAAACTGCTCGTCAAACCATTAATAGCCTCTATCTGACCATAGTTCATATTTGATAGCGCGATCATGACACTAGGTTTGTATAATCCATTTATCACGGTAGAGCTAATCACTCATGCAAACGTATAGGACACACAGTAAGTGGTCGTTGTCGGACTAGGTTCTCAGCTCAAGAACTAGAGTCTTTCTAGTTGTCGATATACCCTCGGGAAGGACCTCCGGGTAGAGGTTACTTATACTATTCTACTAATAAAATTCCTTGGTCTATATCCCCAACGGAAGCCCCTTAACTGCAAGATCCAGTATCGGAGTTCTCATGGTTGTCATAGACTGATTGAAGATAAGATCTCAGTCGCAGCATATAGTTCTCGTAATAGACTTCGTATAATTATATGAGGAGAGAAAATGTGCCACCTATGATGAATTCTTCAATGCAACCCTAGAACATGCTCCCAACTAACTCCCTGCGACTCGCAGACACTCACTCACCTAGGTATATACAACACGAGTGAACCTTTACTTTCGCCTTCCTAGCAAACCCCAGTCCGTCAAAGACCGGACAGAACAGATATATTTTCATTTACTCGTTTCATTCCGTTGCAATACATTTCATTTCATTCGTCGCCCGTGCCAAAGACCTCCATATGGACCCGTGCCGCGTCGACGCCCTTGGCCACCAGGCGATCCTTGATGCCGGCCATGAAGCCGAACGGGCCGCAGACGTAGTACTCGGCGGCGGGGTCGCCCAGGAACAGGCGCCCGGGCTCGAGCTTGTCGAGGTCCACGCGGCCCTGGTGGTCGTAGTCGACGCCCCGGACGTCCTTGCCCTCCTGGACCTCGGTCAGGAAGACGGCGGTGTCGACGTTCGGGTGCTGCGCCGCGACGCCGCGCACGTGGTCGCCGAACGCGCGCACCGCCGAGCTGTGCGTGCCGTGCACCCACGCCACGGGCCGCGGCGACCCCGACGCCACGATGTGGTTCAGGATCGAGATCGTCGGCGTGATGCCGACGCCGGCGGAGATGAGCACGACCGGCGCCGCGGGCGGGGAGGACTGTCCGGGCGAGGAAGCGTCCAGGAAGAACTCGCCGGCGGGGTGCGACAGCTCGAGGGTGGCGCCCTCGGGGTAGTCGGCGTGCAGGCGGTTGGAGATGAGGCCGGGGACGCTGACGGCGCCGCCGCCGCCGGCCTCGGTCGGGTTGTCCTCCTCGCGCTTGACGCTGATGCGGTAGTAGTCGGGGCGGGGCGCGTCGCTGAGCGAGTACTGGCGGGGCTGGAGGCAGCCGAGCTCGGGCACGTACACGTGCAGGCTGACGTACTGGCCGGGGCGGAAGAGGGGCAGGGGCCGGCCGTCCTCGGGCGCCAGGTAGAAGCTGGTCATCTCGGCCGACTCGGGCGCGCGCCGCTGCACGCGGAAGCGCCGCCACCCCCGCCAGCCGCCCGCGCCGCTGTCCGCGTCGAAGGCCTCATAGATCTGCGCCTCGCGCCCGACGAAGATGGCCGCGAGCGAGTTGTAGGCCGCGGTCCACTGTTCCCCGCCACCTGAAGTCAGCAAAAGAGAAGAAGGAAAGAAAAAAGACAACTGTTTCGTATCACATTTCTCGCCCAGCCATGACCCCTCGCCCCAACCCCTTTCCTCTTTTCAAGGTAAAACAGTGCATAAATGAGAGGGAATCCGTGAAAATAAGGTGAGAGGTTGATTTTGTATGATTTTCGTGTACTCTCAAAATGGAGCTCACAATACGGAGGAAAAGGGGGCAACTACAACAACTACCACTACGAATCACTTACGGCGTCCGCGACCTCGGGCGTGACGGCGTCGCCGAGCACGGCGGCGACGGCGGCGATGAGGTGCTCGCCGACGACGGGGTACTGGGCGGCCTCGACGCCGAGGCTGGCGTGCTTGTGGGCGATGCGCTCGACGGCGGCGGCGAGGGCGGCGGGCTCGTCGACGTGGACGGCGTAGGCGAGGACGGCGGCGGCGAGGGCGCGCGGCTGGCGGCCCGTCGCCTGGCTCGTGGCGCTGAACACCGCCCGGAGCGCCGGGTGCGCCGCCAGCAGGTTGTTGTAGAACAGCGTCGTGATCTCCACGCCGTGCGCCTTCAGCAGCGGCGCCGTCGACTTGACGATGGCGATCTGCGAGGGCGTGAGGGGCGCCGGGGGGGCCGCTGCGGGGGTCGCCATGATGGCCGGTGTTCGGTTCTGGTGCTGGTTGGCTGGTGGTGGAGAAGAAGGAGGTCCGAGGGGGGAAGAAGGGGGGGAGGAGGGGGGGGAGAAGAGACTTCGATTCTTTTTTTCAGGGGCGGGGTGACAAGCTGCTAGTCAGCGGCAGAGCAGGACAGTCCAGCAGTGTATATACGCAAATACTGTCTCCCAGGAGTTGGTGACTACTATATGCTCGTCTGAAGTTTGAGTAATCGTTGGTCAAAGGATCTTGTGAGTCCCGGTCATCAGGAAATCAAGCTTTCCGGGTTTGGGTCGTCTATTTGAATCACGGCTCTTTCCTCACAACCCCCAACATCGATCGACCAGGGCACCCCCTCGCGTTTTATAGGCGATTTATAGGCGCTTTATATAACCTCCCAATGCGGGACGAGCCTGCGGGCGAATCACATTGCCTCCATTACGACCAGCAGAGCTGCCCAAGCAGAGATCACCGGCCCGAGCCAGATCCACAGTTGCGCTCCCCATCTTGCCTCCCTGTCGCCATTCCCCGGGCGTTGGATTGCATGGCGCCATACATATCAGGTCGGGAACCACCTAAGCGGTAGTTCGGTAAGGCAGCTAAAATAGTTCAATAAATCGACACGCCAGGTTCGGTTATGCTGCTCTGCGCTAAGAGCTGAACTGCAACGTTCTCCGCGGGCTTGGCAATCGCTACTTGCCCTATCCGAGCGCCCCCCTGGAGAAGATCTCTGTGATAAGGGATGCATATCCATCCATACCATACTGCAAAGCCGTTGATTGTGGCTTCATCTTCTCTGTTCGTAGATGGATAGCAACGCGTACATATGTAGGTCTGCGACGTTTATCTCCTCATATACCCCGCGCAACTTGGCTATAGCCCAGTATTACTTGTCACGAGCTCGATTTTCCCTCGTTGGAGTTGTGCTCGCCAGCAGCAAGCAAAGTGAAAATTGGGTCGCTAGATCGCGCGGAGATGCAACATTTCATGGACATCAATCACGTATAGAGTACTTACTCCCATTAGGCACGTTCCATCGCACGTTGCTGATAAATCTTTTCGAAATCCAAGCTAGGCATTTCGACTACACAATCGATCTTACGATACTACACTTTTGGGGCAACAATTGCCTCGTTCGTCCAAGCTCCAGCCCGGTAGCTAGTAGCCCACGTGTAGCCTACCCATTCGGCGAATGCCACGACTAGGTCTCTAGCAACATCCAGCATCATTATGTCCTAGAATGCAATGAAAGTCAACCCTCGTCTGGTTTACTCATAGTGAATTGGAATTGAAGATGAGATGTTACTAATAAAGGGGGGGCTACTTCTGTCCCGGTTCCCTACGATGATCCTCGGACGTCATGCTGCTATACACGGGGCAGCTCTTCTTGCTTTGTGAATCGACGCGGAAGCCGGTTTTCTCCCTCTTCATAAGCGTGGCCGGCTTCTTCACGGGCCATGTCGTTGACCCATTTCCCATGTCCTTCCACCCCGGCCGACTTGCCACTTTGGCCTGCAGCACCGGAAAACTTCGCAGCGAGGTAGAACCAAGCGAGGGCATTTCCAGCGGTGCAGACCTCGTCGCTCACTCCCGTCGAAGCAGCGTAGCTCATCCGCTTCCACAGCTCTGGGTCCTTAAACAACTCCACCAGGTGTTGTGCCACTGCCTTGTAGTCGCCTGGCTCCACTAGGAAGCCATCCTCCTTGTCTTTCACTTGTATAGGAATCCCGCCCGCAAGAGTAGCTATCACCGGTCGTCCAGCATGGAGTGCTTCCGACACCTTAACTTCGAAACCCTCCCTTGTTGAGAGTTGCAAGACCACGTGAGCATTTGCAATTAGGGTGTTGAGCAACTGGTCGTTAGCATCCAGCCTCATGACGCTGATGTCTCTGGCAAGGTCCGGGTAGTGTGTCTCGATCTGATCCAAAGTCTCGTCATAGATCGCAATCCCATCGGGATCGTCAACCGAGCTGTTGCCAGCTCTATATGTGCATTAGCATACGTCGGAAATAGCAAGACATATATATCGTTTCGTGGCTTACACTACTAGTTGGGGGATATCCTGGATACCTTCATCCTTGGCACGACGGCGGAACTCAGCATAAGAGTCGATCACGGTAGGAACACCCTTTGCGGGATCGAAGCGAGCGATTTGCACGATATACTTGCCTATCAAACGGTTAGCTAGTGTTTTGTGCGCTGAATTCGAAAACTTACGGTTTTGAGAATCTAGTTCAGTCCTAGCGATGGCAAGTTAGCGATTGTCGAAATTCTCAAAAGAGAAGCTGGACAGCAACTTACATCTGCCGGGCTCGACATAGTGCGTTGTAGTTGTTCACATAGTAGCCCGCAACCCACTTATTGAGTGGCTTATTCAGACCATCCAACCTATTCAGGGGTTAACAGAGATACGTGGGACAGCAACAATTAAGGGTAAGGGTAGATAAACTTACCAATCAGTAGTAGCTGGCATATAGGTTACCAGCTCTCGAGGCACATTATGGGGAACAAACTTGGGGATCGGGTGGCTGATGAATAGGTCCGCCTTCTGGATGTCGTCCCAGAGGAAGTCCCAAACTTCAGCTTGTGGTGATCCAGGTTGGTCGATAAGGTCGCTGCGGATCTGGATATGAGAACGGTCTGCTATATGTTAATAGCTAATTCCCTGCGACTATAGCTGCGCATCTCCAAATCCCCGGCTCTGAATTTCAGTGGAGTGGTTTGAAGGTCAAGATATGATTAGGTGTGTTACATACTAGGATGTTGTTAGCATATGTGACGTAGTATATCAGAATAAGAGATGGTGTAGTTTCATACGTACCAAAGAACTGGACGGTTTGGCGTGAGGTCCTTGATGAGTGGGATAAGTCCAGGCATCTGGGGGTCATCAATCTAGAGTGGCATAGCGTTAGAGGCGGTATAATGTAACGATATATATGTATACGTGTGTGTGTGTGTGTGTGTGTGTGTGCGTGTAGACAGATATATGACGTTTGAGTAGGGGTCTGAAGCGACGTACCACAATAACGTCGGCGCCGCCTTCTTCGGCAGGCCGAAGAGGTCCGCCCTCAGAGAACCAGTATCTCTCGGCGTTGTTGTTTATCCAATCTTTGATGATGGTTCGTTCTTCCGTAGAGATACGCTGGCCAGGCTTGGCAACTCCTTGTACTGTAAGATCAGGGGTTAGCTCCATCAAAATGGTCATCTAGTACCCCACAGATTAAAGGGGCGAGGATTAAAGAGCATGGAAGATTCCTTACAAATGTTGTGCATATTTTTCTATCAGTAGCAATCAGTATCATCTTCTCTGCTTTTACTTAGAAGGTTGAGGGCTGGAAATGGGGGTTTCAACATGGAATTTATTGTGATAAGTGATGCTGGATTTCTTCAAGATGTACTTACCGTGCTTCGGAAAACCCCAGGGCGTGGTTTCGGAACTACGCGGGAACTCGTGTCAGCTTCTCTGGTACTGATGAAAAAGCAAGTTCATTTGGGGCTAAGTTTGGGGGAACTCGCTCGCCAGTCTGCTCACATGGAGTTTGACGTACCGTACCATGCCAAGTCGACACCGACTAGGCGAGAAAGCCGGACGAGAGCATGTCTCATCAAGGCGACACCGCCACCTTGCGGAGTTGCGCTGAAGAAGGCTATCTTGGTCTTCTTTTGCTTCAGCTGGCCGGCATAGAGCATCAAAGAGTCCCAGGTAGCCTTGCTACAAGTTAGGGCTTCGTGGTCTTGCGCACGGTTGATGGCTGCTCTGAACCCGGCATCTACCATGACGGTCCCTTTGAAGCCGACCTGGAGGAGTGGAGTAAGGGACGGGCCGAAGTTCCTGGATATGCAAAGTCAGCAAGCAGGATGGAAGCATCGCCCATTACAGACAGATCCTGCCTGATACCCACATAATGCATTTCCGGGCCACCGAGTCGGCTTGCTCATCCAACTCTTTGTCTTGCCAGTGCCTCGAGATGTCCTTTCCCTTGGTCGAGAGCACGATGGGGACGACGTCGGTGTCCAGCCATAATCGAGAGCAGAGCGTAGGACTGAGATCCCTGACTGTAGAGGGAAGCCCGGCCCCGATGAACTTCACCACGTTGCGATGCTCATAGTCCTCGACTTTCTGAATCACGAAATCGGCAATGACGTCGGCGCTAACATCTGAGCCATCCTTCAGGGGTATGTGCTCCACAGTGTAGTCAAGAAGGTAGGTCTGATCATGGGTAGCGAGTGCTACAGCAGCAGTGCCATTGTCTCTGACGGTTGCTGCGATGCCGAGGAAGATTGGCTACAAGAAGTCAGCTACGACTCAGCAGCTCCAGTCCTGCTCTAGTCCTTGGAGAGATGACTAACGGTTAGAGATGGGCCAAGCTGCCCATGCTCCTCGGCGACCAGGCTTAGTCGCCGCTGTCTCTTGGAGGAGAGGTTGTGAAAGTCACTTTCTGTGTATGTTCCTGTCATGGCGGTTCTTCACTTTGCGCGACCGGTAAACACGGTAAGCCAGAAGCGATTGAGTTCTGCCTCTACCTATTTATAGGGAATAGTTATCCCCTGTTGTTACTTAGGCAGCACGTGGCGAGGGTATGATTGCTATAGGTAGATTCCAGGGCCCTGGTATGGTAGATGTTGGGTATCATTGATGGTACGATGGCTGGATAGCAGAATGGGAATGAGCCGGATACCTACTGAAGGATGCAGGCCAACTTGCCATATGTCATCTGCAGGTCTTGGGGACACAGGCGGACGCAGGCAGACAGGGTGGTAAAGTCGTCAATGAGTCGATGACGCTGTACAGTGGGGGTCACATCACTTACAACAACAATAACAACATGCATCATAACGTGACCTCCCCAAGCTTCCATGGCTGTGACTTGCCTGGGTACCTCCAGCTGTACATGTATACAAGATCTGCACAGGGACTTATGTATTAATGACTTAACAATAACTTCATCTAGCGAACTGCAGACGTAAAGTTTGTCGATAGCGGCTTATAAGCAAGGTACGATCTTCCATATTTCAACTTAGAAATCGGCTGTTGGAGCCGAGTTGTCCTGATAGGTCAGTATGACGCAAGCCAGTGGCGGTTGCTATCTGGGCTATAGCCTAACTATTTAGTACCTATCATAATATACCGAGGTCGGGTATGGACTGTATGACTGTCTGACTGTCTGGCTGTCGCTGGGATTCACCGCCGCCCCGTCCCGTCCCGGCCGTATGGGCTCGCCACAATCGATCCATGTAAGCCGCATCACATGTCCAAGCGAATCCTCTTCATTTTACTTCAATCTCGTGTATTAAGACATCAATTACCGTCTGTCTCCGTTACCATCACTGAGCGGTCTGCAAAGCCCCTGGTCCATTACCTCGAAGCATGCGATGCGACCCTGACTTCATTCATAAAAGCAACGCATAATATACTACGTTCGGAAACCCCAAGTAGCTTCTGCGTAGTTCACCTTAGCAGCTTAGGACACCCAGTGGTTTCTATCCTCGCCGAGATGGGAGGGTTCTACTCTGGGGCTGTTGCTTCCCTCTTCGATGGCACCATAGCCTCGACGAGGCCCGTTTGTGCCATCGCTCTCCTCAACTCCGTCGCTATCATCTAGCAATCCCCCCTCGGGATGGCTAGCACTCTCGTTCTGCGTGAGTTGTCTGTATCTTCTGGCACTGCCCCTTCCGGATTGGCCCAATCGGAACATGACAAGCTGGACAAGCTGAACAAACACGATGGGTTAGCTGATGGCAACCATATCGGAGTCGGCCGATTTTGAACGCACCTGGAGGATGCCGACAGTCGCGGCAACAGCAAACTCGAGTCCAGAGTTCCGCTGCATCGAGGCACGCCACGGACCGGCGCAGGCGCTATGTCTCCCGTACAGCTGAGTGCACTGTCCCAGCTGCGGCGGCCACGCGCGGTCCTTTATGGTATTGAATCCGCAGCAGTTGAAAGCATCCTGTATGCGCTCGATGGCCCGGCCGTCGTGCGCTCTCCACAAATGCTTCCAGTTGTTTTCCAGGCTGCAATCGAGGCGCTCGCCTGGTAGGAACCCCTGGAAGGACAGGGTGATGAGAATCACGGCCAACACGCCCTGCAAGATCTGGAATCCTGAGAGGCCGAACTGTCGCAAGAAAAAGAACCTGCCGGCTTGTTGTTGGCTGATTCGGTAGAGGATGGGGCTGTAGAAGAAGTTCGCAACTGCGATCAGAGGAAGTGCGATAGTGAGGATCGTCGTGCCGAGGGCTATCGGGAGCGTGAGCGAACTGGAGTTGACCTGGACGACACTGTGCAAGTCAGCACTCGGTCCCATAGGTAAATATTGAGATATCAAGTGTGCAATAGTCCACGTCAAATGCTTACATAGCTATCGCAGTCAATCCCACCGCAACCTAGGCATGCCATGTTAGCTGTGTCGATGTGATGATGCGACATAGTAAGTTCACCGTACCAATAGGCAGACAATCTCCAGCTTCACCATTTTACCTGTTGCTCTCTTTGCCTGTGAACTCGCTGCTGTGGAAAAACGTGGTGGTTTCGGAAGTGGTAGACTAGGTAGGTAGGGATTGAAAGTTCGGCGTAGAAATTGGCTTCGATCCAGGCTCACTCGTGACGCGATCGAAAGGAAACGGAAGTGAGAGTGTTTGCAAAGGCTCCCTTCCGATGGCGGGTGCTTGCTGTTATTGTTATTCCCCTTGTTGGGCACCAGCCTGCAGGGCGGAGTGGTTTCGGATGCGGGAGGCCCCTTACAGTCACAGTCACATCCAATACACATGCATTTGCGTACCCGGCTCAATCAGTTTGGAGGGTCAATGAGGGGTTCTGATTTCACAAATAATATGCCTACCTGCTTTATTTAAGTACGGAAAAGGAATGCGTTTTCAAGACTTCTTGGCGACCAGAGCCACTACCACTAATTGGATACGTCTGAGTAAATGCATTCGGGCAACATATTGCATGCTGCCACCCCTTGTTGTACGACACCAAGACTTTCAGTAGTACGTAATATAGGTTGACGAGTCTGCAACGAACACTACTGGGGGCTTCTGTGAAACCGTATCTCCAAGCAAAGTAACTTCCAGCCCATTGCCAACCTAATGGCGGCCCTTCAACCCCATGTGGAACGGGGCCCTGTACGCAATTGCTGCAGACGCCGATAACATGATCGATCGTCTACCAAACCAAACCAACACCTCAGCAACTTACGGCGGCACCTCCGCCGGCACCCGAGCTGGCAGCATTCCGGCTGCGTCTCCGCCTCTCGGCGTCCCAGATCCTCAGCGCCGTGATGACCGCCATGATGGCCCAGCGCTCCCCCAGGACCCCGCTGGCCCCGCTGCCGACGAAGCCGAACTGGAGCTGCTTCGTCAGGCTCATCCTGGCGTGCGCCCAGGCAGCAACGATCTCTTCCCCACTCCCACCCCCAGCCTCCTTCTCGCCACCACCACCCCCCAGGCGCACCAGCTTCCACCCGGCGTGGGCCGCGCCCAGGGCGGCGACCTCGTCCCCGCGGCTATGGCGCCACTCGAAGGTCTCGCGGCGGCCGGCGCTGGGGCCGTCGAGATCGAGCGTGAAGCGCATCTTCGGGCTGAAGGGGCCGCCGGCGGACTCGAGACGTTCTTCCGAGGAGGAACTTTGCTGCGCTGCCGCCGCACCTCCCAGAGGAGGGGGCAGTTCGACGGTGCTGGAGCGGCCCAGCGCGGAGGCGTTGGCGCCGGCGAGCGGCGGGTGCTCGGTGGTGGGGCCGTTGTGGAGCACGGTCGAGGGCTGGCCCGACCAGCCCGAGTGCACCGAGACGGCGTACAGGGGCTGCGCCTGGTGCTCGCCCAGCATGTACCTGCGCCCCAGCTTCGAGTCGACGTACAGGCCGAACGAAGGAGGGAACTGGCGGTTGATGTGTTGTTGTTGGTGCTGGTGGCCTTCCGGGAGTGAGTAAGGTGGCGGTGGGGGATCTGCGCCCATCTTTTCTGGAATGATTCTTTTCGAGCGGTTGGTTGGACTTTATTATTCCTATAGGTAGGTACGCAGGTAATTAACTAGATGAAGCGACGGAGGTGATGATGTTCAAAGTAGATTTTCCCCTGCACAAACACGAGTGTATCCTTCGGCTCAGTGGAGAGGGGTTCACGTAGACGGCGAGCCGAAAGATAAATATAAGGGAGGACATTCCGTAGTAACCAGGTAGCATTGGAATAATGGTTGGTCTTTAACTTATAACAGTGGCAATCTCGATTATCGGTCTTTGGCTCCGCTCAGGGCCTCAGCTCCAGCCCCAGCCAGCCCTATGAGGCAATACAGGGGCGATCATTACCCAATCATGTTGCACAATTCCCTCGTTTGCTTACCCAGCACAGACTAAATACGAAGGCTAAAATTAACTATTTCAGAATCTCCCGCAACGTCGGTCGTCCTCGTGCACTACTAATTGGGTACAAGTAATTTGGTGTACATGAATGGAATACTTATCCCTGGCCTCGCTAGGAAAAGTTCCAAGTACATGGCTCTCTTTGGATGCAAACGAACGACTCTGATGAGAAGTCTCATGATCATGGGGCACCACAGGAACCAGAGTCAGAAAGTGGAACGCGACTCGTGTTGAGAAGTGTAGATTCAAATGGACAACAAAGACAGTTGCCATCACTATCGTCGGGTCACAAACTCGCCCTGCCGCCCCCCTTTCTCCCTTTGGCACTTCCCCTCCCAACCGTGGCCCGGTTTTACCGTCTCCGCCACCGCCGAAAATGACATAAGCCACGCGACACACCTCGTTCGTCCTGTTGTGGCACACATGACTGGCCCGGACCGTCCGCTCCTTGCTGCCGCCGCCGCCGCCGCCGTCGAACTCGACCACGATCTCCCCGGACACAACGACCATGTAGTCGCGGCTCGGCGTCCGGTGCATAGAAGTGCTGTGCCGCGGCGCGAAGTTGGTGACGCCGAAGCTCACGCCCTGCAGCAAGCACCGCAAAATATATTGCGCAATGTCCTTCTCCTGCTCCTCTTTCTCTCCTCCTCCTCCTCCTCACTCCTATGGTTCTCTTTTATTGGCAGTAGACTATCATGCGGAGCTTGAGTATAGCTGGGGCAGCGTACTGAAGACTTCAGATGCAAATAAAGAACCGGGTTGAAGTCCAGGCTGGATCCAGTCCTTGCCATATATAATATACTGATTCTGTCACGACCTAGCTTCCTCATGTAGATCCCTAGCTAGTATTTGCCTGAACAACGGATTCCAAAAGGTGTAACTGGAATTCCCTTACCTATCGATGCAAATACTTGTTAAACATAAGTAGGAAGGGGGGGGTTCTGCTTTAGGAACTTCTGTATAAAGGCCATCGGCTACAAGATTAACCTGCTACTGAGACTTTGCAGCGGGAAATCATTGACAGGCTGACAACAGTCTCTTTTAGAACTGTCATGGACAGTGTATGGTTTCAATAAACTGAGGCGGAATTATCCTAGAGGAGCGAAATCTCGGACGTCTTCGGTTCTCATGAGCCTGGCTACTAAACGTGCATTGATATCAGCAATACATTATCTGAAAACTATGGCAAAATCAACGAAGTGATCTCCATGCTGTTTTGATGAAGAAGATAAAAATGATAACCAATTTGGGGTGTCAACAAGTACAACGAACAGTGGGACTCAAAATAAACAAACAGTAAACTGACTGATTACCTACAGAACGAGGTGTGCGGCGGGTAAGAATGAACAATAGGTAGGTACCTAAAATCAAACGGAGGTTCGAGTGCAAGACGGGCAAAAGCAAAAAGACTTGGCAAGGGGAAGGGAGGGGGGGAAAAAAAAGGGGGGGGGGAATACTGCAAAAAAATCGCGAGTTTCCTCAAGCGACCGAAAAACCACGACGTTTTTCTGGCGACTAATGGCCTAACCACTCCGCCAGTGACGACTTCGTTAGTTAGGGAACGTCAGGTGAAAGGTCAAGCACTTAATCTCATTTATCTACTCGGCCCTGGGGACGTGGTCAAGGCAGGTAGATGAGTACATAGGTAGGTACTACTTCATATGCTATGGTACGTATGGGTGCACCCGCACCCACCGACTGAGCCCAGGTGCATCCCAAACCATTCTGTCTATGCATCACTCTAGGTATCTCCTCCCACCCGACTCCCTTTCCGTGTTGCACTGTGTTGCAAGTATCTTTGCCTAGAGTCGTGATCTTCTCTTCTCGCCGCCAAATTCCATCCCGGATGTTCCGTTTCAAATCATCTTCCAGCTCTTCCAGCGCTTCTTCCGTCTCCCTCGTCCGGGAGAGGTTCTCGTAATCCAGTGTTCGTCCTGCCTCTATTTCCTTCAGAAGTGCCAGCTTTTCCTGATACATGACATCTTTTTCTTGTATCCTCTCCCGTGTAGGCGCTTTCCCAGCATTCTCAAAGGTGGACTGCGGATTTTCAATATCAGCGTCCCTCTTTCGGACCTGTTCCTCTAGATTTTGGAGTTTCGTAGCGGTTTCCTTTCTCCAAAGTCTTTTCTCTTCCAGTTCCCGGAGCAAATCCGCTTTCTCCGCTTGCGACTTCTCTCTTTCCCGAATGAGCTGTTTGAACGATACTAAGTACAAGGTAGGTAGTGGCGTATTCCTTTACGTATCAATGTTGGGCGATGCTAGAAAATGCCCGAGTCTCATGGTAGAGTTTCACACATCATTTTATTTTTGCCACTGGTGTTGAGACTGGAAAAGCTCTCGCTGGTAACTGATATTGGTCAACTACCCACTTCCCCTTTAAGCAGTTGACGGGTTGCATAGTTTCTAAACTATTTCATTTGACTTATCCAAGTTCCAGTTGTGGTACATGATTACATTGACCTCGGAGTGTGGTGCTGGACTCTAGCCCGTCAATGATGAAGATCATGGTGGGAGGATGGAAAGGGCACTGCGTTTAAGACCTTGGATCTACGTACGAAATGCATTCTAGGCTGACACCGAGTGCGCCTGGCGTTGGGCAACTATGCTTTATCATCACGGCGGTTCACTGAAATGGTGTGCAGAAATCCTTCCCAGCCACCTCCCTCTGCTATGCAGGTTGATGTAACGAACCTATCACCGGAGCAAAGCACGGAACTTCCATATCACCCATATAGGTTGTAAATTGTACTTCATTTCTATGACAACCTATCATAGATATAGAGCAACCATCATTGTTGGAATCCATACGACTGCCCAACGGCTAGATTATGTTCGGTGATGCCCACTACCTATTGCTCCCAAGCATACCTAGCTATTGTTTGCGAGACCTAATCATCTCGAAAGACCAATCATCCCATAACTCTTCAACACCAAATATTACGGGTATAGGGGTATAACGCAGTGTTCTTCCAAAAGAAAAAAGAGGGAGAAAAGGAATAAAAAAGATCAGGGCGGGCTTCCATCTCGCATTTAGAGAGGACGTAGTTGGGATAGTGTACTATCGTTGTTATCATAGACAAAGGAAAGAGGAGGTCAAGACATCCCCTATCGTTGTTCATGGCCGTACTGGTAATGACGGCAAATAGTGATGAGGGGTATAACTTGTGCCATCTTCAAGGAGCGGTTTCGATTCCATCTCGACTTGGGAATATTGTTTCCATCGATAGGTCTGATCCAAGAGGTAGCAGAAGAGAAGCGAAGGCAGGTGCCTCTATGCGATGTACCGGGAGCCAGTGTCGTTTCTCAAGGCCTTCTCTGCTTGTTCATATATTGCCTCCACTCTACGTTCACGATGGTCATGAATCGCTGCACGTCTTTGATAGGGATCCAGGACGTGAGGCTCCTCATCGCGTTCTCGAAATCAGAGTCAAGGATAGTCTCCCGCTGGCAGTCGATTATAGCGGCGCACGTAGCATGCAGTATCTCCAACCCCTGAGATGGAGGCGCTAGGCCAGGGGCGAATTTGGTAGGTGGAAGGGCAGGGCTTAGGGGCTCCGAAGGCGAAGAGCCCAGCAGCATGAAGACATCCCATACCCGAAGTTGGGCAACAAATGGGATAGACAGGTTGAATAGAGTCATATACCAGCGGGTAGCATATGCGGTTGGGTGTATGCAGAGTTCCTCCTAAGCAGCATGAGTCTAATGAACGAATAGATGGTATTGGTACGATATAACTTACAAGCTGTTTAGCAACATCCCTTTCGCCCAACCAATACTTCTCGAAATCCCCCAATATGTTCATCAACTCTCCGAGTTCAGAATCGCGAGTACCATACATTTGATTGAGACCGCGAAACTGCCATACCCGTACTAGCATCACAAAGCAAGATTCCTCTTCGTAGTAGCTGAGGAAGGTCGCCGCTAGCGGGGCCATTCCTTGAACATAGCCTGTCTGGGGGAAATAGAGGGACAAGGCATGCAATACCCGGAAGAGTAAACGTTGGCCTCCCTTATACCTCCTCCGGAACATAATATGTTGGTTGATTGTCCTCGGAACATCCATGTCGATCTGAATATCGTCAGGGGATGGCTGTTTGATAAGCTCACGGAAATCTGCCTTGAGCTCCTCGTCCGTCCTGAAGGGTATGTCGCTGGCCTTAGCGCTAGCAGCTAAGAACGAATACCAGGCCGCAGAGCGCCAACAGTCAGGTATTCCCTTCCATGTCCGGCTTACGAGTTTGGGGTGTTTGGGGTCGAATTCAAACAGCATTCCCTGACCGTCAGCACCTTGTTTGACTACCTTCGCCATCTTACGCCATTTTTCTGAGCGCTCCACCTCTTTGAACTTCAAGTCATTAGCTAACTTCTCCGCCAGCTCATCGTCGATGGTGTTGTTTGGGCCAGGTTGCGTAGCCAACGTGGTACTGGCCTCGTCCACTAATCTGCGGTCTTTGTTATGCGGCAACAGGTTGGCGGCCTGGCGTATCGTGGACCGCGTCGAACGATGTGACGCCGTGGACAGCCTGGACACATGAGAATCTAACGAGTGCGCGGACGCTCTCCTATTGAGCGCAGACCTGGCTGTTAGAGAGCGTACTGTGAGGTCTCTTCGTACCAGTACATTCCGCTTTTTGTATGGGGAGAAATGTACGGACTTGGTATCGCTCGAGGTAGCAGGCCGTGAGCTCGGCCGCTTGGGAACTATGAAACCGTAACGATCGACATCTTCACCACTCACACCCTCCCAGTCTTCAATCCCTCCTGCAAGGACAAGAGGCTTCCGCGAAAAGTTAACGTGTGGCGACGCAGTAGTAGCTGGGCCTCGAGTAGTTGGACCAGGTCGGAAGTCGTTTTGCCTATAAGAGAGGGCGGTGGCTGTTAGTACTAAGAAGGTAGAGCAAATGTGGATGTGTTCAAGGAAACCATACGCGTCATGCTCATCCCCATCTGACGGAACTTCCTCTGGTGACTGAAAGCGCCCATCGACTGATGAAGCGCGTCCATGACCATCTTCCCAGTTGAGACCTCCTGCTGATTCATAGAGCGATCTCACCTTTTGAGATTCCTTCTCTGTTTCTACCGATATGACTCTGATGCTCGGAGGGCGCTGGAGGTCGGCACTGGCTAGGTCGTCGACTGGACCCCTGGCGCCATGGTGGTGCTGAGGCTGGGTCGGGCTGGCTGGGCTGGCGGGCGTGGGCTCGGGCTCTGGCTCCAATCGGAGGGCAACGGCAGTGTCCGATTGGGTGCCCTTGGAGGTGGTCGGTGTGACCAGAGGAAAAGAACGACCAGTTTTGACCTTGTCGAGGTGATCGTTGTCAACACCGAAGCCGCTATCTCGGTCGGTCATGATGATACCGTTGCGTTTGTAGAGGGGATAAAGAGAAGAACCGCGCTGGGGAAAGCTGACGCGATTAATATCCAAACTGGAACTGGCCCTGGGCCCGGGGATCGAAGTAGCCAGTCTTGGCGGCCTTAAGCTCTCGGGCTCAGTGGCAGTTGCAGTCGAGAAGGAAGGGGAAGTCACTACTAATGGGGTCGCTTCAGGGGCTAAGGAATTGGCGGGTCCTGTTCCAGATCCATTGTATTTAGCGTTGGCAGCGTTATTACGGGCATCAGAAGCGTTAGGCACATGCGCTTGGACCTTGTGCGGGGCACCGAGGCCAGTGGCCGCACCCGATTCTACTTCCAGTTTGGTTAGTACCGGCCAATGACCCGTATTTATCCTTATCTCCAAAGACCAAAGACCAAACACCCTTGCACTCATCTTAAGTAACAACTTGGAAGTAATAAACCAATCCGGGATCTGCGATCTGCTTGAACCTGACACCACATTTGGCACCACGGCACCACACTTGGCACCACATCTGACACCACGCTTGACACCACACGTCTCTGTCTCTGGATTGTGATCTTGGACTAAATGCCAATGATTACGAGACACTGGCAGTGGAAGAGAGACAGAGAGACAGAGAGAACGTGAACTTAGAAGATACGAAGAGCAAGGACGAGAAGACTCGAAAACATCATCAAAGTAGATGTTACTGACCAGTTCTCCAGTGGCCGACGTAACCCCCCTCCGATGCGACTGCGACTAGATCCCTCTTGAGTCCATTCTTCTTCAGTTGCTTGCTTTGCGACTTCGATGACTTATGCGACCGGAAGCTGAACGATCTCGCCAGTTTGTCTGAGAAATGCTCTGTGACGGGTGTTGCCGGCGAAGTAGTCGTTGGCGAGAGGGTGTTGCTGTCTGACAGTGATGGCGATGATAGAGGCACACTGATCTGACTCGTGCTGGACTCACTCCTCCTGCCACTCTCGTCAATCGAGTCCAGTGACGGGGCTTTGGGCTTCGGGGCCAATCGTAGACTGGCAATCCGCATCCTCGAGGAGATGTTGTCCATTCTCTCATGCATGAACCCATCTTCTTCATCACTATCCTCCCATACTGACTGCGATGGTGGCACATTTGGCACCTTGGCTAAGCCGGAGTCCCAATTCCAGTCGTTGTCATATGCTCCCTGCCCAGGGCTTGTGATGGTCCTTAGGGCCGGATGCGGCTCCTCGGGACGTGGGGGTCGAGGTGGAGGTACCCTGGCGTTGGTCGGAACGAGTACACAAGAAGATGGCCGTAGAGGTATAGAAAGCGACCTTGGTGAGCAATCGAGCGACTTGGAAGCACGGTGTGTTGGCTGCGTAGAGCGCACAGATGGGCGGAGAGGTGACCGTGCCGGGATGATCGGAACGGGGGGGTCGGCCTGTTCGGTTTCGTCGTACCGTAGACCAATCAGTCTCTGGTCATCTCGGAATGGCAGCGACGTCTTGCTCGCGTTCTGCATTTGCTTTTGCATTTCCCTTTGCATTTGCATTCTTGCCGACCTCTGAGCATATGCCCCATGGTCGGCATGAGTGAGCGCAGTGAATGGCGCAACACCGAACATCTTAGCGAATATTCAAGAGGGAGTGGTTTAATCCTAACTCTCGGGCTATGTCCTCCTTTCAGTCTACCCTCGTCTGCTTTCTCCGGCAACCCAACAACCCGAAAGTCTTTATGTTGTCAGCATCGGATGATGTCAACCAGAGATGAACACAGTCAACGCATGTATAGTATGCTTGGTTATAGGATGCAGGATATTTTAGAACCCAAAACCAGGTTGAACAAGCTCTCCAATCTTGCCAGGTTTGATAGCTAGGTCCGTTCTTCACGGTATGAACGCTGGCGTTATGAGACTTGTGAGCGTTCTGGAAGCATGAGAGCCAGATGGTACCACTTCCAGCTTTTTATGGCAAATCGGCTTCAGAGTCGAAAGGGTCGGGGTGTGGGCGAAACGGGAAAGAGAGAAGCTATAAAATAGTTGACAAATATCGAGGGAGACGATCTACTTTATGAGATCTACCTTATGACTCGGGTATAGCATGTCACTCCCACTGACTCGCAGCTCAGTCGAGTCCCTCCGAAGCGGTCCACCTGCTCTCTGTGGACGGAGGAGCCACACTTCAACTAGTTACAGACAGTGGGCACTCTACCTAACTACTACCTACCTAGGCCATGGGGCAAAGTTAGTTAACACTCTTGGCACGCCGCATTATATTCGACGTTGTTCTAACGTCAGGAATACAAAGCATTTTTCCTTTTTCTGACTGGCTTCCACAGGGTCTAACCGGGCTACCAGGGTATGCACATGTGTATCATGGCGTATCATGTGCATCAATCATAGTGCGGGCCTATAAGCCCGCATTACCTACTAACCGGGGCTTGCCGGGGTATTAACCCACGCTGCCCACGCAAGCCACGGGTTGCGCAAGAGCCACTCTGATACCCCGACGCCCTGACGCCTTGATCCAATGCACATCATTGGGTATTCCAGGTATCTGGCTGGATCCTGTTTCCCAGTCCCAATCCCAATCCCAATCCCCAATCCCCAATGCCACTTTAATCCAATTGGCGGGGTCAATTTACACGCACATCCACACGCACATCCACATTTACGAATCACGATGATTTGTAGGTAGACATTGGCCTCTGTAAATGACACGATTTCCTCTTTCCGAGCTGGAGCAGAGTTCTGGCTAGCACAGACTCATGTCGACATTGCTGATAGTCAATTATGCGAGGACCTCAGAAGAACCCGCAAGACAGCTGGATAGCCTCCGCCCCTCCGCCCCTCCGGCACTACCTGCAGTCGTCGGTCGGACCGTATTGGAATGATTTGCGCATGTCATATTGGCTAGGAAAACACATATCTATCGACTTGCTGCATTTAGCTAGCCAAAGGGCACGGTCATTGGGACTCGGTCGTAATGTTGAGATAGCGTTAGAATGGGATAACTGCTATCGTGTGCTTCAATCGTCACAGAGTTAAGAGTACCTACCGACCTACCTACAAAGTAAAGTATTCCGCTTCATATCCCACCATGCATGCACACTACTGCTACTGACAGCCACGAACGACTGCAAATCGGAAAGATCTTGGACGTGACCGCTCATCGAGAACTGCCGCATCACTCGAAGGTCCGAATATGACCCCGCCTACCGTAGCTAACTGCCTCGGTCGCAACATTTGTTTGTTCCTACCACCTGGGTTCCCCCCATGGTGTTCTGCCCTGCCTTCCCCAGGTTCTGGTAGGTAGTCTTTGCCCACAACCTCCCACCTTTCTCTTCTGGAAGGACCGAGTGAAGTGGCTTGGTCATTGGAGGCAAATCATTGTGTGTGCTTCCTAATTTAGCAAGCTCCAGGTCTGGAAGTATATAGATACCACGCTGCCAGGGTGCCGCATCCCCGCCGATCACCACCACACAACTCCGGGCAATTATTGATCAGTACTACAGGTTATCTGTGAAACCAGCCTTCTTCCAGGCGATCTTCCATCTTTCCAGGTTCCGCATCTTCCGCCGAGATATTTGAGTGCCTCGCGGCGTGAAAACTAGCAGGCAGTCATCCCCAAAGCTATATCCTCCATACCTGTTCACGAATCACGACTGATGACTTAACGAACCTTCCAACCCCCTAATTAGACAGCGGAAACTTAGAGAGATGCACTCTTGTAGATACGTAATTGCAACATAACGTTAGGTAATGGCTGAATGTTGACAGGTAACTAACTACATATGTACTTAGGCACTATACTATAGTGCCTAGGTAGGTACTTCACTTACCTAGAGGCGGGCAGATGCGGGGTATCCCGTCTGGCCCGTCCACCCACACTCACAAAGCCCATTGATTAGATACACGCCACCACCACCACCTGCACCCTCATTGTGAACCCGGAACACCCGAGTCCGCGGTAGTGGAGCTTCCGGCGGTGGTAAGAGGAAGAGGCATTTTGATAGTAGACACCCAAACGTTCCACTCGCGTGGATATTTAGGCAATTGCAGCCACCCACATCCCAAGGAATTACATAGCAGCCCGTTCACGCATCCAGTGGTTTGGTTCCGGCAGCTACTCAACAAGTCAAGAGCGTCGCCGTTCGTCCGTGCAAGTGAGAGACCGGGCGGGCCTCCATTCCGTTCCACTGGGGATGGATGGGCCGATTTCATATACCGAATACTCTTACGCACGCACGAAGGTATGTAGTTTCATAGGTAAGCACGGCCACAATGAATGACGTTATTTGTTTCTCTCTTTCGGCTTCTTGTTCTCTCGGCTGAGCTCTTGATTTGCGCCTCAGGCCTACAGAGCTCGACGCTGTTGCCCGGGATCAGCAGAACCGCGCGGGGTGCTAGTTAGGATCAGGATTCAGAGAGATGCCTATAGCGCACAGCGCAGTGGTGAGGCTTCTTTTTACGGAAATGGGGCTGCGACAACAGGCCCAATATAGCCTTGCTTGTCTGCAGATTGGTTTTACATGCCTACGACCTATATAGTAGACTAGTAGGCTAAGCAGCATCTATTGGCTGAGACCTCCATCTGACACATCTACCTGCTTGTAGAAAGATAGCGAAGGAACCGCATCGTTGAGGGTTCGGGCTGACAGTAGCGCCTGCTATTTGGCCTTGCTTACTACTATAGCGAACTACTCAGTCTCACCGCCTATGATGTTTCACCAGCATTGATTCATCTGTGACTTCAGCTACGGATGTATCCGCTATATATATCATGAGGCGTTATGGCACAATGCCTGCCCGACATGAGTCCCGTCAGCAGGCTAATTCATGCTGGCGTTAGCTAGTTCATGTTGGCGTTAGTACCGTACAGCTTGAACGGAACCTATGAAGGGGTGTCAGGCTTATGGTTTGTGACACCATCGAGCCCGTGAATAGGTTCTCTCACGATGACCAAAGGGACCATGACTGATAATGAACTCTGGGCTGCGGGTTTAGTGCATCTAGGAACCGAGGACTGTTTCCCGGTGTGGTAGAGATTTTTGATGATTGAGCGGTTTTAACTGTCGCAACTTATATTCAGTTTTCACGAATTCATAGACGCGTTGCTTTCCATATTTACAGACAGTCGTCCGAAACGCTCAAGTCCTTGGTGGTAGAGATTGACAAGAGATGTCACACTGCGGAGTAAAGTATGACAGCGTTGGCCCTTGATTCCTCGGCAGCTAAACACCAAAAAGGATCGAATAGACGATAGCTATAGTTGATATGGCGGAGCGAATTATTGAACTCATGGGGGTGAGATTGGCCTCCTCGAACACCTGCAATTTCACTTAGACGAGGTAAAGAAAAAGCAGAAAAAAGAAAGATTGCACATGGAAAACACCTTGTTCAACAAGCACACTGACAACCCATCGATCCTCTACAGCCTCTCGGAGAAGACGTCAGAAATAAAGGAAAATGCGGCTCTTGTTTGAGATGCATGTCTATGGGATGATCCGGTGAGGCTGCTCGCAAAATATCTTCTTACCTCCGTACGTTATCTAGTCAACTGATGGGCATATAACCACAGAAACCGGCAGAAGGAGAGAACTGTCCATGAGCTTCAGCAAGAACTCGGAGCTACCAGGCCCAAGGGCACTGCGTCGGCCGGGATCACATCATACCTTGAACCGCACCAAATTTGCCAGTACAGCTGGAATGCTAGAAGCCTATCAAGGTCAAGCCCCGAGATATACTATAACTAGATTCATTCTAGGCTCAGATTATATGTTATAGAATGCCAATTGATTACTATCGGCCAGTCCTGATGTTTGTTTCTGTTGGCATTTACTGAGTTGGTAATGACTTGTCTCTATGCCTTCAGTCCAGGCGAACAAGAAATTATGAGATGACTATTGGTCCCTGTCCCGAACCCACTCATAGTTCCAGCAGTCGCCCCCGTCGACACCGCCGCCAACGCAGCTTCAGCTGAGATTAACAAGTTCTACTGAATGGTGTCCGAGGCATATCAACTTTTTGCTATGGGTGGAGTGTTGGCATGAATGTGTCTTGTCTACCTAGTCGTGTATGCTTGAAGCTGTACCTATATAATGCATAATGCCTACTAACCTAGGTACTTAGCTTCTACTAACATGAGGCATGATAAGCCACTTTCCAAAATGGAGGGGAACATGGATGGGCACCTGCTTGAACTTATATCGCGTTACCTATGGCGGATAAAGGTACATGTAACAGCAAGAACAAGATCTAGTTCACCATACCCCGTCACAGTGACGTCCTTTCCTGGGATTATACACCTTTACATAAGACGTAAGAAAGGGGGGGAGGGGGGCAGGGGGGCATCAGATATCTAGGAAAGTTCCTCATTCTCCCAGTCCTGGTCCATGTACAGCGGCCTGCCACCCGAGGTACCACTCTCCAGCTTCTCCAAGAACTCGCCCGGTATGTTCGGGGTGTACTTCTTCTCCCGCTCCCGGTTCATGCCGCCAAACCCGGCGCCGTAGGACACAAGCATGTCCGTGACTGAGGGTAGCGAAAAGGGGAGCATCATGGACGGATCGAGGTTCAGACCCTCGGGTATGATATTATCCTCTAGGTCCGGATTAGGTGTTCCCTGCACGCTTCCCGGTGTCTCTGCACCTTGTTCATTATACGTGCTCTTGATTGGGGTGGATGGCGCGCTATCTGGCGACATTGGCGATGCTGTACTCCTTCGATTCTTTCTTATTGTCGCTTCTTTCTGCACTGCGTCGAGATACTTTAGCGCGCTCTTTGGCAATCCCTTCTCTCCGACTTCCAGCCGGTAGTTCTTGGCAGTATAGATCAGTTGCTGCGGGCTAAGCCGCTTCAGCTGCTGTAGAGTCCCCACCAGAGCGTCCAGATCGTCTGGATCAAGAGAAGAGAAACATTGCAACCATTGAAGTAGTTGAATTACCGGGGCCAAGTGCTTTCGGGCAGCTTCAACCGTAGTCTCGCCCAATGCAGTCGTCTCACCACCCTCGTAGTGTTCCGGTTTGCGGTTATTCATTCTTGCCCATTCCTCCAGGACAGACACGTTCATGCGTATTTGCATCGCCTTTGTCCTTGCCAAATATTTCCGCGTGTTCATGATCCTATTGAAGAGCTCCGCCCCTAGCCAGTAGAGTAACTGGGATACAATCTGTGACGAGATGACCGAGTGAATATCGTATAGGTCAAGCACAAAGAGTGTAGATGATAGAAGTGAGGTCACGTTACGGGGAGCGGGCTTTGCGCGCTGTTTTGGGGATGGGGGTCGGAATCTTTTCTCGAGTGGCTCCTCTTTCACTTCCTTTTTCCGTTTGAAGAGTTTCCATTCATGCTGGAAAGTGACGTTCTCTAAACCAGGAATCGTCTCGTGGTCCAGCATTGCAGAGTCTAGAACTTTGTCTAAGCGCCTCTCTGCATCTCTGACGATAAGAATGAATATTTCATTGATGAGCTCGGAAAGCTGTGCTTGAAACTCGGTTGTTGCTTCGACTAGACCCACGTCCTTCTTTAGATAATGGAGCAACAGGGTCGCATTGGACATCCAAAACGCTAGGATTGTCATATCCCATTGGTGTTTTTCAACAGCTTCGTTGATTTTGTTATGAGCTGTGTCCAGCAGCTTTTCAAGCAAGTCGTGGCTGGCATGATAATGAGCATATCGGGCGCTTAGAAAAATCATGTTAGCCGGGACAGGCTTTTGGGTAGGTGAGCGCGCTGGTTGCATGTTTGTAATAACGATATCTAATATCCTATTGAGCTCGTTTTCTTGGAAAACGAACATCTGGTCGTGAAGACAACGCGTCCAGTCGAATTCCTGCTGATCGTCGAGCTCGTCTGAGGTCTGTTGAAGATATGTTAGAGAACACAAGTGACGAAAGATCCGATGCAGTGCTACTCACTTCTGGCTGATCATCAATGCCCATGTTTCCTATGTCGACTTCCAGATCCCTTGCACTTTCCATCATCATTCGTCGACGAACCTCGTTTTCCAGCATTTCTTCCTCGAACCTATCTTGGGAGAATCCGGGGCTGTAGAAGTCATCGGTGACACCAGCATTGCCAATATTGTAGCCGTTGTCGTGGAGATAGAAAGCCATTTCACTATCAGGAGGTACGAAGTCGAAAGCAGTTCTGCCCGAGGATGTTTTGGCTTCGGGGGAGGCTCCATTGTCGAGTAGAATCTTGGCAATACCCTTATGTCTGTTGGTCATAGCCCACATCAAAGCACTCCAATGATTCCGATCCTGGTTGTTCACATCGACGCCGGCATCCACCAATGCTTGCACCACGTTTTCATGACCCTACGTCTAGTCAGTCACATGAAACATCATGTTTGGTGGACTTCAGCATCCGGACTAACAAAACAGCTTGCGTAGACCAGAGGGGGCGTGCCATCCTCATCTTGTGCGTTGATATCGACGAATGGCCTCGCCTTGCCTTCTAGAATTGCTTTGACATGCTCGAGATCGCCGTTGCTGGCCGACATGGTCAGGGCTTTCTGCAGCATAGTCTTCTTCTCGTTTTCGGTGAGCTTCTCGTCTGCGGCGATGGCATCTTCGTCTTCGAAGGCACCTCCATGATGCTGTGCTTGGGCTGCGAGCATCTCCATCAAGCGCGTATCGCTATCGGGCATGCCCTTGGTCAAGTCTTCGTCATAGTTGGGATCGTCGAGGGTGAGGTTATCGAAGGCGAGGGGTTTTGCGACCACAGGGGTGGTCAAGAATTGAGACTGGCCTGTTGGGACGTCGGGTTCAGTAAAGGCACTCATGATCGTGTTCAAACACGTCTAAGACAGATAGACGGACCTTGCCAGCCATCGTAGAACTCGGTCTCTGGGGGAAGCTCGGTGGGAAAGCTTCTGCGATCATCTAGAGATTTGGGAAGATCGGCTGGAAGCGTGCGAGACTTCTCTGTTGGCTGTGGGATATACTCCTGCTGTTCCTCCCCGCCAAAGCCCCCGCCGTCAGGAACCCCAAGATCCATGGTTGCATGGCTAGGAACCATGGAACATGTATGGTGTTTTCAGGTTATAGTCGATATAACTGGCACCATGCTTCGTCCGGTATGTTCTTCAGAGCACCATCGGTATGTGAGCTTGTGGGTTCGAATGTTGCCTTGATGCGCTGCAGATGCTCGCGTTGGTTAACACCCAAGATAAGTGATTTCAAGGATAGTTGGTTGGTTGTATAAGGGGGCAAGGGAATGACGGACAATGCGTCAGTGTCAAACCGACAACTACCTATGAGGAATGGTGGCCCGTGCACAGAATGTATTCCATCTGACCACCGACCAATCAAATCTAGTTACTCTGTGCTGGTAACGGGTATGTACCTAAATCTAGGTGGTACAAGCATACATAAGGTACAGGTAAGCACTCAGCCTGACAGTCCAAACCGAAGCAACGACTTGCCATGGTCGTTCTTACCAATGGGAACGAACTTGTCTTGTCGTACATCTTGTCGTACACTCTATTTCTTACCGCATACCATATGAGAATCTATTCCTAAAGCCTCAATAAGTCGTATCAGTATCGAACCTTCGAGCTAACAGGTAAAGAAATAGTACATGTATAAGCCAGAGTGTTGGAACCTGATAAGATGGATCGTGTTTCCCTAAATTGTTGACTACGTAAGGGGCAGGGCACTGTCACAAAACATAGTTCACTTTGCAGTTATAAGTTATAAGACAGCAGTTGTGTTTACCAGACCAACCCTCAAAACCTATGGTTTTAGCCTTTAGGATCGTTCAACAGCGGACAATCGATTTTCTAACGGCGGCATACACTGCTCAGTTCGAGATAGATCTCTTGGCTAGGACACGCAGCCGTTTCACACCACCATCTGGAATGATGGTCAATTTTACATGAGTGAAAGGTCTGTCCCTGACAGAGCTAGGAAACGCATGCTCCTGATCAGGTCCACACTTGCTAGGCTCTAGGACCTCGACCCATCCCTCTGCGTCCGCGGCCGGCTCTCCCTCGCCCTTCCACTCGATGGCGTCAAGCTTCGCCTTTTGGGGGAAGTTGCCTCTGAAATAGGCCGTATCAACGATAAAGCTCTGGATGACTGCCGGTGCGCCCAGCCGGATGATGGCCCAGTCGACATGTCCTTTGGTTCTAGACCGCGCCGTTTCCCAACCGTCTCCCATATCCTTCCCGCGGCCAGGCAGGATGAGATTGTCCTTAGTTCCGAAATGCTGATCGCTGCAAGAAACCGCCACACCGCCGTTCTGCGCGGCAGCAAGGTCGAAGATCGCCTCTGTGTCCTCGGGAAACACTGGCACCGCATGCCCGAACAGCCGGAACCTCGCGATGCCGCCGTCCGGGTACATGTTCAGCCTCACGTGTGTGTACTGCTTCCCCGTCGGCTCGTCGAGCTTCCAGCCGAATCGCTGGGAGGGACCGCATTCCTGAATGCCCAGGATAGGCTGCCATTTGCCCTTCGTCCCTTTCCAGGAGAGGACTTCGTCGTCGTCCTGGCCGAAGCATCCCTCTACTGAGATAGCCGGGGCGTGGTTTCCCGAGAAGAATGCCGTATCGACCTCGACACCCACCACGGTACCGGACGCGACACCAAGCCGTATAACGACCCAGTCGAAAGGCTCTGTGTTATGTCTTCTCGTCTCCCACCCGTCGTACCAAGCACCGGTATAGACCATCTTGCCTGGTTGCCTTATAGGTGGCGTAGGAGTCAACAGGTTGTTGGCCTCGGCGAACCACTCATCTGAGAATCCTAGCACTTTACCACCGAGTGATCCCGAGATTAGGTCTGTTATTGCATCTTTGTCAGTCTACTGTTTCGGTATGGTCGAACTCCTGTGGTTTCTGCCACTTCGAACACCGCTTTGCTTACTGACCAATAGATGTGGATCGGAAGGTCTTGTCGATGTCATCGGAACCAACACGAGTCGCCCTGACGGGCTCTAATTGATACTCAATGTTCTCGGCCATCGTGTAGTACCACACTTGTTGTTTTGTGAGAGTATATTCAATTTAATCGTAGAGTTGAGCTTGGGCTTGAATGGCCAGGTGCGCAGAATATTCAGAGTGTAGTGTCGGTCAACTTTTGTATTTCAATGGTGGGTTCCACGTTGATTCCAACAGTTGAACACGGCGTACAGCACGGCGGTGGAGGGGTAACTTGTCTATAGGTTGCGCCGGTGTTCGGCCATCGCCGGTGCCGCTAAAGTTCGACTACTACGATCTGTATCCTTATTCGCTAGGAGAGCTTGATATGATAATATTTACCTACGAATGCCTCATTACGTAACCGCGATATCTATGCTTTTTTATAAATCTATATTGGCAATACGATAAAAACGGGTGGTAAACACCGTTGCTGACAACATCAGCTACAGGATTACAACATCCGTACGTCTACATATCACAATTAGTGCTGCATAGACAGTGATGCGACGGATGAGATGTGATATGTTGACAGAATCCTGCCTCCTAAGAAAGAATCGGTGCTATGGTGGATATCCTAGACAACGTTCCTACATATAAATAGGCTATGATTCTGAGATTCTGGCTATAGTTTCCACCAGCTTCAAATTGGAGCGGTAATCTATGAGGTTCGTCAAACGGACGGGCATATAATGTTAGCTTATGTTACTAGTATAGGTAGTTTTACTTGTAAGCTTGTCCTTAGATGGGGTAATAGGGGAATAGGGGTCCTAAAGCTTTCCCAATGGTGCTTCAGGGGTAAAGAACGTAGACGGCAATGCCAAGATCTACGTTGGCGAAAGGGGGTAGGATTTGAGATTTGGGAGGATGGTGTGGTAGGCACAAACAAGACGGTGACAGATTTATGATGCATTGCAATAAAGATATACACAAGAATGATTCTTATACTTCGTGGCCAAGGCCGGGTACTCCGTTACCACTTTGTAAGAGGGCGCTAGACGGACTGCATCTTGGACAATAGCCGAAAATGCGATCTATTCGTTTAGCTTATGAGCTGCGTGGGCTAGGTGTGTTCTATACAGTCGGGATGAGAAGTGGTATGCGAATACCATCGCACTGAAGGGCGACCACAGCTGCCACAGCAGCAGCTGCATAGTTCCCCTTCAATACAGCATGAAGTGTCTGCTGATTCTACGGTCACCTACTGATGTCAATTCTTGGTCTTTCCCCTGATCCCGTCCTTGAAATGAAAGGGGATGAATATATTACACCCGTATTGTGTAACTAGTCCAAGTCGTAATCAAGTCAGTAAACCCGTATCAGTATAGAGGCATCTAGCCCCCTTTAGGAGATGCTGAAACCATCACATATTATAGCTTCGTCGAAAACACCTGCACACATACTTCGTATATGGCATTGATACCAGTACCTACCTACCTAGTAGGTAGGTATCCCACCTGCAACTTTCAATGCCTTATGCTTTCGATTACAGCCAATAGGTAATGATATCGCCGGTGGTTGGGGTCGACCTGCGTCATTAGGTAGGTGGGTATGTATGTAGAGACTTCTAGTTCATTGTATGTAGGTACGTACGCGCTAAACAGCAAGGTTACCCCGCACTAGCGAGGCCTACCCACTGCTACGAAGTATTGTATGTATTGTATTATACGTATTGTACCTGCTATGGGCAGTATGGTACCTACCTAGCATTGACAGGCCCCCGGACTCCACGCTGAGGAATAGCAGTTCTCTCATAGGCCAGCCAAAGAGCTTCGTCATGTTCGTCATCAAGGTCGTGAATGAGGCACTGCCTTCGTACAACCACCATCAAAGATAAGCATCTTTTTGCTTCTTCTGTGAAGTCCGAGTGGTGACATGAGCTCCGAGGCAGCCACCTGCAGTCGCACCGTGTCAACTTAACCTTTATTAGTCATACTGGGAAAGAACTTCTTAAAAGGCATCTATCTGCCTGCCGGAAACACAAACACCTAGACTTATCCCAACTCTCTGATTACCTACCCAGGTAATTATACTATCTACCGTCTTCTCTAATAAGCTTCCCAGTCCACGTTTTGCGTTTCACAACGACCGATTTCCCGTTTTCCCGTTTTCACAGCAACGTCGCGTTCTTCGCTCTGACCAGGGCAATGGCGTCCGCTACGGGTATTCCCCAGCATGTTCCGAGCAATGATCAGGAGGACACCGAACCTCTTCTCGGTCGTCCGGGAGATGCAACACAAGCAGACGAGGCTCCCATTGCTAAAAATTTGATCATAGGTATGTGCTATCTTCCCGACTTCAATCTGTCGCCAATTCTTTCTACGCTACTTGTCGGCCTCAATGGATCGTCAGCAGACCGACTTTACCTGCAAGTAGACATAAATATTTATTTCTGGTTAAGGGATCTGTGCTATCATCTAATTCGAGATGCAATCTATTTCAAACTACCGTTCTCAACACTTCCTACCCCCCAGACGTTATGGACTTCTACACATTCTAGAGAGGGGGATGGCAATACTCACACTGTTATCAGGTACCGGTGTCCTTGCTGAGGCTTCGGCCGTCCTTCTCCTCGCTTCAGTCTGGGCAGCTGTTTTCATAAGCAAACCGCCGGTCCTATTTGCGATTCACCCGCTCGCACAATCCCTTGGGCTCGCGGTTCTCATCCAAAGCATTCTCATCCTACAACCTACACATACGGCATCGCAAAAGCAGCTTGGGCAAAAGGTCCATGCTGGACTCAACCTCACCGCCCTAATCTGCTTCATCGCCGGTGTCACTTCGATCGAGGTCAACAAATCCAAGAACAATCTGGCTCATTTCCACTCCGTTCATGCCTATCTAGGTGTGATCGCCTCGGTATGGCAGGTACTCCAGTACCTCGTCGGCTTTACCATGTACGCTATTCCACAGGTGTACGGCGGCGAGGCCAATGCCAAGAAGATATGGAAGTATCACCGAGCTAGCGGTTACGGCCTGCTCTCGCTCTATGCGGCAGCGGTTATTTCAGCTACGCAGACAGACTATGTTCTTAACGTCATTGGTGTGAAACTATGGGCTACGATCGTCGTCGTTTTGTTACTTGCCGTTGGAGTCTTCCCACGTATCAAAAAACACAAGCTCGGCCTGTGAAGTCCACGGCGATCTGCAATTCCTCAGGTGTTAGGAAGGGACGGTTCTAGGATCACTTGATGTCTTGTGGTGCTGGCGCTGGGAAAAGGGGCAAAGGGTGTCAACGGCGTTTCATGATAATTTTGCTAGGCGTTACATCATATCAGAATGTGAAATCACGGTTCGGGTTCTCAATGGATATGCCAAGTCGATCATCTTACTCTCAGATCGAAGCATCGACTTGTCTTCAGGGGCCTACTGTTCGGCTTTCCAACCATAGCTCATTCCTAAAACTGCAAGTTCACTTCCGACATTCCCGACTTACATCACGTACGCCTATGATCAAGGCATAAACGATCGAAGGAAATATGCTTCGGTAAGCAAGTCGTTGCTACATGACTGAAGGGCATGTTTGCATATTTTATTTTAACCTTCATTTACTGTATACTTGACCAATGAACAAGAGACACATTCATTCAAAACAAGTGGCGTGTCCCTGAGAGCATTTTGGTTGATTCACAGTACTTGAGAAATAGGGGGTGGGGCTTGGGGGAACCGGAGGCATTCATTTAGCCCCCCGAATGTGTATATGTAATATGTAGACTTAGAACCGGAGTTGTTCATCGCACCACTCCGCACTCGGACTTACTGCGGCTGGCTGCGGCTATATAAGGTATGCATGGATGCTGCAACTTACTTACCCTTAACAACCCAACCGGTGTAACTGTGTAGCAGCCGCGAATTCATATCCTCCTACCCAATGCAGGTAGCGACTCTCCATTGATACTATATGTTTGCACTAGCTGTTATAAGCACTTCTTTCCCAAGCAACTAGTCGATGGATGGCGATCTGCCGAACAAGAAAACGAGGACTCGGATCGGCGATGTAGCCACGATATCTTGTGAAAGGTGCCGAAGACGCAAGATCAAATGTGACAAACAACAGCCATGCGCCGGCTGTAGGAAGGCCGGTACCCATTGCATTATAGCGGGTGCCGGCGAAAAGCAGAGGTCCGCAATGAGAACCAGCGCCGGCCATCTTGCTGCACGTCTCGCTAACGGGGATGTTCTTCAGGCCAGTACCTAAGAGCTATGTCACAGCCCTAGAAGGCCATGCTGCTTCGTTAGAGCTGTTCATCCAGAAACTAGCTGGGGCCGACAATGCACAAAGGGATGAGCTCCTTGCGAGCTACGCCGGGAAGCCGGAACGAGATAGCGATTTGGTAACCCAAGCAAAGGGGAAGCTGGAGTCGAATGCCGACCCTGAGCTGGCTCTGGCAAGGGCTCGAACCGGCCAGCTCAAAAAGCTGCGCACGGGGAACGCGGCGCAGTTCTTCGGGGGAACAAGCCTCTTTCACATTCATGCTGATGGTGACTTACCAAAATCAACTGCTTCGACAGAGACTCATTTCACGCCGGATCCGGCACCGGTTGATGCATCGGTTCAGCAGCTAGATCTAGACTCCATTTCCTTCGGTATTTTCCCCTACTCCCCGCATCACGAGATTTGCCAACAGCTGATGGCCAACTTTTTTGGTGCGTATGAAAGTGACCTTTACCTTTTCTCGTGTATATATATTACTAACTATGCGGCAGTAAGTATTGAAGGACATCGGAACTCCATTCCAGTACCTATTTTTGATCATATAGTCTCTCCTGACAGATTGATGGGAAAGCCTACAATCTCCCGCGAAGCAGGACTAATGTGTGGTAGAAACTTCAATACCCATATATCATGTCTTTATATCGCGAATTCTTCCTCCGTGACTATGATACAGGCGCGGGCCGATATTATTCGGAGGTATTATTATACGCTATCTGTGCTATGGGAGCCTTAGCGACTGGCGAGGCCTCGATGCTACCCGTCTCCGAGGCTTTCGCCCTCCAGGCCGAGAGTCATGTGTATGCTTCGTTAGATCAACCAGACTTGACCTTGTTGCAGGCTCTCATACTTCTCGGTTATCGGTATATCGGCCACGGCAAAGCTTCAAAGGGCTGGCTGTTTTGCGGTATGGCTTTCCGGTTGGCACACGAGATGGGGCTACATCTCGACCCAAATAACTGGAGTGGCCCTTCGGACTCTCATATTGATCGGGAAATTTCTCGCCGTGCGTACTGGGCGGCGTTCAACTCGGATAAGCATCTAAGTTTATATTTTGGCCGGCCACCAGCTTTATACCCTCACGAGTCCGATGTCCGCAACACCATCCGGATCCCGTATCCCGAAGACTGGCAGGGCCTCCTGGAGACGTACATTGCCCCGGATATATCCGCCACTGCTTACGAGGATGGGATTGCGCTTGCAGGGTCGTTCATCTATCGAGTCGAGCTCATGAAAATTGTGCACAACATGATTACGGATGTGTTTGAGAACCGTCGGCACAATGCCGACGGTACTGTCCTGGCTGCAACGGCACAACGCATCCATCTCGCCCTAACCAAGTGGCTCACCGATCTCCCTAGCAAACTGCATTGGAACCAATGGAGCAATGGCCAGATCCAACCTTTCGTGCTTCATCTACAGTAAGTGTCCGCCTTTCTGGTTATTGACGGCACCATATAACACTTACACTATGATAGTATGCTCTTTCATACTGTTATGATCATCCTGCATAGGCCACCACGCCATGTTTTCAACACCCCAGGTATATCGACTAGCGATGATGTAGAGTTCTGCTATGAGTCACTACAAGCTATATTGAAGCTGCTACGAAGTTATTCAAGGTTCTATAAATACTCAGCCTTGCCCCTTGATTTTGTTCACACCCTTTCCGTAGCCGCCGGCACTATCTTGATGAAGCGGAGCCTTGAGAACCTCCCGTCAGATGATAGCAGTATCTCGAAGGCAATGGATACGGTCTTAGACGCCATGCAGGAGATCAGGTATACCTGGCCGTGCATTGTCGAGATCCGCGAAAGCGTATTGCAGGCCATTCAGACCGAGAGTCGTACCACCCCCGAAGCGGGAAAGGACCCTATCCTGGACTTCGGGTTCCTGTCGAGTATTGGGTCGTCCGGCGTGCTTCCGTCAGAGCCGGGGGGCCTAGACTTGCATCTGTCGGATGCTGATCTGGCAATGTTGGCCCCCGATGAGGATATATTGACCCAATTTTCATGGAACCAGCCATATACCAACGACGCCCAAGACGCAAGCCCAGATGGAATGTCTTGAAAGTTATGCACCGGGGTTTATGGATGGAGGGTCATAAGGGATTCTGATCTTGAACGATGTGTAATATAACGAGTTTCTGTTGTCCATGCCATACCAGAGTATCCTGGAGGCATTGTCTAGCTTGTAACAGATGGGAATAAACTTAATTACGACCTTCACATCTAGCTGAGATGTAATCGTCTAGCAGCCTTATCACATACCTAAACCTCGTGTCAAGAAGGTGGTTAGATTATCATAAGTTTCGTATGGCATCAACGGTATATTATTTCGAAACAACATCCTCATTTGTACAGTCCAAGAGGAGCATATAGCCGGGAGCATGTGCCATCACCGTCCCCTGAATGCCAGCCCTCATGACGGCCTCCTGCGGCGTGACCCCGCACCCCCAAAACACAGGCACCTCGTCGTCCGACCCGTAGAGCTCCCCCAGCGGCCTGCCGCCTTCCGTCAGCGGCGCATCGCCCCACTGGGGGTCGTCGACGTCCCGGATGCCCAGGCGCGCCAGCGCGTCCCAGCCCCACGCGATCGGCTCCCCGTGCGTGTCGCTGTACCCCCTCGTGATGGCCCGCACCCGCTCGACCTCGGCGGCCCGGTACGGCCGCATCGACACCACGTACGTGGCCCCGGTGAACACGCCGGCCGGGCACAGCGGCACGGCGGTGCGGTACATGGGCACGTTGCGGCCCCGCGCGGCGTGGCGCGGCGGCAGGCCCGCCGCCGCCAGCGCCGCCTCGAAGCTGAACGAGCACCCGATCAGGAACGCCACGTGGTCGTCGTCGGCCCAGCGGCCCACGACGTCCGCCGCCCCGCTCTCGACCAGCAGCCCGTCCTCGTACACGTTGTACCGCGGGGCGTCGCGGCGGACGTCGAAGCCCCCGGCGGCGTCGATGACCTCGATCGGCAGGCGCGACGAGACCGCGTCCCACCGCCCGGGAGCGGGCGACTCGGCCAGTAAGGGGCACGGCACCGGGTTCCGCGCGCAGAGCAGCCGGAAGTCCGCCGCGTACCGCGCGGGCAGCATCACCAGGTTCGCTTGCAGGTGGCGGGGCGCGAGCCCGGACGTCGGCGTGCGCACGGCGTTGGCCCGGGCCGCTAGGCGGACGTCGCGGCCCGTGGTCGAGGGGTGCGTTAGAGGGCGGGAAGAGGCGGCGGCGGAGGGCGGAGGGAGAGGCTCGGGGGCTGGGTTGGCGACGAGAGCAGCGGCCATTATGTTTTTTGTGTGGTAGGTAGGATGGGATGGTGTTGGTATGACCTTGGTGATTTCTCTCTGGCTTCGAGTCGAGGGTATAAGCGGATAATAAATCCTCGTATATATATATATATATATATATATAATATATATATCATATACATATCGAACCAACACCCCCCGCCTCCGCACCGCAGCCCTTCCCCGCCCACCCCTTTTGACTAGCTGGGGGCGGCTGGATAGCCGTTGATAGATTCCTACCCCCCTATTCGACACAGGCAGCGCGGACTTCCAGTTCCGCTCGTTAGACCCAGTTATCTTCCACGTTATCTTCCACAATGCATGATGGGTGCTCCTCCCAGAGGGTTCCTACACCTGATAAAAAATTGCACTTTACGTTTATATATATATATATATATATATATACATACCAACATCTGCCTCCTTGTAGTTACTTTGTCCAGTAAACACCGAGCAAGGTGCAGGGAAACAGATCTTTGGTCGCCAGCTCCTGCCACCTAATAGCGTATAGAAAGAAGATCTACTGAAAGCTAACTATGTTCATGCTGGAGAATAGAACGGGACTCCCTGTTCTATCCCGAGGCATCAGCTGATATTGACCTAATAAGCACACAACATGTAGAGTTTGGTAGCTTTTGGAATTATGTTGCCCGTGATAATACTTAGGGGTAGTTAACTCTTACCAGAACCACCGTTGTTCCTACATGCCTACACACGGGAATTCTCCCACTTCTTAACGGCTATAATAATTGTGACGACGGGAATAACAGTTTATGATATACGTACAATACATCGAAGCGAGCGAGCATAGCTAGATAGCACCTATGAGTGTAGTAGTTGCTTAGTTCAAGCAACCGGGCTCTCGCTATTTGAACTGGACTGAGGACCCAGAAATCGCTCAAACTAAGCGAATTTTCATGACTCGCGAACTGACTACAAGTAGTGGTAAGGTGGTATTTACTTCAAGCACTTCAATCCAAAGATTAATAATGAACAGTTTCTTATGTATTTCTCTTCACGGTGGGACCGCTCGCGAAGCCGCGAAGCGCAACTTTTGCTTTTGCATCGAAACTGCCAAACCCCAGAGTTGCTTGCCTCCGGCAAAGCCGCTGCCAAGAGAGCGTCTGATGTGCGACGTCCCACTATTGGGGAGCTCCTAGTTAATTGCCATCAACGAGCTTGCGTACTTGTACTAACTATATAGCCCCCCTCGTCTGTACGGAGGCTCCGGCAGTTCATGCGGACAGAGTCGTTGATTCCACTGCTTCGGCACCATTCGCCGGATCCCCACTGTCAGGGAGATAATCGTGATTATCAGAAGACGATTTCCACTCATGACAGACCGAAGGGTGACTCGGTAAGTATGAAAGTACCTGCCTACATGAGGCAAGGCGGCTTCACCCTAGATCAGACGTCATACGCCACCACTGCCTGCTAAGAACAGGATGGGAAATGTCACAGATTTTTCTCTCGACTTCGGATTCAACTCAGCTCAGCTCAGCTCAGCTCAGCAAGCCGATCACGACTAAGACTAGGACACCGCATTCCTCGGAGCCATTGTTCCATAACTATGCCCCAGGCAAATGGAACGGTGCTGTCACTACTGGCGACGGATAAACCCCCACCTAGACTAAGAGTTAGGACCTGAAGTTAGGTACCGCACTTTGCACGTATTTATGTATCATACATGTAGGTAGTAACGACATCACGAGACCTGGCTATCAACACACAAAAAACTGTTCTCAAAGCTGCTCGCCCAGGTTGAAGTCGATGAAGCAGGTAGTAATGTTCCCTGCGCGAGCGTAAAACAAGAATGCTCAAGCGCAACTGGGGTGTGTTCTTCTGTGATTCGACTGTTTCAATCTTGTACCGGCTTGTATCCTTGGATCCATGACTTACGTGCCTACCTTTCTCATGCGTAGTTTCGACGATATGCTGAATCGGCACTCATGCCAAGAGATCTTGTCCCAGGGAGGGCGGGTCGCGTCCCTTTGCACCTTGCAATACCCGTTTTGATAGTAAGATGATCTCACTGCAAAACTGAGAGTCGTGATGTTCCCTTACCCTCAAACCCTGTGAGTACGTATATTCGAAGAGGGCTGTTTTAGTCGGTGAAGCACTGGTGAGCAGACTGGACCAGCAAAGACAAGTAGGAGTCGAAGTTTCATTGGCGTCGTCGCCCTCCGCTGTTAAAAATAGAAGAAGAAGAAGAAAGGATGTACAGTAAGGGGCCATGGCTACTCGTACTCGCACATATGTAAAAGCTGCACTGACTGAGTACGGCGCCCATCCCAATATACCCAGGTATCATAGACGTCTAACACCACCACCCCAATAGCATAGGCCACCTGTGCTGCTCGTTCGTTCTGACGTCAACACAAATGGTATGTTGTGGTGCAGTGCCTTGCCATCGGTACAGCCTTACTTTGACAGAATGCAATATCCCTATCCAGGTCGTCGGGTCAGATGGCCAACCGAGAATCCATAGCCTAGGTATTGTACATACATACAGGCCTGCATAGTGCAAAGGGAAAATCGCCTCACTGATAGCATCCCATAACCTACACTGACATAGCGCCTGAGTGCAAGGATCTATGGACCTCGACGGCTTGCAATACATAGAAGCCATAAAGTGGTCTATCACCGTTGGCTATTCTTTCCCACGCAGGTAGGTTTGTCCGTATATGAATACCTAGGTAGGTATGTACTATGTAGACAATTTATAGAGGCAGCAAGGAACCCTATAACTAAACAGGGCGACGTGCGGAGTATGGTACAATACATCCATACATCCATACATACGCCTCTTTCTTTTCCTACTAGCCTGCTGGACTAGCCTACATACCTACATACTACGTAATTATATGTAGGCGGTTCATTTATTAGCTGCTGGCTACGCAGCCCAATGCGTAAAATCGGAGCACTAGCAGTCTTAGTCTCTCAGAGTCTCAGCAGAGCTGGTATTGATTGAGTTAGCCTGCACTAACAGCACTCTAGCCATGTGGCATTTCGCACGTAGATACTCAGTAGTCAGGCAGTCTATAAGGAACTGTGCCTGTCTGATTCATTCATTCATCGCTACGAAATATAGTACCTACATAGGTATGTACTGGTTAGGCCAGCGTCTGGTTATGGCATCCAGTTCCGAGTTGGATGGCATGGGAAAATTATACTCCCGCCAGCTTACTTCAGACGGAAGTAGGTACCTAGGTAGGTAACCTTGAATGTTGTCAGGTCCCCCCCCTCTATTGGCGGCCGAATCTTATTGTGACCCTACCGAGGTACCTACATGTAGTCCATGCTGTCGGCTGTTCAGGGAGGGTGGCAGTGGTAGTGGTGATAGAAAATATCGATGAGCATGAAATGCATTCGGTTTGCTGCGATGACATAACCAGGCCGTACGTACGGCCTGTCTAGGTAAGGGGCTTGGCCCGGTAGGAGCTGTATACGCACGATACGGCATCAGGGCATACACCCATCGTTTAGCTGGCTGAGAAACTTGAAGTTGTGTGTCCTGTCCTGGTCCTGGTGTCTTGCAGGTGGTGTCTTGGACTCTTGGTGTCCTGGACTCCTGGGCTCCTGGCGGCCTGGTGGCCTGGTAACTAGTTTCTGCAAGCCCTACGTCATCGCGCCTTCACATTTCCAATCTGCGCGCAAACCCTCAGACCCTCTTTCCTTCGACCACTCGGCCACTCGACCACCTGCCAGTCCTGTAGTTCAGTTGAGTTCTGCGGTGGTAACTTCCCGTCGCTATCGTTGCCAAACCTGCCTAATCCATACATCACGTAGGGTAGGACGGATTCAACGGCATCACACCAATTAGTTGCACTGTTAAGGCTCTTTTCGAGAAACTGCATTTCTTCCCATCTCGTACCTACATGAACGGGACATGACCACACGAGCGTACCTACAGCGCCGCCGCCATTGCTACTGCTAACCACTTGCATGCTGTGGTGTGGTAGCAGGCCAGTAACACTCGAATTGACTACTTATTATTCTCTTATTATTGAGTCTCTTATTACTAGCACTACCTACCACCCAGGCACCCAGACACCCTGCCAGTGCCTGCCACCCTACACCCACCCTCACCACACCCTCTAACCCTACAACAGAGACTACCTACATACCTACTAGGGGCATCATCCACCAGATCGACACAGCCTAGCCTAACTGATTAACCCCGAAACCCGTCCCAAGGTATTCTTAGTACCCAGGTATTCTAGCAGTCTAGGTAATCCCCGTACCTAGTACTCTAGCAGTCCTAAGTCTCTAGGTCTCCAGGTCTCCAGGTCTCTAGTTAGGTATGCTGTAATTCAGGCCATCATTGAGACTACAGACAACCTTGGACGCAAACAGATCAAGACAACTACCCGCCTAACCTCTAAGTTCAAATATACACCTAGATCTATCACGCTTGGCCGTCTACTGCTGCCGCTGCTGCCGTCGCCGCTACCGTTGCCGCTACTACTACCTTATACCTGTTCTCCTTAACGTAGTCTACAACTTCCAGCGAATGCCGAGTCACGAGACTTCCGTCAAACCTAATTTTGGTGGTCCCCGATACAGCTGTTGTATGGGGGGCGCTTGATGACGTCTTTGGAGGAATGCAAACCCCTAACGACACAATTCGAGATCCCAGCGAACCAGCGCCACCGACGCCGCCGCCGCCGCTTCCTTCTCGCACCGTCCCGCTGGGTACTGCCGACTCGACGCTACGAGACAATGACATAATTGTCGCCGAAAACCCAGCCGCCGAGACTCGCGACGACCAAGCTCAGGAAGAGCCTCCTGCGGTGGAGAGTTCCCGGCCACGAGATTTGGCAGAGTCCATGTTGCGTCCACCGGGAAAGGAAGGTTCGCCTGCGCAGGTTGATGCTGCTCAGGCAACAGGTCTCAACGCATATCCTGCCAACGGCGACACGGTGAACCCAAGCGGCGGTAGACCTGAGGGACAGGATGCCGCAGCATCCCCGTCTACACCACAGACTCCGCGATTCAAGCAAGATGCGCCACCGGGCGCAGGCACCGGAGAAGCCGTAGTTGTGCCAAAGAGGAAGGCCAAAGAGGTTAGCATTTCACAAAATTCGCCGGAAATTATCCACAGTCAACGGTCCATCATGGCATACCGAGAACGCCTTGCACACGATCTCGAACGCCGAGAGCAGGCAGCAAAAGGCCCGTCGGTGTTAGGTTTCGACAAAACAAATGTGTCACCCATTCGGGAGGAACCTTCAACGTCTTCGACGTCAGGGTCGGATCCTATGACGGCTTCAACCGAATCTAATAAAACTGTTCGCGGAGGAACGACCCCCGGCCATGTAGCCCGAACGCCGTCATACCCATTTCCTCGTATGGCCACACCGAATTTTGTCGCATATAATCTATCAAAACCAACCAGCCAGCCGTCCCAGACCCCGCTATTACGCTCAGCTGGTGGACAATATGACAGCTTCGCTCTCCATGATCAGCTGCGGTCAGATCCGTCTACGCCAGCTTCTGCCATGACTTTCCAGCCTACTGGCTATGCCCAACCCTCGCAACAATTTGATCTCCCTACGCCGAATCTCTATGACCTGGCTTTGATGCTTTCGGCCGAGCCCGGGTTGGATGCTTGGTGGAACAGTGTTGTCCAGATCATGGCGGAGAATTACAAAGCCGAGAGGATCACGCTCTCTATGCCTGCCGATGCTACCGACATTTATAATGTTCCATGGGGTCAGAAGGCCACGTACAATGCCCATGAGGAGGACGAATTGAGCATGGCATATATGGCGAGGGGCAGTAGCATAGTCCCTAGCAGTGTCGGTGATATGCCCGAGCCCTTCGTGAACACGGACGACGGTCAGAAGCTAGAGAAGCCAGCAAGACCTGATATAGCGAGCCGCCATTCTTTTACAACGTTCGAGGAGAAACTGGAATCTCGGAAAGCACCGACTGTTGAAACGTCAAATCCTGCCGCAGCCATGCGGAGACCAACACCGATCATGCGGAGTAAAAGCTACTTCCCTATGATTGATCGACATAATTTCCCCTCGCCTCATCATCAAAGTTTAAACAAGCAGGCACTCGAGGCGCATAATGCAGTCGAAGAAGAGCAGCCCATTCCAAGTTGGGAAGCACCGCTCGTATCAAACAGAGAAGTCAAAGGCAGAGTGCTTCCGGTCCTGCAGGCACTAGATCTCGAGGCTGATCCGCTGATCGATCACAATGGAATACATCGTGTGGTAGAGCGAGGCAAGGTCATTGCCCTTACCCGTAACTATCCATACCTTGATTCAGATACGGCCGAAAAGGCGGATGAAAGCAAGCCGGCTCCTGCAACGCCTGGGGAGACCAAAAAACCATTAAAAAAGCCCCCTGGCCCCGAATCTGGGTTGAGGCTGTCGTCGTTGTTAAGCAATGCCACGACTCCCCACTCCGTCAAACGTAGTAGGAAACTTCTTTCGATAGAGAGAACGAAAATGGCAAGTCTCTTATCGGCTATAGGGGATTCGCCACCAAGACCCCCTACACCGAAGTACGAAGAGTATGAGCAAGCTCCTCCGTCGCCCTGGTCTCAGTCTCCTGCGCCTTCACCCGCTGTCCGAGCTGATCCGTCAGAGAACCCCTTTTTCATGGATGCTGTAGTCGACGAAGAATCTTTCAATCCTGCTCCGAGCCCGCAAGATTATACGTCTATGCAAACACCCGAGACTATTGGCGTCGACAATTCCTGGACTGTTCTTCATATTCCTCTGAACCACATTTTTCTCTCTACCAAACCTTCCCAGCCCTTTAAGTTAGATTCGGCTGCATTGGAAGAGAAGAATCACCTACGTAACCCGTCACAGAAGATAACTGGTATCCAGTCTGAGCGGTCTCCTTCGCCGGGCGCTTCCGAGACTAACCGCCGTCCCCCCATTGCAATTTTATCCTTGTTGACGCCAGTCATCCCTTATCCCTCAAACCTACGACACTCCCTAGAACACCTGGCACCCCATTTAGCGACTTCATTCAACCTGTGCCGCCATTATACGTCACTTGAGACGGAGGTTGCTGGACTACGCCGAAGAAGACCGACAACCGCTGGCTTCGGTGGTATGGACCCTGATGGACGACCTTTAGCCGATCCAGCTCTTGCCGCACATCTCAATCTCGTATCGCCTGAAGTCCCATCGCACAACTCTGTTACTGGCAGCCTCACTAGCCCGAGTGATTACTCTGGGCCGTCCCGGAGCGTTCCTGGTTCACAAGGAGGTACTCCGACATGGGAGCCCGGCTCTTTCGGCCTGGTAGTGGACAGGCGAACACCTAGCAATAGTCCTGGTCCCGTTGGTGGTGAAAGTTACTTTAATGCAAGACCTAGAAGCCAGGGTGTTCCCGCCGACATACCTACGGGACTACCCGGGCCGCGCATGGTTCGAGGCGCCAAAGAAGCATCATCTGCCGTTGACAGGCATCACAGACGTTCTAGCAGCCTTAAAGTTACGAAAGCTGAATCAGCCTCACCTGCGTTCGAGTCTGAAACTCCCGATCCACCAGGTGGCATTGTGCGGACATTTGACGAGATGGCGCCCCCGAAGACTACGCAAGGGTCCGGGCTGAAGACTTCTATGGAGACAAGGACTATGCCGGATGACCAGTGCCATCAGCAAGATGTTGATCAGACTCGGAAGCGAGTACCAAGTCAAGCCATACCTCCGCAGCATACTCGTAGGCACTCGTTGTTGCACTCCTATGGTGGCGACTTTGCGACGACTTTCCAATCTTTGCCACCGAGTGCATCACTGCTAACAAAGCCGACGACGGCTTCTCCCGCTCAGTCTTTAACCGGTGCAGGGTCAGTAAGTATGCTACCGCCATCGGACAGACTAAAAAGTCTGATGCTTGATACCCTGCCTGTACATGTCTTCGTGGCCCTGCCTAACACGGGAGAAATTGTGTGGGTAAACAGCAGATACCTGGTATATCGAGGCCAGACTGTTGCAGATCTTGTAGCGGATCCATGGGGTAGTCTTCATCCTGAAGATCATGACGAGTATCTTCAAGCATGGAGTCAGTCTCTCCGAACAGGAGACACATTCGACAGGGTCGTTCGACTTCGTCGTTTTGACGGTGCTTATCGTTGGCATCAAGCTCGTGCAATAACGTCACGCGACAAGCGAGGTGTCATCGTACAGTTCATCGGATCTTACATGGACATTCATGATCAACACATCGCCAAGCTGAAGGCCGTTCATCAGCACGAGATCGAAACTTCAGAAGCTAAGCACCGACTTCTAGCAAACCTGATACCGCAAATCATCTTCACCGCAACAGAAGAAGATGGGATCACTTTCGCGAACGAGCAGTGGTTCTCGTACACAGGTCAAAGCTCTGAAAGTTCCCTCGGTCTTGGCTTCATAGATTTCGTACACCCTGACGACATAGCTAAGTGTCGCATACCTAATAACCGCGCAGCAGCAGCAGCAGCAGCAGAAGCAACATCAGCTAGTGGTACAGAAACATCAACAGAGCATCCGTCTCCAACCGCGGGGAGGAAGTCGTCGAGTTCGACATCTAGAAGAGCGTCTGCTATTCAGAGCGCACTGTCCCGGGACAACGGCTCTGACGCTAGCTCCACGTACGACCTCTCTACAGCAGATCTTAGCGAGTTGGCCAGGAAGGGTATCATCAAAGTATCAACTGACAGCAATGGCCGACTTTCGTATACTACAGAGTTGCGTCTAAGATCCAAGACGGGCGAGTATCGTTGGCACCTGATAAGATGTGTGGAAATTGATAACATCGACTTTGTTGGTAATGGTGCTAGTTCGTTCTTTGGCTCTGCGACCGATATCAACGATCATAAGCTGCTGGAAGCGAAGCTTAAAGAAGCCATGGAATCCAAAGGCAGATTCCTCAGCAACATGTCGCATGAAATCAGGACACCACTAATCGGCATCTCTGGCATGGTGAGTTTCCTGCAGGACACAACGCTCAACGAAGAACAGAGGGATTTCACGAATACCATCCAGACCAGCGCCAATAGTCTTCTAATGATCATCAACGATATCCTTGACCTTTCCAAGGTGGATGCCGGTATGATGAAATTGAAGTATGAATGGTTTCACACTCGCTCTCTGATCGAGGACGTTAACGAGTTGGTTTCAACGATGGCGATTGCGAAGCGACTTGAGCTCAACTACATTGTTGAAGAAAACGTCCCTTCATGGGTTAAGGGCGATAAGGTTCGAATCCGCCAGGTGCTACTCAATGTCATCGGGAACGCCATCAAATTCACCGCCGCCGGAGAGGTGTTTAGTCGTTGCAGAGTCATCGGCAACCAAGACTCGGAACTTAGCGACCACCAAATCATGCTCGAATTCTCTGTCATCGACACTGGGCGTGGTTTCAGTAAGGAAGAAGCTGAGCTCATTTTCAAGCCTTTCAGTCAGATAGATGGCAGCAGCACTCGGCAGCATGGAGGCAGCGGGCTAGGTCTCGTCATATCCAGGCAACTTGTTGAGCTTCATGGTGGTAGTATGGACGGTACTGCGGTTCCAGGGGAAGGGTCAACGTTCACATTCAGCGCGAAGTTCGGTTTGCCTAGTCCCGCTGACCACCCTACCGTTGTTGGAACGCCTCCAATGACGGCTTCCACTCAATCACCAACAGCAGGCAAACCTCTTCCAACCGTCAAATCATTCTTACTCCAAAAAGCCATGGATCTGCCTTCGAACTCTAGTCCCAGTTCAGAGGTTGAACCCGCTTCACCTGCTCCCACATCTTCTGCTGGCTCAGACCCGTCCGTACGGTCTGTGCGCTCGGCACCAACGGCGAGATCTTCTGTCTCTTCCGTTCATGCTGGTCTCGTACGCTTTAGTGAAGCTGCTAAAGCCAGCGGACAAGACCTATCTCAGATGAACCTTGAGATGCCATCGGGAAAGACATCGCCCTTGATAACCCCCTTGGGTGCTCCGCCTCGTCCATCGGCTAGCCCAACGCAGCAGTTCCGTCCTCCAATCTATTCCATTCTCGTCATATGCCCGCAGAGGTATAGTAGAGAAGCGATCACCAAACATATCGAAATGACGCTGCCGAAGGATACTCCACATCAGATCACAGCTATGGCGACGGTGTCCGAAGCCGAATTGCTTATCGGAGGACACGAGTCTGTAACGTTTACCCATGTCGTCCTCAATTTAGGTTCCGCCGGGGAAGTCATGGGTGTCATCGATCAGATATTGGGCGGTTCCAGAGACAGAACGTCTGTTCTTGTGTTGTCAGATTCGGTTCAGAGACAAGCGGTCCTCAAATTGGTTTCAGGCGAAGAACACAAGCAGCTCTTGGCCGAGAAACGGATCAATTTCATCTACAAGCCAGTCAAACCCTCTCGATTTGCCGTCATATTCGATCCCGCGCACGAGCGCGATCTGAGCATCGACCTGAACCGTTCCAATGCCGCGCAAATGGTTGAAAGCCAAAAACAAAACTACCTCGACGTCGAGAAACGCATCGGCAACAAGGGTCATAAGGTCCTCCTTGTAGAAGACAACACAGTCAATCAGAAGGTGTTGGTCAGATACCTCAAGAAAGTCGGCATCGATGCAGAAATTGCTACAGATGGTGTTGAGTGTACAGACAAAGTCTTCTCCCACCCGCCGAACTACTATTCCCTCATCCTTGTAAGTTCACAATTGCTGACTTTTTCCTTTATCTTCTTCCGTTCTGGTGCTCTATCTTGTTTCACAGCTAACAAGCACCGCCTCAGTGTGATTTACATATGCCTAGGAAAGATGGGTATCAGGCTTGCAAAGAGATACGACAGTGGGAGAAGGGTGGCAAGCACTCCTCCACTATGCCAATCATTGCGCTTTCTGCCAACGTCATGTCGGACGTTCAGGACAAGTGCACTGCTGCAGGCTTTAGCGACTACGTCACAAAACCAGTAGACTTCGTTGACCTTAGCAAGGCCATGTCGAAGTATCTCTGATTCATCCGGGCAACAGGCGGCCAGGGGTGAATATGGAATGAGCATTTTCATGGCGTTTTCCAAAAAGCGCATCCAGCGGGCAGTGGCATTATCGCTATCCAAGCAACCAGGTTTAGAGTCGGCGGCTTATATTTGATTTTGCAGGGCTTGTACAAACAAAAACGAGGCTCGGGCGGAGGTATTCTCTCACACCACACATACACATACACACCCACATATAAGGGGCGTCTGTCTTGTATAAGGCTCATCGTCTCTTCCGTCGGGGATCCCTCTCCTATCAGAAGATGAAACAGGCGGCTCGTGGCTCGACATGGTGTTATGGCGATGCTACGTAGAAACAGAAGAGAGGGGGGTTGGGGTTGAAAACCGGAGAGGAATTCGATTATGCTAATCTACATGACCAAGGCCTATAGAGTCAGCTAGACCCCCTGACACCCTTCTTGTGCCGTGTGCTCTCTTACGCTCCTGTGCTCTTCTTCATGATTCATGCCCAACACGTTATCGTTTTTTCTTGCTTGCTTGCTTTACCACTAATGGCGCGATTTGCGGGAAACCGGCTGGGGTTCCAATGCCCCTTTATTCCATTTTTTATCTGTTTCTTCTTTTGTCGGGGTCAGTTGGTGTGGGCGGGTTGAGTAAGTTAAACGCTTAGATATCCCGAATGATAGGTAGTCGAAAAAATACCCTGTTTTGTTTCTCCCTTCCTTTGTATACTACCACCATACCTACCTACCTACTACTTACTACTACTACATATTACATACTACACGCGCATTTATCGACGCCATAGCCGTAGTAGGTAGCCATAGAACGGTTATTGGATCTTGTCCAGTGTCCACCATATCTACTAATCCAATTACCTACGTATGTGATGTCTCTTTCTCCTTTCTCGGAAATGCGGTGAGGTGAGATGGGGCGAGATAAGGTGCGGTAAAGCAAATAAATAGATGGATATTACGTGGAAAGTGTATTACATTGTCGTAATAGCCGCAGACTCAACTATATCTGAGGATATTAGTTATTACTTGAAAGACTGGCGTTACCGCTCGTCAGCCGTTGTGACTCTATGTATTTAGTTGAACTAGAGTGCCTGGAATGCTTCCCCATGGCATGGCCACCTGTTTTACCTATCCATCTATCTATCGAACACCCAATGATATAATGAATATACATATCAGATCTTATCCTCGCGAGTCTGTTCCTTTGGCTCATTCACATCTTTGGTACGTAGGTATCTAGTATCATTAGGGCAACAGTTTTTGCAAGCCCGGGGTTGTCAACACGGACAGGGAGGCACAAGCAGTCTCCCGTATAGGTGTATCACCCAGGTACGTGGATATCGATGTCTTGCTAAGCCATTACAGCTACTAGGTAGGTACATCAACAGTCCGTCGGCCCGGAGCAAAAACCACGTTTTGGTCCCACAGCCTAATTTTCACAGTCAGAGAAGGCAAAAGGCGTAGCAATGGATTCGGAACGTCGCTCATCGGAGAAGACTTTTCGCCTATATGGGCCACTCACTCCCTAGACAATCACCGCTTAGGTATCCCACCCACCCACAGCAGAATCGGCCCAGTGAGTGATAGCTAAAGCACTAAATACACATGACCCCCCATTTTCATAATGCGCTGCGTAGATGCTTTACCATCACCATGCTAGATTCCTTTTGGAATTCTCTTCTTCATCGCTTCGTCTCTTCATCTCTATGTAGTCACTCCCAGGGGTTCGTAATTTCGACCCCGCCTACATCCTTAGCCTTGGCCAGCATCCGAGATTCCTAATCCCGTCTGCTAGCCTGACCTTCACGGACGGCTTCGAGGATCAGCTCCTTGGCCTGTTCGCAGCCCTCCTTAGATCCGAGGATCTCTATAGCTTCATCTCGGGCCTGGTCCCGAGGGACATTAATCTTGCACCCACTCTGCTTGCGGATCGAGTTAACCTTGGATCCTCCTTGGCCGATGACGTGGCGGTAGGTGGACGGGTCGGGAAGGATAAGGTAGCCGATAGCGTTGTTCTTCTGAGCCTGTTCAAGAGCTGTAGCGATGGCCTTCTTGGCCTTCTCAATATTCTCTGGGCTGCCCTTGAGGAACCAAGGGATATCGCCTTCCTCGGACGATACAGCGTCTACAAGATTCCAAGAATGAGCATCTGCTGCTGCGTCGGCATCATCTGTGATCAGAGGTAGTGCAGAGTTGTTAGCCCTAGTGGCCGATGGTTTCGGCTTGGGCGGCAGAGACTGGCCAAGATGATCCACGGTGACCTTGTGGTCGTTGCGAAGTCTGCGGAAGAATTGGCCGTTGTCTGCGATACTATGGTGGTACTTTCGTGGGACCTGGATTGTTTCGCCTTGTTGTTCTTTGACGAGCGAAGAGATATGTTCCTTTGCCTTCTCGACATCGGCAGGCAGACCGGCTATTCTGACGCCGGTATGGCCGCTGCCTTGTCGAGGGATGTCGATAGAGACCTTGAACTGGGACTCGAGTTGACGCTTAGCGTCCCCGCCTCGCCCAATCAATGATCTGTGTTTCTCAACTGGGACGTCAAGCGTCTCGGTTACCTGGCTCTCGCGTGCCGAGACGAACGACTGGATGCTAGCGATGATCTTGTCAACAACCTCCTGCTGACCTTCGATCTTGATCGCATTGCCGTCTACATCTTGCTTAGGGAATTGGACGGTACGAGCTTGAAGTCGTCTATCTTCGGGGCCGCCGGCCTTGATGACAAGGTCACGAAGAGTGGAACCTGCTTCTAAGTCAGTGAATTGCATATGGTTGGAATAGATGATGTCTTACCTCCTGGCCCAATCAACGTTTTATGCCACTTTCTATCGACATCTATCGTCTTCAAGACGGTATCGTCAAATATAGCTCTCTTCTCTTCAAGCAACTTCTTGGCTTCTGCCACCTGTGTCTTCGTGCCCTTGATGTGAATGTCAACCTTAGCCTCTTGGGACTCGTTCCTTTCGCTGGGAATGTCGATTTTAGCGCCAGTAGCAGCACGCAGCTCGTCCATGGCTGCACCACCAGCCCCAATGAGAGACGGAATTTGCTTTTGTTGTACAGTGACGGTGGCAGAATGTGAGTTATCTTTCAGGTATTGGAAGAGAGAAAAGATCTCATCGCGGGCCTCATCGGCTCCCTTCTTAGGACCGCGAATGGTGACTTCATCAGGAGCTTGTTGCCGTCGCACCTTGCTGACTTCGCTGGCAGCATCGGCGACCGACTCATCGTCCTTGGGTGCTTTTGCAGATCGTGGGAAGTTGATATGGACATTGTACCGGTTTTGGAGGCGGAGGATTTGACCGCCCTGGGCGCCGATGAGCTCTCGGTGGTACTTGGGATCAATCTTGAGGCTGTGGCTAGTCTCGTCGGCCCATTGTCTACCTAGTGATAGGATATGAGCCTTGGCGCGTTCGGCCTTCGCCTTCGGGCCCTTGAGCTCGACTTCCCCATTTTGAACCTGAATGTCCACATCGAACTTTTCGCGTAGCTCGTTGATGTGGCTACCACCCTTGCCGATGAGGTGGTTTGCAAACTTAGGGTTGAAGTCAAACTTTAGCGTGAACCCGCGTTCCTTTTCATCTTCTTGTTCCTGGGCCACGAAGTCCTTCGCCTTTTGGTAGAGAGACTCTACTCTGGATGCGGGGCCGCGGAAGGTAACAGTGGTGCCTCTGACGCTCACTCGGACGGGTATGTCGCCTGCGGCACGCGTTGTTACATCTTGCTCCTTCTTGATGAACCGTCGGAGCTTATCATGGAATCTACGTCATGGTTAGAAATATATTGGCACAAGGCTCGTCTGGAAGACTTACTTGAGTGGCACCTCAAGAGAGGTGGAGGTGAGTTGCTCCTGATGACTCAATAGGTCAAGGATATGTTGACGGGCATCTGCCAAGCCCTTTTGGAATGTTTGGACATCCTGGGGCGCCGGGGCGCTCTGTGGGACTTGGTATGATGCTAAAGGAGAAGGGCCTTCGTAGACTAAAACGACTGGGAGATCGCCCTCCGAAGCATCTGGTACAATGGCATACACGCCATAGTCTTGTCGAACTTTTGGTGTGATATCGCTTCTGAGATAGGCATGGAAGAATGGATCGACAGGAATTGATGCGAAGCGCGAGGGCGGGTGGCTGTTGATGATGGAAGTCATCTCTTTCTGGGCCTTGACACTGTTTTTGCCGTCTCTCGCGTATAATTCCCAAGGAGAATCAATCCCCTCGGCGAATGGAGTGTTGATGTGGACATTGTAAAGCTGTTCAAGCCGCTCAATCTCTTTGCGGCGGCGTAGGTAGCGCGACATGTCCCGGGAATAAGCAGGGGCACCTCCAGCGGCATGTCGGTGGAATCTCGAAGCATTGAAGGATGCCACCTGTGGTGCCATGGCCAAGTCAATGGCTCTATCCAATCCGCGAGCCACATCATCGGGCTGTCCGATAACCGTGACGGTGTCAACGCCCTCTTCATTGGGCAAGATAATCGCACAGTTCGTATCGGCGAAGAATTGCTCCATAGGAATACCCCGATCTCCGATGATGAACTGGTGTCGTCCCTTGTTGATATCAGCCTGATCGATTTGCAACTGGTTCTGCAGCTCCTGCACACGACGCTCAATGGCTGCCCGCGCCGCCTGAATGGCGAGCCGGTCCCCAGCCAGTTGGATATGGTTGTCATTGGCAGCTGGGGCGAACGTTGGCCGTTGTCCAGCTTCTGGTGCCTTGGGAATTGGATGGGACCATGGCTGGTGAGGTGGCACTCGGATCTGAACCCCATGCTCGGCCTCGAGGGAGCTAGCCAAGTTGCTATTGGGACCAGCTATGAAGGGATAAAACTCGGCAGGGATGGACTTGAGCTTAGTAGTCACATTTGCTGAGCGTTCTCCGACAACCTTGTTGATAGCCTCGCGAGCGGTGGCTGCCGAGAGGGCATTACCCTCCACCAGAACATCGATCATACCATCCTCGTCATCGTCGGCCTCGTCAACCTTCGGCAGCTGTATTCTAGCACCTGACTTCTCTTGAATAGCCCTAATCGTAGAGCCCTGTTTTCCAATAATATGCGCTCTCGCAGACTGGGGGATAGACACCTTGATACTAGTCTTTTGAAAACACATGTTAGTCTGACGTCTGTAGCTTCGTACCCTACGTCTCCTCTGAACTAACCTTAGCACCAATCTGTTGGATCAAATCACGGAGGGCCTGCTGAGCCTTGTCCTGAGGGCCCGTGGCGTTGAACTTCAGGCTACCGTTGGGGCCGGGCACCATGTTGATAACGGCACGAGACTTGCGGTTGATGTCCTTGACGATGTCCGGAACGGGGCGCTTCAGCTGGTTGCGAGGCAGGATATGAGACTGCTCCAGGATGTACGACTCGACATTACGGCCAGGTAGGCTGATAGGCGGAGGAACACCAGTGGGAGTAGACACACCAGAGTTGGGAGTCGAAGTTCGCGGAGTTCCGTTGGTAGACCAGGATGTTCCATTGGGTTTGCCGTTGGCGCCTCCCCAGATAGGAGTGATGTTGTTCTTAGCGGCAGCAGTTGACTTCGGACCGCTTCCTAGAGCTGGGAATGCTTCCTGGGACTCGGTATCGAGGGCGGCTGCCTGGGCCTTTTGCTTTCCAGCAGCCTTAGCAGAGACATTCTGACCCCAGGAGGAAGTTCCAGTAGCATCGGCAGAGGGGGCGCTGCTGGCCTCCTCGTCGGGAACCTCTTCGACGGTAGGATTAAGGGGGTTCTGAGCGTGCTGCTCCATGAGCTTTTGGGCGATGGAGCCCTCGGAAGCCTCAGCGGGGGCGTTGGTAACACTCTCGGAAGCCATGATGGATATAGAATAAACGTTGACGAAGACGGAGACGGTACACGGACGGCAATTGGTAGATTAAATCGAGGTCAAATTGTGTAGAGAAGCTAGAACATGTTGTCGAGAATTCGCTTCTTCTTGATGATACCTATATGACAAAGATATACGGCCGTCGCAAGCTATGGTGGGGGGCCAGATAGCTGGATGGACGAACGAACCAAGGGGGGACAAGAGAATAGAGGGTGGGAATATGGAGAGTCAAGAGTGAAGACTTGAGGATAGGAAGGTTAGGCAAAAGCAGGAAGACCGGAGCTCGTTGAGAGGCTAAGAGGTAGGAAGGAAAGCTGCTGAGGTGGAAGTTTCTCATACGATTGCGCCTTCCTCCACAAAAAAATTAGAGGACACCAGGACACCTCCAATTGAACGAGATTCAATTGTCTCCGAGCTGGGGTAAGTGGCAGTAAGTACAAATCGGGTGTACCATGTAAGCAGTCTAACTAGCAGGACCTGGGCCTATAGGTAAAGTAAGGGTGGCAGGGTGGATGGGCAAGTAAGCTAACTGCTAATTGCTAGGTGAATGCTAGGTACAGTAACTACATACCTCCTAACTACCCCCCCTACTTCGTCAATATTTCCCATTATAGTTCTTATTGTAGGCAGTTACTATTGTCAGTTGCCTCTACCCTACCTTCAACATACTCAACATACCCAACATACCATACTACCTACATAGCATACACATTCCTCCCTGTCCTACCTACGGAGTACCTATTGTGCTTGTGTACGTATCCTTCTTACCTGGATACCCATAGTAGGTAGCACAGTTCAATCGGCTTGTTAGCCTACCCGTATGTCTGTCTGTCTCGTCTGTTCGATCCGTTCGATCTGTCGTGCCTGTAGGTCGTGTCGGTCTAGCCCCCTGCTTGCCTATTGTCTCGCTATCGAAACTTCCAGGTTCCAACCATGGAAGGCTGCAAGGTTCGAATGATCCCGCGTTCCGTCGTTATCGATTGCCTGCTGGCCGCAGGTGTGTGGCTTGCTCGTAGTCAGTACGTACAGGCTTAGCTTGTAAGTTCCAAGGTTCCAGGTTGTCGTTGCCGAACTTGATGGTGTGTGGAGAAAAATGGTTAACTACATCGCTGGAACTCAACTAACTATGTGGTCCAGGTGGTGCGCGAGTTAACTTAGTTCAAAGCTTCAAGGTTGGTTTTACGCTAGCTCGAGTAAGATTAGATCGTTTGCCTTACGCCACGATCCCGGCCCCACTCCCGAGCCTCAACATTGGCGATTGGAATGTATGGCACGTTGGTTTGGCTGGTTGTTAGTTATGTTTCCTGGCCTCAATCGAATGCTCCAGTTGTATTCACAGGAGCTGGAACCACAAGACTTGGAACCAACTCTGTAACTGGAGGGGCCCCGTTGTCAGATATTTACTCCCCGATCGTCTTCCATCTGGCCGGTACGCTACAGGTAGGCCTTACAACAGATGACTCCAGGGGTCAACTGTTCCGTAAAAGAGTGAACGATACATCTTGGCTGCAGAGTACCTACACGAAGTTACTACCTACCTACGTAGGCAGGTACAGTATAGCATATATACTACTACAGTACGTACGTCTTCGTAAAACACTACGAACTCATTGACGATATTCCGGTTCAAGCACGCTAGCTGGAAGCTAGCAACATGGGGTGAAAGTCAATTCATACAAGCACGAGCTTGTTGATTTGCGAGGTACCCACATTTGTATTAAGAAGTGGTAGGCACGTGGTATACGATCGTGGATATCAAGATCTATTCAGAAGTCCCAGTGTAACGTATGACTAAACTATAAAGAGAAATCTACCGAGACGCAGAGGCCATTTGCTATTCCATCGGTTCGTGATAGCCGGGATCGAACCCTCCCGCTCAGCTCTCGTGTGCGCACAAGACATGCGCATCAACACGTCTATCCTGGGCCGAGGATCGATTTGTGTAGGTGGTATGTGCAATGTCTGCGTCGCCTGTCGGGCGGGTGCACATCCTTCTTCAATCAAAGGGTTCCAATCGTTCCTGTGCTACAACTAGGCAGGTTGCCTTGTAGGGTATCGATGTAACTCACGGGTAACAGCTGGTCTTCGGCTATTGCCTGCGCGGCTCGGGCCTTGTTTTCTTATCCTCTTATTCTCAGGGGCCAGATGGGCAACTCCAGACGGACGGGTGATGGAATCTGGATGAAATCATCATCCGCATAGTATTCGCTATACCCAGGCAAGATCTAGATTGGCACAGTGGGATTTAAGCGATATATCTACATTGCTATAGGGAGTTTCTATGCAACTTATATAAGCTTTGCTTCGACAACATAGGATTCACACAGCTATTCGTCTTCAGACTCGGCGCTTCCGTTAGCTCATAGGAAGACAACAAACTCGTGTCTCCCTGGATTCCGGGTGGCCCTGAGGATCTAAATCGGAGCTGCCTACGCATGAAACGATGGACAGCGCAGGAAAGACTTGCGAACATAACTGTGGTGGTGGCAGACTATCCACGAATGAGCACTTTCTTGCCTTTTTTGTATATTGCAGCCATGAAACGGTACAGATATAGGGCCATCTGTAGGCAGTCCCCTGTTTCAGTGTTCGTTGCGGTAATTGTTCGTTACTATTGATGTTCCATTGGTGATAGCCGCTTAATCTTGTTACCGTACTATACTTAGTAATGTACTCAACACAGATGCTGGTTCATTTTGGTTCGTGTCCGTAGCTAAGTGCTGACCAAATGAATGAAGGGATGATAACTTCTAACAGCTGACACGGCGTTTTGCCAAGGACTCCTCAGGGGAAAAGGGGGAGGGGTGGAAAGGGCTAGACTAGCCATTTGCCCCGGACGAACCCCCAAATCACGAGCTTGACGTATATGAGAAGCAGCTTTCTTGCATTTAAGTAAGTACTAGGTAGCACTTTGAATGGCCCATTCCCGCAAATGCCTAGGTATACTTTGTGATACAGGTAAGAGAACAGGACGGGTCCATGGTTGACTGGCCATTAGCGGCCAGTAATAGCGGCGAGCACTGATCGACATGGCTAGACGAATAATCTGGAGAATATGTACATACTGTAACAGTAGTTGGTAATGTGCAAAATTCGGGGGGGACCTCCCCAAGGAGGCTCAAGGTTTGTCGGTTACCAAACAACCTGTTTCTGCTGGCATGAGCCTAGACCGTAACGTCATTGTGGAAATGAGGCTTCTCGCTTGAAAGTAAGAAGTGCCCGAGACTTGTCTTCTTCATCTCAAGCTATAGCCACTTTCATACTCATAAGAATCATGCAAAACTTATTAGTCAATAGGCTACATCATCAGATGAGAATCCACCTTTGGTAGTTGATTGATGGGAGAAGGAGACATATAGGAGTTCGCATACATACTACCTACAGAGGTACCTAGGTAGGTAAGCAGCTAAGGGTGTATATAAGGTTACCCCGCCACATCGGGAACTTCAACTAGCTTGGCGCCGCACAGGTGAACTATATTAACTACCATATGAGACGAAGATACCGCACTTGCAATTGATCACTGGCAGACGGGTCACTTGCAAACCTGCCATCTCTAGGTATCAAGTTTGAGCGTCTTAGATGGTCCGATTTCATGGCTCAAAGTTTGCGTTAGGTACTTATATGTCTAGATATATAGACTGGTAGCCAACCTCAAGTCGTTCTATTGATAAAGTTTATATTCATCAAGCAAAAGGTCTTGACAAACAAAGAGCTACCCATGTACTAGCACTACTTATAGGTAGTGTCTTACACGCCAGGGCCGCAAATCCATCGCAACGACACCTCGTTATTTTGGGTGAATGAAAAAATCAGGCGGTAATGAGTATATACGTGGATGGGACGATGAAGGATCATAGAAGAATAAGGTGACACTGAGCTTTTTGGATTTTTTCGACGGATGTTACGATTGTTTCCCGCTTTTCTTCATTCGGTTACGTTTTCCTTTTATTTTCTTCTCTTCGGTCTGGCAGTTCTGGCATTGCATGAAGAATGGAGACACTCGCCAGTCTTTTACCTGATATTTGATCCCATCCGTATTTTGGGAGTACCTACGCAACATGCTAGATACATACATACCTGCATGTAGTCATTTGGTTTCTCTTAGCCATCCGACGTCTACTATATCAAATAGGCGATAAGTAGTCGCCCTACTAACTACAGTTCAACGAGCCAAACACGACGGGAGGCATCCGCATTACAAGATTAGGCAAAGACGTACGATTCTCTAATTCGTTCAAGTCCGACTTCAACCATCAAGACGGGCTAGTCTGGGCTGCATCATACTGACAACGTCAACCTGTCCAATGCCCCCCCTTTCCCGACTTCATTCTCCATACGTACTACTACCATTACAGGAGATCTGATATCAGGGCTATAACGGAATAACGAACAGGGCTATTACCCACTTTGCCAACTGTCAGACCCGCGGTAAATACATAAGGCCCCCTTATACAGCCCCCTATTACAACCACCCATAATTACACTTATAACTTACCATTCGGAATTACATCGTCATTTTGCATGTTCTGTATATTACTATAGCACCGATACGATACCAATACAGAACCCTTCCTTTCTTTCCTTTCCTTCCTTCGCTGCTACAGGGGCGTTAGTATAGGGGGCGCTGGCATAGGGGGGGCTGGATGCCTTGCTGGCAGGGTTCCGTTAGATCCCGAATTACTGTAATCGAATTGTTACTTTAAGCAATTGGTAATAGTACGGTATTGGCTTTATGTCGAAGATGATATTATTAATCCGGTTATTGTATGCAGAATCTTTAGATTTAAGTGGGAATATAGGTGTTCTAGCATTTGCACTGGCGGAAGAATTAGCATGTTAAGACAGCGGCCCAACAGCTGGCAGGGTGGGTTAAAGCCCTGTTAGTAAAGTTGTTATAGCCCTGATATCAGATCTCCATTACAGTGGCATGCATGTCTACATCTAGCCACTGGTAGCACACATACGTACATACTCACATGCAACCCTACATCCTGCGTACCTCGAATATAGCGAATATAAGTTTCCTATGCTGCTATAGCTAGATCTACCTGTAGTTAACCGACCTGACTACACGCATCAACATCCAAGGACATCGGTGGATGTCTCTACCTCTACCACACAGCAACCTTGGAAGATCCAACATTTTAGTCGATCTGGTAGCTAGTCGATCTGGTAGTTAGTGATATGCTAGCAGACTAGGTGCTCCCGCCCGGGACGATTTTCACCGTTATCCAACCCAACAGCGCCAACTGTTCAGTCCGTCGTTCTCTTGATACGAAAAAAGTGCTGCACCCACTTACAGGGCTCACAGTACCCAATGATTAATGGGGACCGACATCTCAGCTAAAATTCTCTGACTTCCAAGGTTTACGGCACCAAGGCCACCCTGCCTGCCTGCCTGCCTGCCTGCCATCGCCAGCTGTGCCTGCCTGCTTCCTTAGGCCCTGACTGATACCCAGACACCACACCCTGGCACCCGGGCACCCTGGTACCCTGGCACCCTAACCGGCAACCCGCTACATACCTACATACCTACCTACATTCATTACCTAACTCAACTATCGCCTGCTTACGGTCCTGCTACACTTCTACAATTCAGTCAGTCCTACACTACGCACTCGCACACCCACGCACCACGCACCACGCACCACGCACCACACCACGCACCGCACCGCACCGCACCACGCGCCCACGCAGACGGCAGATAACAGCCTGGCTCGGTATCGGCTTGTTGGTCATCAGGTATTGAATTTTCTTACTCACTGCCTTCCCTTGCCTAAGGGTAGCCGTATTAGCAGTATTATGCCCTCACTCTAGGGCTGCCTACCTCGTAACTACCTTGAGGGTAGGTAGACAGGGCAGACGGACGATGGATAGCCCAAACCACCAGGATAGCAACACCACTCCCTATCACCATCACCATCCTCACCCTAGTACCGCCAGTGCCACTGCTATTGCCACTGCCACTGCCACCACTGCCACTGCTGGCAATACCTCTCCTCGTCTCCAGCAATCGCAACGTCGCAAACTCACCAAAAAGCCACCCTCAAGTCTGAAAGATAATGGTAACGGCCTCAGCAATCCCAACGGCCATCACCACACTCACTCATTCTCTCTCACTGCAGATGGTCGCTTTGACGCTCAGTCCCTCCAGAGCAAACGGAGCTCCACGAGTCTGAAGCGAGCACCGAGTGCTCCACCACAGCGATCAACTCCTCCCACCAGCACCAGCAGCAGCACCTCCATTGCCAACACCACCTTCAACAGCACAACCACCACTAACGCCTCGAGCAGCCAGAACACTCTAGGTAGCCACAACAACAGCTTCTTTCCTACTACTCAATTTCATTCTCAGCCACAGTCTCAGTCTCAGTCTCAGTCTCCTCCGTCTCACTTTCAGTCTCCGTCTCACTTTCAACCCCACCACCAACCACATCACTATCACCACTATAATCAGCCGTCATCTGACCACGCATCGCCAGCTCTCCACAACGGCGAGTTCATTTCCTCCGCATTTTCCCCGTCGTCTCACCAGCCGCCGCCGTCATCCAAGACATACCCCACGGCCATTTCGAGCGGCACTAGCGGCGGCAACGGGAACAACGGGGAAGGAGCAATCGGTCTTGCAGTCGGGTACTCGGCCGCCGATACATCCACGGCCTCATTCAGCTATCGACAACAGCAGCAGCAGCAGCAGCAGCAACACCAGCAGCAGCACCACCATCACCACCAGCAGCAGCAGCAGCAGCAGCAGCAACAACAACAACAACAACAACAACGGCAGAAGGAGAAGGAGAAGCAACGGCCACAACAAACTTCAGAGAGACAACGGCGGTTATCAGATTCCCGTTTAGCGCCTCTTAGCTTCAAGACGTCCGAGGAGTTCTTTGGCGCGCCGTTCGACGGTACCACTATCCTCAATCACCTCGAGGCCACACGATCACCAACATATCAGCAGCAATCATCCGCGCAATCGCCACCTTCAACCTCTCGCCTTCCACCTCCTATATCTAACCCAATCCTTGAAGGGCGTCAGAAGCCATTGACCTTCCGTCACTCTGCAAGCTACTCCCCTGACCCGGCCACAATGATGTCGGAGAAGTCGCAGGGCCTACGGGTCACTGAAGCTCAGACAACCACCCCTAAACGCTACTCAGATGAAGGCAAGGAGGCTAAAGGACCTGGAGTCTTGAGGAAAAAGTCGGCATTTTCCGGTCTCATCAACAACATGATCGGATCACAAAAAAAACCAGTCATCTCAGCGCCTGAAAACCCGGTACACGTCACCCATGTCGGTTATGATAGCTCGACCGGCCAATTCTGGGTTTGTTCTACCCCAACCAGCTACCTTGCCACTCGAATTTCGGCTATATGTTGGCTATACACTGAATGTACCATGTTTCCTGAGCTGCTACTGATGGTGATGTAAATTGTAGGGGCTACCGAAAGAATGGCAACGTCTCATAAACGAGAGCGGCATCCCAGAAAATGCTCGGCGGGAGAACCCGCAGATGATTGCAGATATTGTGACGTTCTATAAAGAAACTACTGAACGACCACACGAAGATCAGGTGCTGGAAAAGTTTCATGATGCGAGAGCTCCGGAGCCGCGCAATACTTCAGGCAGTGGCGGCAGCGGCGGAGTGGCATCGTCCCCCGGCATGTATACGCCAAACACTTTTGCTGGTATGTCACCTATGAGAAGCCCACCGGCAAGTCCGAGATTTCCAACCGTAAATGATGAAGGCACTTTTGAAAATCCCCGCGCTCCCCCGCCAGTGCCCATGCCCGGAAAGAGCCCTGCGGGGCATCCTGCAAAGGAACATCCCAACCTAAAGCCAAGCCGACCGGCCCCGAAGCCTCCCGTGTCTTTGACGACACGTAATGCGCCACAATCCTCCTATCCAGCAAAGGATTCGGGCATTGTCATGAGCCAGCAGGGCGACGACCACCCGTCTGCCATCCATGCATCGCCGAGGGACAACGTGCCAATGCTTCCCGAGGAGCATCGGTCGAGATCGAATTCGCGCGCAAATGGGCATTCCCCCCTGCCGCCTGCAACGCAACCATCTCCTGCCGTTCAAAACGCCTACCAGCAACAGCTCATGCAGCAGCAGCAGGAACAGGCCATGGCACAGGCTCAAGCAGCTATGAAGGGCCAGCTCAGCAGATCTACCAGCACCAGGCAACCCCCAACACAGCCACCGCCGGGCTCTCATCAACAGCCGGTTGGTCGACCCCCTGATGCCAACGGCCCTAGTGCTTCGGTCCAACAGAATCGAGGGCCCCCAGCAGCTCAGCCTCGACCCCGCCGGCAGACCCGACAAAGTAACACCATTGACGTGGCGGCGGCATTGAAGCGTATCTGCTCCGAAGGCGACCCTCGAGAGATCTACCGTGGTTTCACCAAGATCGGGCAGGGTGCCTCAGGAGGTGTCTTTACGGGCCACGAAAGAGGCTCGAATCGATTGGTCGCTATCAAGCAGATGAACCTCGAGCAGCAACCGAAGAAAGACCTCATCATTAACGAAATCTTGGTTATGAAAGAGAGCCTACACCCCAACATCGTCAACTTTATAGACAGTTATTTATGCGGTGGTGAGCTGTGGGTGATCATGGAATACATGGAAGGAGGCAGCCTTACGGACGTTGTCACTTTCAACATCATGACCGAAGGACAGATAGCTTCAGTCTGTCGGGAGACACTTCTAGGTCTGCAGCACCTGCACTCCAAGGGGGTCATTCATAGAGACATCAAGTCTGACAACATTCTGTTATCGTTGGACGGAAATATCAAGCTAAGTAAGAAATATACTCTTCCCGTGTGTACTATGCATGATGCTGATACATCGTCCCTAGCTGATTTCGGTTTCTGCGCACAAATCAACGAGGCCCATAATAAGAGGACAACCATGGTTGGCACGCCTTATTGGATGGCACCTGAGGTTGTGACGAGGAAAGAGTACGGCCGGAAAGTAGACATATGGTCACTAGGGATCATGGCCATTGAGATGATCGAGGGGGAGCCTCCATACCTAACTGAATCGCCCTTACGTGCACTTTGGTTGATCGCTACGAATGGTACGCCAGAGATCAAGCAAGAGGCGAATTTGTCGCCAGTCTTCAAAGACTTCCTCTACTTTGCCCTCAAAGTAGATCCGGAGAAGAGAGCGAGTGCTCACGACCTACTTCGAGTATGTTATACTTCATCCAATCCTCGCGATTTCTGTGTAACCTCACTAACTCCTGATCAGCATGATTTTATGAAATTTTGCGTCGACTTGCAGTCGTTATCGCCGCTCGTCCGAGCTGCGAGAGAAGCCCGACAGCAAGAAAAGTCTCGCAAAGGCCAATGAAGTAAACGTTTGTAACGAGGTTTACGCCGGAACGAACCTGCAAAACCTTCGACGACATCCGATCACGAGCCCGAATCTCATATCGATCGCATTGAGTTCAGAGGACCGGGGTCTTTTTGGAACCGGGGCTTACTTATCCCCGCCGAGCACTAAATATTTGATCTTATGGTAGTAGAAAGTGGAACAACTCCCACTACGGACAGCATTTCCATTCGAGCCCAAAGAATATTCATGGCGCGTTGTACATAATGAATGATACCAGCTGGGACGATGATTTTACGCGTTGGAAAGCTAAATAAAAAAATATGGGCATGTTATGCATGCCTCTCCCTTACTATGTTTTGGATGCCGAGTGGCGGCTACCTGGAATGATCATCTAGTAGTAGAAAGAAGGTGCGGAGGGATTCTTATCCCAGAGGGCTCAAAATAGATGCGAATGAAACAGTACGAGGGTCAGGCACTTTGAGTCGGCATTGGCTCAGTAATGTTGTCCCATCCATGCGTCGAGACCGTAGTGAAAATTGGCGGTCATTGATAACAAAGACAGCCGAGACCGAGCCCTGTCAATGTCTTCATACGCATGTGAGGCGGTTACCAGCGAGGGCAGTACCCAGTAGCCCGATCGCCACAAGATCGGTCATAGCAAACCATGGAGACTGGGCATGTGTGTTCACAAGCAACGCGAGATGTTGTTCTAGATATGTCTGCGATTATTTAGTCGGTTTCGCCTCTCTGTTGACATTACTACCTGGCTGAGGTAGATAGCAGATCTATTCTATCTTCATATCCGTTCCTTCTATATTGCAACACCCGGCTCCCATAGCTTCAATAAGCACCTCTCCCTCTATCATCTGTCTTTTCCTAGCATCTTGCATCTCCGTGAGGGTATCATTCGCGCATGGTTTCCCCCGACCCCTTCCTTGTTTCTATACGATCCCCGGCAGTAATAAATCCTTCCACCCCGAATTTTTTCGTCGCAAAAATAAGTCTATAAACACGCAAAAGTCAAAAGTCTATGATATGGGGCTGTGGAAGGCTCCCGAAGGAAGTGATCTTTTTCAAAGCAAGATAACCCGGCGATGGGCTACCGATCCGAGACAAGAGACGGAAACACCACTGGCGAAAAAGAAAAACAAGCACCGAGCGCCGCCGTCATAGGAACCCTTCCCGAGAAGGGGAAATATCCAGTTATCCAACGGCCAAATCCCAGAGCAAGATGTGTGTGGGAAGGGGAACCGCAAATTCACGAGATCCCAAGCGGTGTGACGATTAAAAATGGAAATCACATCCCCCTCTCGTCTGGAAGGAAGAGAAAGAGAAAAGGCGCCCCGCTGTGATGATGCAATGCAGGGTCTTTTGCTGACAAGGAACAAGGCGGCCCAAAACTTGCCGGATGGCGCGGTGCATGCCGCGTTGGGGTGGATTGGTGTAACCCTTCTCTGCAGCCCAACGGTCGACAGGTTTGGTAGGTCTCAGGCCGTGTCACATACGCGCCTCCAGTCTGACCCCGCCGCACCATGTGGACGCTGCTCACCGCAGTGGTTCGGAGCCGCATCGACGTAGGCAGCTAGCTGGAAAGACCCTACACAGCGAATGGAACCCTCTGAGAAAAGGGGATCGTTATTGTGCATCTAGGGTTTGGGTCGATTGGGGATCCATCGGTCGGCTTTTTCCCTTCCCAGCTGGCCGGCTAGCCATGGGGCGGCAACGCCTTTGCTTAGTAGCAGGTGTAGCCACCGTCGATGAGGACGTTGGCGCCGGTCATGAAGGCGCTGGCGTCGCTGGCGAGGAAGACGGCGAGGCCGTTGAGGTCGTCGACGGCGCCGAGGCGGTCCTGGGGCGTCAGGGAGCGCCAGATCTTCTTCTGGGCCTCGAGGGCGGGGACGCGGTTGAGGGCGGTGTCCATGTAGCCCGGGGAGATGCAGTTGACGCGGATGCCGTGCTTGGCCCACTCGGCGGCGAGCGACTTGCCGAGCTGGACGACGCCGGCCTTGGAGGCGTTGTAGCAGCTCTGCTCCTGCGGGTAGTTGACGACGGAGCCGCTCATGCTGGCCACGAGCACGAGGGAGCCGGGCTTGCCGGCCTTCATCAGCGACCGGCCGACGGCCTGCGCCATGAGGAACGAGCCCGTCAGGTTGATGTCGACGAGGCGGCGGAACATGGCCGGGTCGTACGTCTCGGCCTTGATGTTGGAGTCGGCGATGCCGGCGCTGTTGATGAGCACGTCGGGGGCGCCGTAGAGCTCCTCGACCGACTCGACGGCCGCGTTGATGGCCGCGCCGTCGCGCACGTCCACCTTGAAGAAGCTGACGGGCAGGCCCGTCTTCTGGTGCAGCTCGGCGGCCGACTCGTCGCCCAGCTCCTGGTTGGCGTCGAAGATGACGATGGCGCGCGCGCCCGCCTCGGCGCACGCCCGCGCCATGTGGTTGCCGAGCCCCCGCGCCCCGCCCGTCACGATCACCACCTTGCCCATCACCGTCGTCTTCCGCAGCGTCGGCGGCAGCGTCTCGTACACCTGCTGCGTCAGCGGCTGCACCGGCCCGTTCTCGTCCGGCGTGATCGGCTCGGGCTGGCCCGCCGCCGCGCCCCGGCTGACGGGGATGTTGCCCGAGGCCGGGCCCTTGCCGTCCTCGTACACCGACACGGGGATCTCGTTGTGGCTGTTGTTGCTCTTTAACCGCATCGAGGCCTGGCTGAAGGCGGCGGGGAGCGCCCGGGGTGCCGGGCGCGCGGCAGCAGCGGTGAATAGGGGGCGGGCGGCGGCGGCCCGGGTGAGTCGGATTGCTGATCGTCCAGACATGTTGGATGTGTGTGTGGTGAGATGTGTTTTCTCGGGAAATGGGAGGGAAAACGAAGGTTTGATAACCAGTAGTGGACTAGCTAGGGCTCGCAGGTTCGTTTGACTGATACAATACTGTGATGGGGTGCTTCCCGTATATAGTCGTCTTACAAGAGAACGGACGTAAAGAATAGACCAGGTAGGTAGGTTCAAGTATCAGAAAAGCAGAAAGATGAAAAGCTCTCAGGAATCTCGGTAGAAGAGGCGCACACGGGGAGCTTATAAACACAATCGATGATGACAGCGATGCAAGAAATTGCCTTCCGAGGATCCGACTGGGAAAATTTTATCAGACCTTTCTCCAGATATTTTATGGCGTATCGACACGGTTTTACGTCTTTTCTCTACTTTTTAGGGATCTTAGGTCGGTCGGTCAGGCTGTCGTACATCCTGTGGGCTGGGAATTATATACTAGCGACTAGGTACTTTGGGCAAAGCTTGGGGATGCCTGGATACGGGACAACAGACGAGGAGGAGCGACGAAGAAGTGGGAACAGCGAGGGAACAGCGTCACCGGACCCAGTGGACAGGGGACCGTTTGATTACCGCTGGGGACCCGGGCGAGATTTAGTGTCGGAGCTAAGGTTCACGGGCTTGCAAAATTTCACTCGCTCCCGCGGTGGAGGGTGCGGTGGGCGTTGGTGGGCGAGGGGGCCGGGTGTGGGCGAGTGGGCGGAGTGGGACGCTCTGCAAGCGTTGCAGACGCGCTGCAGCAACACTGGATCCCTTAGAGACAGGCAGGGAAGGCGTCGAGACGGCTTCGACATCCGCTCGCCTGCTCACCCACCTCGCTCCCAGAAGAACCCAGACGCGCCCAGACGAGTGGGGGATGCAGTTGCATGGTGGTTACAAGCAGGTAGTGATTAGGAGTTTGGAATGCGTAAGGGCTGCAGCAGAAAGGCCGCTCCAGCAAACCAGCAAGCCAGCAGGCCAGCAAGCCAGCAAGCCTGGCAGGCAGGCGGCCCAGCTACGTAGAGCATGCCAATGAAAAGGGGGAAGGGGAGGGGGGGGGGGGGGGGGGGCGCCCCGTACGATAAA